>OY725356.1:3793728-4393728 GCA_963243735.1 Neocrepidodera transversa
AATGAAAATAAATGAAAATAAATAAAAATAAGTGAAAATAAATGAAAATAAATGAAAATAAATGAAAATAAATGAAAATAAATGAAAATAAATGAAAATAAATGAAATAAATGAAAATAAATGAAAATAAATGAAAATAAATGAAAATAAATGAAAATAAATGAAAATAAATGAAATAAAATGAAAATAAATGAAAATAAATAAAATAAATGAAAAATAAATGAAAATAAATGAAAATAAATGAAAATAAATGAAAATAAATGAAAATAAATGAAAATAAATGAAAATAATGAAAATAAATGAAAATAAATGAAAATAAATGAAAATAAATGAAAATAAATGAAAATAAATGAAAATAAATGAAAATAAATGAAAATAAATGAAAATAAATGAAAATAAATGAAAATAAATGAAAATAAATGAAAATAAATGAAAATAAATGAAATAAATGAAAATAAATGAAAATAAATGAAAATAAATGAAAATAAATGAAAATAAATGAAAATAAATGAAATAAATGAAAATAAATGAAAATAAATGAAAATAAATGAAAATAAATGAAAATAAATGAAAATAAATGAAAATAAATGAAAAATAAATGAAAATAAATGAAAATAAATGAAAATAAATGAAAATAAATGAAAATAAATGAAAATAAATGAAAATAAATGAAAATAAATGAAAAATAAATGAAAATAAATGAAAATAAATGAAAATAAATGAAAATAAATGAAAATAAATGAAAATAAATGAAAATAATGAAAATAAATGAAAATAAATGAAAATAAATGAAAATAAATGAAAATAAATGAAAATAAATGAAAATAAATGAAAATAAATGAAAATAAATGAAAATAAATGAAAATAAATGAAAATAAATGAAAATAAATGAAAATAAATGAAAATAAATGAAAATAAATGAAAATAAATGAAAATAAATGAAAATAAATGAAAATAAATGAAAATAAATGAAAATAAATGAAAATAAATGAAAATAAATGAAAATAAATGAAAATAAATGAAAATAAATGAAAATAAATGAAAATAAATGAAAATAAATGAAAATAAATGAAAATAAATGAAAATAAATGAAAATAAATGAAAATAAATGAAAATAAATGAAAATAAATGAAAATAAATGAAAATAAATGAAAATAAATGAAAATAAATGAAAATAAATGAAAATAAATGAAAATAAATGAAAATAAATGAAAATAAATGAAAATAAATGAAAATAAATGAAAATAAATAAAAATAAATGAAAATAAATGAAAATAAATGAAAATAAATGAAAATAAATGAAAATAAATGAAAATAAATGAAAATAAATGAAAATAAATGAAAATAAATGAAAATAAATGAAAATAAATGAAAATAAATGAAAATAAATGAAAATAAATGAAAATAAATGAAAATAAATGAAAATAAATGAAAATAAATGAAAATAAATGAAAATAAATGAAAATAAATGAAAATAAATGAAAATAAATGAAAATGAATGAAAATTAATGAAAATAAATGAAAATAAATGAAAATAAATGAAAATAAATGAAAATAAATGAAAATAAATGAAAATAAATGAAAATAAATGAAAATAAATGAAAATAAATGAAAATAAATGAAAATAAATGAAAATAAATGAAAATAAATGAAAATAAATGAAAATAAATGAAAATAAATGAAAATAAATGAAAATAAATGAAAATAAATAAAAATAAATGAAAATAAATGAAAATAAATGAAAATAAATGAAAATAAATGAAAATAAATGAAAATAAATGAAAATAAATGAAAATAAATGAAAATAAATGAAAATAAATGAAAATACATGTAAATACACTAAAGTCATTGAAAATTAATGATAATAGATAAAAATAATTGAAGATAAATTAAAATAAACGATAATTCATGAAAACAAATGATAATACATGAAAATAAATGAAAATAAATGAAAACAAAAGAAAATACACGTAAATAAATAATAGTAAATTAAAATAAATAAAAATACATGTAAATAAATGAAAAAAAAATAAAAACAAATGAAAATACAAGTAAATACATGAATGTAAATGAAAATAAATGAAAATAAATGAAAATAGATGAAAATTAATGAAAATAAATGAAATAAATGAAAATAAATGAAAATAAATGAAAATAAATGAAAATAAATGAAAATAAATGAAAATAAATGAAAATAAATGAAAATAAATGAAAAGAAATGAAAATAAATGAAAATAAATGAAAATAAATTAAAATAAATGAAAATAAATGAAAATAAATGAAAATAAATGAAAATAAATGAAAATAAATGAAAATAAATGAAAATAAATGAAAATAAATGAAAATAAATGAAAATAAATGAAAATAAATGAAAATAAATGAAAATAAATGAAAATAAATGAAAATAAATGAAATTAAATGAAAATAAATGAAAATAAATGAAATTAAATGAAAATAAATTAAATTAAATGAAAATAAATGAAAATAAATGAAAATAAATGAAATTAAATGAAAATAAATGAAAATAAATGAAAATAAATGAAAATAAATGAAATTAAATGAAAATACATGAAAATAAATGAAAATAAATGAAAATAAATGAAAATAAATGAAATTAAATGAAAATAAATGAAAATAAATGAAATTAAATGAAAATAATTGAAAATAAATGAAAATAAATGAAAATAAATGAAAATAAATGAAAATAAATGAAAATAAATGAAAATAAATGAAAATAAATGAAAATAAATGAAAATAAATGAAAATAAATGAAAATAAATGAAAATAAATGAAAATAAATGAAAATAAATGAAAATAAATGAAAATAAATAAAAATAAGTGAAAATAAATGAAAATAAATGAAAATAAATGAAAATAAATGAAATTAAATGAAAATAAATGAAAATAAATGAAATTAAATGAAAATAAATGAAAATAAATGAAAATAAATGAAAATAAATGAAAATAAATGAAAATAAATGAAAATAAATGAAAATAAATGAAAATAAATGAAAATAAATGAAAATAAATGAAAATAAATGAAAATAAATGAAAATAAATGAAAATAAATGAAAATAAATGAAAATAAATGAAAATAAATGAAAATAAATGAAAATAAATGAAAATAAATGAAAATAAATGAAAATAAATGAAAATAAATGAAAATAAATGAAAATAAATGAAAATAAATGAAAATAAATGAAAATAAATGAAAATAAATGAAAATAAATAAAAATAAGTGAAAATAAATGAAAATAATGAAAATAAATGAAAATAAATGAAAATAAATGAAAATAAATGAAAATAAATGAAAATAAATGAAAATAAATGAAAATAAATGAAAATAAATGAAAATAAATGAAAATAAATGAAAATAAATGAAAATAAATGAAAATAAATGAAAATAAATGAAAATAAATGAAAATAAATGAAAATAAATGAAAATAAATGAAAATAAATGAAAATAAATGAAAATAAATGAAAATAAATGAAAATAAATGAAAATAAATGAAAATAAATGAAAATAAATGAAAATAAATGAAAATAAATGAAAATAAATGAAAATAAATGAAAATAAATGAAAATAAATGAAAATAATTGAAAATAAATGAAAATAAATGAAAATAAATGAAAAATAAATGAAAATAAATGAAAATAAATGAAAATAAATGAAAATAAATAAAATAAATAAAATAAATGAAAATAAATGAAAATAAATGAAAATAAATGAAAATAAATGAAATAAATGAAAATAAATGAAAATAAATGAAATAAATGAAAATAATGAAAATAAATGAAAATAAATGAAAATAAATGAAAATAAATGAAAATAAATGAAAATAAATGAAAATAAATGAAAATAAATGAAAATAAATGAAAATAAATGAAAATAAATGAAAATAAATGAAAATAAATGAAAATAAATGAAAATAAATGAAAATAAATGAAAATAAATGAAAATAAATGAAAATAAATGAAAATAAATGAAAATAAATAAAATAAATGAAAATAAATGAAAATAAATGAAAATAAATGAAAATAAATGAAATAAATGAAAATAAATGAAAATAAATGAAAATAAATGAAAATAAATGAAAATAAATGAAAATAAATGAAAATAAATGAAAATAAATGAAAATAAATGAAAATAAATGAAAATAAATGAAAATAAATGAAAATAAATGAAAATAAATGAAAATAAATGAAAATAATTGAAAATAAATGAAAATAAATGAAAATAAATGAAAATAAATGAAAATAAATGAAACTAAATGAAAATAAATGAAAATAAATAAAATAAGTGAAAATAAATGAAAATAAATGAAAATAAATGAAAATAAATGAAAATAAATGAAAATAAATGAAAATAAATGAAAATAAATGAAATAAATGAAAATAAATGAAAATAAATGGAAATAAATGAAAATAAATGAAAATAAATGAAAATAAATGAAAATAAATGAAAATAAATGAAAATAAATGAAAATAAATGAAAATAAATGAAAATAAATGAAAATAAATGAAAATAAATGAAAATAAATGAAAATGAATGAAAATTAATGAAAATAAATGAAAATAAATGAAAATAAATGAAAATAAATGAAAATAAATGAAAATAAATGAAAATAAATGAAAATAAATGAAAATAAATGAAAATAAATGAAAATAAATGAAAATAAATGAAAATAAATAAAAATAAATGAAAATAAATGAAAATAAATGAAAATAAATGAAAATAAATGAAAATAAATGAAAATAAATGAAAATAAATGAAAATAAATGAAAATAAATGAAAATAAATGAAAATAAATGAAAATACATGTAAATACACTAAAGTCATTGAAAATTAATGATAATAGATAAAAATAATTGAAGATAAATTAAAATAAACGATAATTCATGAAAACAAATGATAATACATGAAAATAAATGAAAATAAATGAAAACAAAAGAAAATACACGTAAATAAATAATAGTAAATTAAAATAAATAAAAATACATGTAAATAAATGAAAAAAAAATAAAAACAAATGAAAATACAAGTAAATACATGAATGTAAATGAAAATAAATGAAAATAAATGAAAATAGATGAAAATTAATGAAAATAAATGAAAATAAATGAAAATAAATGAAAATAAATGAAAATAAATGAAAATAAATGAAAATAAATGAAAAGAAATGAAAATAAATGAAAATAAATGAAAATAAATGAAAATAAATGAAAATAAATGTAAATAAATGAAAATAAATGAAAATAAATGAAAATAAATGAAAATAAATGAAAATAATTGAAAATACATGTAAATACACTAAAGTCATTGAAAATTAATGATAATTGATAAAAATAATTGAAGATAAATTAAAATAAACGATAATACATGAAAACAAATGATAATAGATGAAAATAAATGAAAATAAATGAAAACAAAAGAAAATACACGTAAATAAATAATAGTAAATTAAAATAAATAAAAATACATGTAAATAAATGAAAAAAAATTAAAAACAAATGAAAATACAAGTAAATACATGAATGTAAATGAAAATAAATGAAAATAAATGAAAATAAATGAAAATAAATGAAAATAAATGAAAATAGATGAAAATTAATGAAAATAAATGAAAATAAATGAAAAGAAATGAAAATAAATGAAAATAAATGAAAATTAATGAAAATAAATGAAAATAAATGAAAATAAATGAAAATAAATGAAAATAAATGAAAATAAATGAAAATAAATGAAAATAAATGAAAATAAATGAAAATAAATGAAAATTAATGAAAATAAATCAAAATAAATGAAAATAAATGAAAATAAATGAAAATAAATGAAAATAAATGAAAATAAATGAAAATAAATGAAAATAAATGAAAATAAATGAAAATAAATGAAAATAATTGAAAATACATGTAAATACACTAAAGTCATTGAAAATTAATGATAATAGATAAAAATAATTGAAGATAAATTAAAATAAACGATAATATATGAAAACAAATGATAATACATGAAAATAAACGAAAATATATGAAAACAAAAGAAAATACACGTAAATAAATAATAGTAAATTAAAATAAATAAAAATACATGTAAATAAATGAAAAAAAAAATAAAAACAAATGAAAATACAAGTAAATACATGAATGTAAATGAACATAAATGAAAATAAATGAAAATAAATGAAAATAAATGAAAATAAATGAAAATAAATGAAAATAGATGAAAATTAATGAAGATAAATAAAAATAAATGATAATTCATGAAAACAAATGATAATACATTAGAAGAAACGAAAATAAATGAAATCAAATGAAAATACAGGTAAATAAATAAAAGTAAATTAAAATAAATAAAAATCCATGTAAATAAATGAAAAAAAATTAAAACAAATGAAAATACAAGTAAATACATGAATGTAAATGAAAATAAATGAAAATAGATGAAAATTAATGAAAATAAATGAAAATAAATGAAAATAAATGAAAATAAATGAAAATAAATGAAAATAAATGAAAATAAATGAAAATAAATGAAAAATGAAAATAAATGAAAATAAATGAAAATAAATGAAAATAAATGAAAATAAATGAAAATAAATGAAAATAAATGAAAATAAATGAAAATAAATGAAAATAAATGAAAATAAATGAAAATAAATGAAAATAAATGAAAATAAATGAAAATAAATGAAAATAAATGAAAATAAATGAAAATAAATGAAAATAAATGAAAATAAATGAAAATAAATGAAAATACGAAATCGAACAACGAAACCGAACAACGAAATCGGACAACGAAATCGAACAACGAAATCAAACAACGAAATCGAATAACGAAATCGAACAACGAAATGGAACAACGAAATCGAATAACGAACAACGAAATCGAACAACGAATTCGAATCACTAAATTGAATAACGAAATCAAACAACGAAATCGAAAAACGAAATCGATCAACGAAATCGAACAACGAAATCGAACAACGAAATCGGACAACGAAATCGAACAACGAAATCGAACAACGAAATCGAACAACGAAATCGAACAACAAAATCGAACTTCAAAATCGAACTTCAAAATCGAACAACGAAATCGAACAACGAAATCGAACAACGAAATCGAACAACGAAATCGAACAACGAAATCGAACAACGAAATCCAACAACGAAATCGAACAACGAAATCGAACAACGAAATCGAACGAAATCGAACAACGAAATCGAACAACGAAATCGAACAACGAAATCGAACAACGAAATCAAATAACGAATCGAACAACGAAATCGAACAACGATATCGAACAACGAAATCGAACAACGAATTAGAACAACGAAATAGAACAACGAAATCCAACTTCGAAATCGAACAGCGAAATCGAAATCGAACAACAAACTGAAACCACGAAATCGAACCACGAAATAGAACAACGAAATCGAACTTCAAAATCGAACAACGAAATCGAACAACGAAATCGAACAACGAAATCGAACAACGAAATCGAACAACGAAATCGAACAACGAAATCGAACAACGAAATCGGACAACGAAATCGAACAACGAAATCGAACAACGAAATCGAACAACGAAATCGAACAACGAAATCGAACTTCTAAATCGAACTTCAAAATCGAACAACGAAATCGAACAACGAAATCGAACAACGAAATCGAACAACGAAATCGAACAACGAATTCGAACAACGAATTCGAACCACGAAATCGAACAAAGAACAACGAAATCTAACAACGAACAACGAACAACGAAATCTAACAACGAAATCGAACAACGAAATCGAACAACGAAATCGAACAACGAAATCGAACAACGAAATCTAACAACGAACAACGAAATCTAACAACGAAATTGAACAACGAAATCGAACAACGAAATCGAACAACGAAATCGAACAACGAAATCTAACAACGAACAACGAAATCTAACAACGAAATCGAACAACGAAATCGAACAACGAAATCGAACAACGAAATCGAACAACGAAATCGAACAACGAAATCGAATAACGAATCGAACAACGAAATCGAACAACGAAATCGAACAACGAAATCGAACAACGAATTAGAACAACGAAATAGAACAACGAAATCCAACTTCGAAATCGAACAGCGAAATCGAAATCGAACAACAAACTGAAACCACGAAATCGGACCACGAAATAGAACAACGAAATGGAACAACGCAATCGAACAACGAAATCGAACCACGAAATCATACAACAATATCGAACAACGAAAACGAACAACGAAATCGAACAACGGAATCGGACAACGAAATCGAACAACGAAATCGAACAACGAAATCGAACTTCAAAATCGAACTTCAAAATCGAACAACGAAATCGAACAACGAAATCGAACAACGAAATCGAACAACGAAATCGAACAACGAAATCGAACAACGAAGTCGAACAACGGAATCGAACAACGAAATCGAACAACGAAATCGAACAACGAAATCGAACAACGAAATCGAACAACGAAATCGAACAACGAAATCGAACAACGAAATCGAACAACGAAATCGAACAACGAAATCGAACAACGAAATCGAACAACGAAATCGAACAACGAAATCGAACAACGAATTCGAACAACGAATTCGAACAACGAATTCGAACAACGAATTCGAACAACGAAATCGAACAACGAAATCGAACAACGAAATCGAACAACGAAATCGAACAACGAAATCGAACAACGAAATCGAACTTCGAAATCGAACAACGAAATCGAACAACGAAATCGAACAACGAAATCGAACAACGAAATCGAATAACGAAAAAATCGAACAACGAAATCGAACAACGAAATCGAACTTCGAAATCGAACAACGAAATCGAACAACGAAATCGAACAACGAAATCGAACAAGGAAGTCTAACAAGGAAATCGAACTACGGAATCGAATAACGAAATCGAACAACGAAATCGAACCACGAAATCGAACAACGAAATCGAACAAAGAACAACGAAATCTAACAACGAACAACAAAATCGAACAACGAAATCGAACAACGAACTCGAACAACGAAATCGAACAACGAATCGAACAACGAAATCGAACAACAAACTCGAACCACGAAATCGAACAACGAAATCGAACAACGAACAACGAAATCGAACAACGAATTCGGATCACTAAATCGAACAACGAAATCGAACAACGAAATCGAACCACGAAATCGAACAACGAAATCGAACCACGAAATCGAACAACGAAATCGAACAACGAAATCGAACAACGAAATGGAACAACTAAATCGAACAACGAAATCGAACAACGAAATCAAACAACGAAATCGAACAACGAAATCGAACAACGAAATCGAATAACGAATCGAACAACGAAATCGAACAACGAAATAGAACAACGAAATTGAACAAAGAAATCCAACTTCGATATCGAACAACGAAATCGAACAACAAACTGAAACCACGAAATCGAACAACGAAATCGAACAATGAAATTGAACAACGAAATCGAACAACGAAATCGAACAACGAAATCGAACAACGAAATTGAACAACGAAATCGAACTTCGAAATCGAACAACGAAATCGAACAACGAAATCGAACAACGAAATCGAATAACGAAAAAATCGAACAACGAAATCGAACAACGAAATCGAACTTCGAAATCGAACAACGAAATCGAACAACGAAATCGAACAACGAAATCGAACAACGAAATCGAATAACGAATCGAACAACGAAATCGAACAACGAAATCGAACAACGAAATCGAACAACGAATTAGAACAACGAAATAGAACAACGAAATCCAACTTCGAAATCGAACAGCGAAATCGAAATCGAACAACAAACTGAAACCACGAAATCGGACCACGAAATAGAACAACGAAATGGAACAACGCAATCGAACAACGGAATCGGACAACGAAATCGAACAACGAAATCGAACAACGAAATCGAACAACGAAATCGAACAACGAAATCGAACTTCAAAATCGAACTTCAAAATCGAACAACGAAATCGAACAACGAAATCGAACAACGAAATCGAACAACGAAATCGAACAACGAAATCGAACTTCGAAATCGAACAACGAAATCGAACAACGAAATCGAACAACGAAATCGAACTTCGAAATCGAACAACGAAATCGAACAACGAAATCGAACAACGAAATCGAATAACGAAAAAATCGAACAACGAAATCGAACAACGAAATCGAACTTCGAAATCGAACAACGAAATCGAACAACGAAATCGAACAACGAAATCGAACAACGAAATCGAATAACGAATCGAACAACGAAATCGAACAACGAAATCGAACAACGAAATCGAACAACGAATTAGAACGAAATAGAACAACGAAATCCAACTTCGAAATCGAACAGCGAAATCTAAATCGAACAACAAACTGAAACCACGAAATCGGACCACGAAATAGAACAACGAAATGGAACAACGAAATCGAACTTCAAAATCGAACTTCAAAATCGAACAACGAAATCGAACAACGAATTCGAACAACGAATTCGAACAACGAAATCGAACAACGAAATCGAACAACGAAATCGAACAACGAAATCGAACAACGAAATCGAACAACGAAATCGAACTTCGAAATCGAACAAAGAACAACGAAATCTAACAACGAACAACAAAATCGAACAACGAAATCGAACAACGAAATCGAACAACGAACTCGAACAACGAAATCAAACAACGAATCGAACAACGAAATCTAACAACAAACTCGAACCACGAAATCGATCAACGAAATCGAACAACGAACAACGAAATCGAACAACGAATTCGGATCACTAAATCGAACAACGAAATCGAACAACGAAATCGAACCACGAAATCGAACAACGAAATCGAACCACGAAATCGAACAACGAAATCGAACAACGAAATCGAACAACGAAATGGAACAACTAAATCGAACAACGAAATCGAACAACGAAATCGAACAACGAAATCGAACAACGAAATCGAATAACGAATCGAACAACGAAATCGAACAACGAAATAGAACAACGAAATTGAACAAAGAAATCCAACTTCGATATCGAACAACGAAATCGAACAACAAACTGAAACCACGAAATCGAACAACGAAATCGAACAACGAAATCGAACAATGAAATTGAACAACGAAGTCGAACAACGAAATCGAAAAACGAAATCGATCAACGAATTCAAACAACGAAATCGAACAACGAAATCGAACAACGAAATCGAACACCGAAATCGAACAACGAAATCGAACAACGAAATCGAACAACGAAATCGAACAACGAAATCGAACAACGAAATCGAACAACGAAATAGAACAACGAAATCGAACAACGAAATCGAACAACGAAATCGAACAACGAAATGGAACAACGCAATCGAACAACGAAATCGAACCACGAAATCATACAACAATATAGAACAATGAAAACGAACAACGAAATCGAACAATGGAATCGAATAACGAAATTGAACAACGAAATCGAACAACGAAATCGAACAACGAAATCGAACAACGAAATCGAATAACGAATCGAACAACGAAATCGAACAACGAAATCGAACAACGAAATCGAACAACGAATTAGAACAACGAAATAGAACAACGAAATCCAACTTCGAAATCGAACAGCGAAATCGAAATCGAACAACAAACTGAAACCACGAAATCGGACCACGAAATAGAACAACGAAATGGAACAACGCAATCGAACAACGGAATCGGACAACGAAATCGAACAACGAAATCGAACAACGAAATCGAACAACGAAATCGAACAACGAAATCGAACTTCAAAATCGAACTTCAAAATCGAACAACGAAATCGAACAACGAAATCGAACAACGAAATCGAACAACGAAATCGAACAACGAAATCGAACTTCGAAATCGAACAACGAAATCGAACAACGAAATCGAACAACGAAATCGAACTTCGAAATCGAACAACGAAATCGAACAACGAAATCGAACAACGAAATCGAATAACGAAAAAATCGAACAACGAAATCGAACAACGAAATCAAACTTCGAAATCGAACAACGAAATCGAACAACGAAATCGAACAACGAAATCGAACAACGAAATCGAATAACGAATCGAACAACGAAATCGAACAACGAAATCGAACAACGAAATCGAACAACGAATTAGAACGAAATAGAACAACGAAATCCAACTTCGAAATCGAACAGCGAAATCTAAATCGAACAACAAACTGAAACCACGAAATCGGACCACGAAATAGAACAACGAAATGGAACAACGAAATCGAACTTCAAAATCGAACTTCAAAATCGAACAACGAAATCGAACAACGAATTCGAACAACGAATTCGAACAACGAAATCGAACAAAGAAATCGAACAACGAAATCGAACAACGAAATCGAACAACGAAATCGAACAACGAAATCGAACTTCGAAATCGAACAAAGAACAACGAAATCTAACAACGAACAACAAAATCGAACAACGAAATCGAACAACGAAATCGAACAACGAACTCGAACAACGAAATCAAACAACGAATCGAACAACGAAATCGAACAACAAACTCGAACCACGAAATCGATCAACGAAATCGAACAACGAACAACGAAATCGAACAACGAATTCGGATCACTAAATCGAACAACGAAATCGAACAACGAAATCGAACCACGAAATCGAACAACGGAATCGAACCACGAAATCGAACAACGAAATCGAACAACGAAATCGAACAACGAAATGGAACAACTAAATCGAACAACGAAATCGAACAACGAAATCGAACAACGAAATCGAACAACGAAATCGAACAACGAAATCGAATAACGAATCGAACAACGAAATCGAACAACGAAATAGAACAACGAAATTGAACAAAGAAATCCAACTTCGATATCGAACAACGAAATCGAACAACAAACTGAAACCACGAAATCGAACAACGAAATCGAACAACGAAATCGAACAATGAAATTGAACAACGAAATCGAACAACGAAATCGAAAAACGAAATCGATCAACGAATTCAAACAACGAAATCGAACAACGAAATCGAACAACGAAATCGAACACCGAAATCGAACAACGAAATCGAACAACGAAATCGAACAACGAAATCGAACAACGAAATCGAACAACGAAATCGAACAACGAAATAGAACAACGAAATCGAACAACGAAATCGAACAACGAAATCGAACAACGAAATGGAACAACGCAATCGAACAACGAAATCGAACCACGAAATCATACAACAATATAGAACAATGAAAACGAACAACGAAATCGAACAATGGAATCGAATAACGAAATTGAACAACGAAATCGAACAAACAAATCGAACGAAATCGAAAAACGAAATCGATCAACGAATTCAAACAACGAAATCGAACAACGAAATCGAACAACGAAATTGAACAAAGAAATCCAACTTCGATATCGAACAACGAAATCGAACTTCAAAATCGAACTTCAAAATCGAACAACGAAATCGAACAACGAAATCGAACAACGAAATCGAACAACGAAATCGAACAACGAAATCGAACAACGAAATCGAACAACGAAATCGAACAACGAAATCGAACAACGAAATCGAACAACGAAATCGAACAACGAAATCGAACAACGAAATCGAACAACGAAATCGAACAACGAAATCGAACAACGAAATCGAACAACGGAATCGAATAACGAAATCGAACAACGAAATCGAACCACGAAATCGAACAACGAAATCGAACAACGAAATCGAACAACGAAATGGAACAACTAAATCGAACAACGAGATCGAACAACGAAATCGAACAACAAAATCGAATAACGAATCGAACGAAATCGAAAAACGAAATCGATCAACGAATTCAAACAACGAAATCGAACAACGAAATCGAACAACGAAATCGAACAACGAAATCGAACAACGAAATCGAACAACGAAATCGAACAACGAAATGGAACAACGAAATCGAACAACGAAATCGAACAACGAAATCGAATAACGAATCGAACAAAGAAATCGAACAACGAAATCGAACAACGAAATCGAACAACGAATTAGAACAACGAAATAGAACAACGAAATCCAACTTCGAAATCGAACAGCGAAATCGAAATCGAACAACAAACTGAAACCACGAAATCGAACCACGAAATAGAACAACGAAATGGAACAACGCAATCGAACAACGAAATCGAACCACGAAATCATACAACAATATCGAACAACGAAAACGAACAACGAAATCGAACAACGGAATCGGACAACGAAATCGAACAACGAAATCGAACAACGAAATCGAACAACGAAATCGAACAACGAAATCGAACAACGAAATCGAATAACGAATCGAACAACGAAATCGAACAACGAAATCGAACAACGAAATCGAACAACGAATTAGAACAACGAAATAGAACAAAGAAATCCAACTTCGAAATCGAACAGCGAAATCGAAATCGAACAACAAACTGAAACCACGAAATCGGACCACGAAATAGAACAACGAAATGGAACAACGCAATCGAACAACGAAATCGAACCACGAAATCATACAACAATATCGAACAACGAAAACGAACAACGAAATCGAACAACGGAATCGGACAACGAAATCGAACAACGAAATCGAACAACGAAATCGAACAACGAAATCGAACAACGAAATCGAACTTCAAAATCGAACTTCAAAATCGAACAACGAAATCGAACAACGAAATCGAACAACGAAATCGAACAACGAAATCGAACAATGAAATCGAACAACGAAATCGAACAACGAAATCGAACAACGAAATCGAACAACGAAATCGAACAACGAAATCGAACAACGAAATCGAACAACGAAATCGAACAACGAAATCGAACAACGAAATCGAACAACGAAATCGAACAACGAAATCGAACAACGAATTCGAACAACGAATTCGAACCACAAAATCGAACAAAGAACAACGTAATCTAACAACGAACAACGAAATCTAACAACGAACAACGAATTCGAACAACGAAATCGAACAACAAAATCGAACAACGAAATCGAACAACGAAATCGAACAACGAAATCGAACAACGAAATCGAACAACGAAATCGAACAACGAAATCGAACAACGAAATCGAACAACGAAATCGAACAACGAAATGGAACAACGAAATCGAACAACGAAATCGCACAACGAAATCGAACAACGAAATCGAACAACGAAATCGAACAACGAAATCGAACAACGAAATCGAACAACGAAATCGAACAACGAATTCGAACAACGAATTCGAACAACGAATTCGAACAACGAAATCGAACAACGAAATCGAACAACGAAATCGAACAACGAAATCGAACAACGAAATCGAACAACGAAATCGAACAACGAAATCGAACAACGAAATCGAACAACGAAATCGAACAACGAAATCGAACTTCGAAATCGAACAACGAAATCGAACGAAATCGAACAACGAAATCGAACAACGAAATCGAACAACAAAATCGAACAACGAAATCGAACAACGAAATCGAACAACGAATTCGAACAACGAATTCGAACCACGAAATCGAACAAAGAACAACGAAATCTAACTACGAACAACGAAATCTAACAACGAACAACGAAATCTAACAACGAAATCGAACAACGAAATCGAACAACGAAATCGAACAACGAAATCTAACAACGAACAACGAAATCTAACAACGAAATCGAACAACGAAATCGATTAACGAAATCGAACAACGAAATCGAACAACGAAATGGAACAACGAAATCGAACAACGAAATCGAACAACGAAATCGAATAACGAATCGAACAACGAAATCGAACAACGAAATCGAACAACGAAATCGAACAACGAATTAGAACAACGAAATAGAACAACGAAATCCAACTTCGAAATCGAACAGCGAAATCGAACAACGAATTCGAACAACGAAATCGAACAACGAAATCGAACAACGAAATTGAACAACGAAATCGAACTTCGAAATCGAACAACGAAATCGAACAACGAAATCGAACAACGAAATCGAACAACGAAATCGAACAACGAAATCGAACTTCGAAATCGAACAACGAAATCGAACAACGAAATCGAACAACGAAATCGAACAACGAAATCGAACAACGAAATCGAACAACAAAATCGAACAACGAAATCGAACAACGAAATCGAACAACGAAATCGAACAAAAAAATCGAACAGCGAAATCGAGATTGTTGTCGAAATCGAACAACGAATTCGAACAACGAATTCGAACCATGAAATCGAACAAAGAACAACGAAATCGAACAACGAAATCGAACTTCAAAATCGAACTTCAAAATCGAACAACGAAATCGAACAACGAAATCGAACAACGAAATCGAACAACGAAATCGAACAACGAAATCGAACAACGAAATCGAACAACGAAATCGAACAACGAAATCGAACGAAATCGAACAACGAAATCGAACAACGAAATCGAACAACGAAATCGAACTTCGAAATCGAACTTCGAAATCGAACTTCGAAATCGAACAACGAAATCGAACAACGAAATCGAACAACGAAATCGAACAACGAAATCGAACAACGAAATCGAACAACGAAATCGAACAACGATTAGAACAACGAAATAGAAAAACGAAATCCAACTTCGAAATCGAACAGCGAAATCGAAATCGAACAACAAACTGAAACCACGAAATCGAACCACGAAATAGAACAACGAAATGGAACAACGCAATCGAACTACGAAATCGAACCACGAAATCATACAACAATATCGAACAACGAAAACGAACAAAGAAATCGAACAACGGAATCGGACAACGAAATCGAACAACGAAATCGAACAACGAAATCGAACAACGAAATGGAACAACGAAATCGAACTTCAAAATCGAACTTCAAAATCGAAAAACGAAATCGAACAACGAAATCGAACAACGAAATGAAACAACGCAATCGAACAACGAAATCGAACCACGAAATCATACAACAATATCGAACAACGAAAACGAACAACGAAATCGAACAACGGAATCGGACAACGAAATCGAACAACGAAATCGAACAACGAAATGGAACAACGAAATCGAACAACGAAATCGAATAACGAATCGAACAACGAAATCGAACAACGAAATCGAACAACGAAATCGAACAACGAAATCGAACAACGAAATCGAACAACGAAATCGAACAACGAAATCGAACAACAAAATCGAACAATGAAATCGAACAACGAAATCGAACAACGAAATCGAACAACGAAATCGAACAACAAAATCGAACAACGAAATCGAACAACGAAATCGAACAACGAAATCGAACAACGAATTCGAACAACGAATTCGAACAACGAATTCGAACAACGACATCGAACAACGAAATCGAACTTCGAAATCGAACTTCGAAATCGAACAACGAAATCGAACAACGAAATCGAACAACGACATCGAACAACGAAATCGAACAACTAAATCGAACAACGAAATCGAACTTCGAAATCGAACTTCGAAATCGAACAACGAAATCGAACAACGAAATCGAACAACGAAATCGAACCACGAAATCATACAACAATATCGAACAACGAAAACGAACAAAGAAATCGAACAACGGAATCGGACAACGAAATCGAACAACGAAATCGAACAACGAAATCGAACAACGAAATCGAACAACGAAATCGAACAACGAAATCGAACAACAAAATCGAACAACGAAATCGAACAACGAAATCGAACAACGAATTCGAACAACGAATTCGAACAACGACATCGAACAACGAAATCGAACAACGAAATCGAACAACGAAATCGAACAACGAAATCGAACAACGAAATCGAACAACGAAATCGAATAACGAATCGAACAACGAAATCGAACAACGAAATCGAACAACGAAATCGAACAACGAATTAGAACAACGAAATAGAACAACGAAATCCAACTTCGAAATCGAACAGCGAAATCGAAATCGAACAACAAACTGAAACCACGAAATCGAATCACGAAATAGAACAACGAAATGGAACGACGCAATCAAACAACGAAATCGAACCACGAACTCATACAATATCGAACAACGAAAACGAACAACGAAATCGAACAACGGAAACGGACAACGAGATCGAACAACGAAATCGAACAACGAAATCGAACAACGAAATCGAACAACGAAATCGAATAACGAATCGAACAACGAAATCGAACAACGAAATCGAACAACGAAATCGAACAACGAATTAGAACAACGAAATAGAACAACGAAATCCAACTTCGAAATCGAACAGCGAAATCGAAATCGAACAACAAACTGAAACCAAGAAATCGAACCACGAAATAGAACAACGAAATGGAACAACGCAATCGAACAACGAAATCGAACCACGAAATCATACAACAATATCGAACAACGAAAACGAACAAAGAAATCGAACAACTGAATCGGACAACGAAATCGAACAACGAAATCGAACAACGAAATCGAACAACGAAATCGAACAACGAAATCGAACTTCAAAATCGAACAACGAAATCGAACAACGAAATCGAACAACGAAATCGAACAACGAAATCGAACAACGAAATCGAACGAAATCGAACAACGAAATCGAACAACGAATTCGAACAACGAATTCGAACAACGACATCGAACAACGAAATCGAACAACGAAATCGAACAACGAAATCGAACAACGAAATCGAACAACGAAATCGACCTTCGAAATCGAACTTCGAAATCGAACAACGAAATCGAACAACGAAATCGAACAACGAAATCGAACAACGAAATCGAACAACGAAATCGAACAACGAAATCGAACTTCGAAATCGAACTTCGAAATCGAACAACGAAATCGAACAACGAAATCGAACAACGAAATCGAACAACGAAATCGAACAACGAAATCGATCAACGAAATCGAACAACGAAATCGAACAACGAAATCGAACAACGAAATCGAACAATTGCTGTTTTTTCTTATATTATATATAACTATAGCAACAAGGTTAATAGCAATAGATGTTTGAAATAAAATTTTGATTTTGAACGTCACGAGTTATTTAGTAATATTTTACGAATAATATAAATACAGTCCACTTCTCGACCACGTACAACCAGAAATCGAACTTCGAAATCGAACTTCGAAATCGAACAACGAAATCGAACAACGAAATCGAACAACGAAATCGAACAACGAAATCGAACAACGAAATCGAACTTCGAAATCGAACTTCGAAATCGAACAACGAAATCGAACAACGAAATCGAACAACGAAATCGAACAACGAAATCGAACAACGAAATCGATCAACGAAATCGAACACGAATTCAAACAACGAAATCGAACAACGAAATCGAACAGCGAAATCGAACAACGAAATCGAACAACGAAATTGAACAAGGAATTCGAACAACGAAATCGAACAACGAATTCGAACAACGAAATACGAAATCGAACAACGAAATCGAACAACGAAATCGAACAACGAAATCGAACTTCGAAATCGAACAACGAAATCGAACAACGAAATCGAACAACGAATTCGAACAACGAATTCGAACAACGAAATCGAACAACGAATTCGAACAACGAATTCGAACCACGAAATCGAACAACGAAATCGAACAACGAAATCGAAAAACGAAATCGATCAACGAAATCGAACAATCAAATCGAACAAAGAAAATCGACCAACGAAATCGATCAACGAAATCTAACACGAATTCAAACAACGAAATCGAACAACGAAATGGAACAACGAAATCGAACAACGAAATCGATCTACGAAATCGAACAACGAAATCGAACAACGAAATCGAACAACGAAATCGAACAACGAAATCGAACAACGAAATCGAACAACGAAATCGAACAACGAAATCGAACAACGAAATCGAACAACGAAATCGAACAACGAAATCGAACAACGAAATCGAACAACGAAATCGAACAACGAAATCGAACAACGAAATCGAACAACGAAATCGAACAACGAAATCGAACAACGAAATCGAACAACGAAATCGAACAACGAAATCGAACAACGAAATCGAACAACGAAATCGAACAACGAAATCGAACAACGAAATCGAACAACGAAATCGAACAACGAAATCGAACAACGAAATCGAACAACGAAATCGAACAACGAAATCGAACAACGAAATCGAACAACGAAATCGAACAACGAATTCGAACAACGAATTCGAACCACGAAATCGAACAACGAAATCGAACAACGAAATCGAAAAACGAAATCGATCAACGAAATCGAACAATCAAATCGAACAAAGAAAATCACCAACGAAATCGATCAACGAAATCTAACACGAATTCAAACAACGAAATCGAACAACGAAATGGAACAACGAAATCGAACAACGAAATCGATCTACGAAATCGAACAACGAAATCGAACAACGAAATCGAACAAGGAAATCGAACAACGAAATCGAACAACGAAATCGAACAACGAAATCGAACAACGAAATCGAACAACGAAATCGAACAACGAAATCGAACAACGAAATCGAACAACGAAATCGAACAACGAAATCGAACAACGAAATCGAACAACGAAATCGAACAACGAAATCGAACAACGAAATCGAACAACGAAATCGAACAACGAAATCGAACAACGAAATCGAACAACGAAATCGAACAACGAAATCGAACAACGAAATCGAACAACGAAATCGAACAACGAAATCGAACAACGAAATCGAACAACGAAATCGAACAACGAAATCGAACAACGAAATCGAACAACGAAATCGAACAACGAAATCGAACAACGAAATCGAACAACGAAATCGAACAACGAAATCGAACAACAAAATCGAACAACGAAATCGAACAACGAAATCGAACAACGAATTCGAACAACGAATTCGAACCACGAAATCGAACAAAGAACAACGAAATCTAACAACGAAATCGAACAACGAAATCGAACAACGAAATCTAACAACGAAATCGAACAACGAAATCGAACAACGAAATCGAACAACGAAATCGAACAACGAAATCGAACAACGAAATCGAACAACGAATTCGAACAACGAATTCGAACAACGAAATCGAACAACGAAATCGAACAACGAAATCGAACAACGAAATCGAACAACGAAATCGAACAACGAAATCGAACAACGAAATCGAACAACGAAATCGAACAACGAAATCGAACAACGAAATCGAACAACGAAATCGAACAACGAAATCGAACAACGAAATCGAACAACGAAATCGAACAACGAAATCGAACAACGAAATCGAACAACGAAATCGAACAACGAAATCGAACAACGAAATCGAACAACGAAATCGAACAACGAAATCGAACAACGAAATCGAACAACGAAATCGAACAACGAAATCGAACAACGAAATCGAACAACGAAATCGAACAACGAAATCGAACAACGAAATCGAACAACGAAATCAAACAACGAATTCGAACAACGAATTCGAACAACGAATTCGAACAACGAAATCGAACAACGAAATCGAACAACGAAATCGAACAAAGAAATCGAACTTCGAAATCGAACTTCGAAATCGAACAACGAAATCGAACAACGAAATCGAACAACGACATCGAACAACGAAATCGAACAACGAAATCGAACAACGAAATCGAACTTCGAAATCGAACTTCGAAATCGAACAACGAAATCGAACAACGAAATCGAACAACGAAATCGAACAACGAAATCGAACAACGAAATCGAACAACGAAATCGAACAACAAAATCGAACAACGAAATCGAACAACGAAATCGAACAACGAAATCGAACAACGAAATCGAACAACAAAATCGAACAACGAAATCGAACAACGAAATCGAACAACGAAATCGAACAACGAATTCGAACAACGAATTCGAACAACGAATTCGAACAACGACATCGAACAACGAAATCGAACTTCGAAATCGAACTTCGAAATCGAACAACGAAATCGAACAACGAAATCGAACAACGACATCGAACAACGAAATCGAACAACGAAATCGAACAACGAAATCGAACTTCGAAATCGAACTTCGAAATCGAACAACGAAATCGAACAACGAAATCGAACAACGAAATCGAACAACGAAATCGAACAACGAAATCGAACAACAAAATCGAACAACGAAATCGAACAACGAAATCGAACAACGAAATCGAACAACGAAATCGAACAACAAAATCGAACAACGAAATCGAACAAGGAAATCGAACAACGAATTCGAACCACGAAATCGAACAAAGAACAACGAAATCTAACAACGAACAACGAAATCTAACAACGAAATCGAACAACGAAATCGAACAACAAAATCGAACAACGAAATCGAACAACGAAATCGAACAACGAAATCGAACAACAAAATCGAACAACGAAATCGAACAACGAAATCGAACAACGAAATCGAACAACGAAATCGAACAACAAAATCGAACAACGAAATCGAACAAGGAAATCGAACAACGAATTCGAACCACGAAATCGAACAAAGAACAACGAAATCTAACAACGAACAACGAAATCGAACAACGAAATCGAACAACGAAATCGAACAACAAAATCGAACAACGAAATCGAACAACAAAATCGAACAACGAAATCGAACAACGAAATCGAACAACGAATTTGAACCACGAAATCAAACAAAGAACAACGAAATCTAACAACGAAATCGAATAACGAATCGAACAACGAAATCGAACAACGAAATCGAACAACGAATTAGAACAACGAAATAGAACAACGAAATCCAACTTCGAAATCGAACAGCGAAATCGAAATCGAACAACGAAATCGAACAACGAAATCGAACTTCGAAATCGAACAACGAAATCGAACAACGAAATCGAACAACGAAATCGAACAACGAAATCGAACAACGAAATCGAACAACGAAATCGAACAACGAAATCGAACAACAAAATCGAACAACGAAATCGAACAACGAAATCGAACAACGAAATCGAACAACGAAATCGAACAACGAAATCGAACAACGAAATCGAACAACGAAATCGAACAACGAAATCGAACAACGAAATCGAACAACGAAATCGAACAACGAAATCGAACAACGAAATCGAACAACGAATTCGAACAACGAAATCGAACAACGAATTCGAACAACGAATTCGAACAACGACATCGAACAACGAAATCGAACAACGAAATCGAACAACGAAATCGAACAACGAAATCGAACAACGAAATCGAACAACGAAATCGAACAACGAAATCGAACAACGAAATCGAACAACGAAATCGAACAACGAAATCGAACAACGAAATCGAACAACGAAATCGAACAACGAAATCGAACAACGAAATCTAACAACGAAATCGAACAACGAAATCGAACAACGAAATCGAACAACGAAATCGAACAACGAAATCGAACAACGAAATCGAACAACGAAATCGAACAACGAAATCGAACAACGAAATCGAACAACGAAATCGAACAACAAAATCGAACAACGAAATCGAACAACGAAATCGAACAACGAAATCGAACAACGAAATCGAACAACAAAATCGAACAACGAAATCGAACAAGGAAATCGAACAACGAATTCGAACCACGAAATCGAACAAAGAACAACGAAATCTTACAACGAACAACGAAATCTAACAACGAAATCGAACAACGAAATCGAACAACAAAATCGAACAACGAAATCGAACAACGAAATCGAACAACGAAATCGAACAACAAAATCGAACAACGAAATCGAACAACGAAATCGAACAACGAAATCGAACAACGAAATCGAACAACAAAATCGAACAACGAAATCGAACAAGGAAATCGAACAACGAATTCGAACCACGAAATCGAACAAAGAACAACGAAATCTAACAACGAACAACGAAATCGAACAACGAAATCGAACAACGAAATCGAACAACAAAATCGAACAACGAAATCGAACAACAAAATCGAACAACGAAATCGAACAACGAAATCTAACAACGAAATCGAACAACGAAATCGAACAACGAAATCGAACAACGAAATCGAACAACGAAATCGAACAACGAAATCGAACAACGAATTCGAACAACGAATTCGAACAACGACATCGAACAACGAAATCGAACAACGAAATCGAACAACGAAATCGAACAACGAAATCGAACAACGAAATCGAACAACGAAATCGAACAACGAAATCGAACAACGAAATCGAACAACGACATCGAACAACGAAATCGAACAACGAAATCGAACAACGAAATCGAACTTCGAAATCGAACTTCGAAATCGAACAACGAAATCGAACAACGAAATCGAACAACGAAATCGAACAACGAAATCGAACAACGAAATCGAACAACGAAATCGAACAACAAAATCGAACAACGAAATCGAACAACGAAATCGAACAACGAAATCGAACAACGAAATCGAACAACAAAATCGAACAACGAAATCGAACAACGAAATCGAACAACGAAATCGAACAACGAATTCGAACAACGAATTCGAACAACGAATTCGAACAACGACATCGAACAACGAAATCGAACTTCGAAATCGAACTTCGAAATCGAACAACGAAATCGAACAACGAAATCGAACAACGACATCGAACAACGAAATCGAACAACGAAATCGAACAACGAAATCGAACTTCGAAATCGAACTTCGAAATCGAACAACGAAATCGAACAACGAAATCGAACAACGAAATCGAACAACGAAATCGAACAACGAAATCGAACAACGAAATCGAACAACAAAATCGAACAACGAAATCGAACAACGAAATCGAACAACGAAATCGAACAACGAAATCGAACAACAAAATCGAACAACGAAATCGAACAAGGAAATCGAACAACGAATTCGAACCACGAAATCGAACAAAGAACAACGAAATCTAACAACGAACAACGAAATCTAACAACGAAATCGAACAACGAAATCGAACAACAAAATCGAACAACGAAATCGAACAACGAAATCGAACAACGAAATCGAACAACAAAATCGAACAACGAAATCGAACAACGAAATCGAACAACGAAATCGAACAACGAAATCGAACAACAAAATCGAACAACGAAATCGAACAAGGAAATCGAACAACGAATTCGAACCACGAAATCGAACAAAGAACAACGAAATCTAACAACGAACAACGAAATCGAACAACGAAATCGAACAACGAAATCGAACAACAAAATCGAACAACGAAATCGAACAACAAAATCGAACAACGAAATCGAACAACGAAATCGAACAACGAATTCGAACCACGAAATCAAACAAAGAACAACGAAATCTAACAACGAAATCGAATAACGAATCGAACAACGAAATCGAACAACGAAATCGAACAACGAATTAGAACAACGAAATAGAACAACGAAATCCAACTTCGAAATCGAACAGCGAAATCGAAATCGAACAACGAAATCGAACAACGAAATCGAACTTCGAAATCGAACAACGAAATCGAACAACGAAATCGAACAACGAAATCGAACAACGAAATCGAACAACGAAATCGAACAACGAAATCGAACAACGAAATCGAACAACAAAATCGAACAACGAAATCGAACAACGAAATCGAACAACGAAATCGAACAACGAAATCGAACAACGAAATCGAACAACGAAATCGAACAACGAAATCGAACAACGAAATCGAACAACGAAATCGAACAACGAAATCGAACAACGAAATCGAACAACGAAATCGAACAACGAAATCGAACAACGAAATCGAACAACAAAATCGAACAACGAATTCGAACAACGACATCGAACAACGAAATCGAACAACGAAATCGAACAACGAAATCGAACAACGAAATCGAACAACGAAATCGAACAACGAAATCGAACAACGAAATCGAACAACGAAATCGAACAACGAAATCGAACAACGAAATCGAACAACGAAATCGAACAACGAAATCGAACAACGAAATCGAACAACGAAATCGAACAACGAAATCTAACAACGAAATCGAACAACGAAATCGAACAACGAAATCGAACAACGAAATCGAACAACGAAATCGAACAACGAAATCGAACAACGAATTCGAACAACGAATTCGAACAACGACATCGAACAACGAAATCGAACAACGAAATCGAACAACGAAATCGAACAACGAAATCGAACAACGAAATCGAACAACGAAATCGAACAACGAAATCGAACAACGAAATCGAACAACGAAATCGAACAACGAAATCGAACAACGAAATCGAACAACGAAATCGAACAACGAAATCGAACAACGAAATCGAACAACGAAATCGAACAACGAAATCGAACAACGAAATCGAACAACGAAATCGAACTGCGAAATCGAACAACGAAATCGAACAACGAAATCGAACAACGAAATCGAACAACGAAATCGAACAACGAAATCGAACAACGAAATCGAACAACGAAATCGAACAACGAAATCGAACAACGAAATCGAACAACGAAATCGAACAACGAAATCCAACAACGAATTCGAACAACGAATTCGAACAACGAATTCGAACAACGAAATCGAACAACGAAATCGAACAACGAAATCGAACAACGAAATCGAACTTCGAAATCGAACTTCGAAATCGAACAACGAAATCGAACAACGAAATCGAACAACGAAATCGAACAACGACATCGAACAACGAAATCGAACAACGAAATCGAACAACGAAATCGAACTTCGAAATCGAACTTCGAAATCGAACAACGAAATTGAACAACGAAATCGAACAACGAAATCGAACAACGAAATCGAACAACGAAATCGAACAACGAAATCGAACAACAAAATCGAACAACGAAATCGAACAACGAAATCGAACAACGAAATCGAACAACGAAATCGAACAACAAAATCGAACAACGAAATCGAACAACGAAATCGAACAACGAATTCGAACAACGAATTCGAACAACGAATTCGAACAACGACATCGAACAACGAAATCGAACTTCGAAATCGAACTTCGAAATCGAACAACGAAATCGAACAACGAAATCGAACAACGACATCGAACAACGAAATCGAACAACGAAATCGAACAACGAAATCGAACTTCGAAATCGAACTTCGAAATCGAACAACGAAATCGAACAACGAAATCGAACAACGAAATCGAACAACGAAATCGAACAACGAAATCGAACAACGAAATCGAACAACAAAATCGAACAACGAAATCGAACAACGAAATCGAACTACGAAATCGAACAACGAAATCGAACAACAAAATCGAACAACGAAATCGAACAAGGAAATCGAACATCGAATTCGAACCACGAAATCGAACAAAGAACAACGAAATCTAACAACGAACAACGAAATCTAACAACGAACAACGAAATCTAACAACGAAATCGAACAACGAAATCGAACAACGAAATCGAACAACGAAATCGAACAACGAATTAGAACAACGAAATAGAACAACGAAATCCAACTTCGAATTCGAACAGCGAAATCGAAATCGAACAACAAACTGAAACCACGAAATCGAACCACGAAATAGAACAACGAAATGGAACAACGCAATCGAACAACGAAATCGAACCACGAAATCATACAACAATATCGAACAACGAAAACGAACAAAGAAATCTAACAACGGAATCGGACAACGAAATCGAACAACGAAATCGAACAACGAAATCGAACAACGAAATCGAACAACGAAATCGAACAACGAAATCGAACAACAAAATCGAACAACGAAATCGAACAACGAAATCGAACAACGAATTCGAACAACGAATTCGAACAACGACATCGAACAACGAAATCGAACAACGAAATCGAACAACGAAATCGAACAACGAAATCGAACAACGAAATCGAACAACGAAATCGAATAACGAATCGAACAACGAAATCGAACAACGAAATCGAACAACGAAATCGAACAACGAATTAGAACAACGAAATAGAACAACGAAATCCAACTTCGAAATCGAACAGCTAAATCGAAATCGAACAACAAACTGAAACCACGAAATCGAACCACGAAATAGAACAACGAAATGGAACGACGCAATCAAACAACGAAATCGAACCACGAACTCATACAATATCGAACAACGAAAACGAACAACGAAATCGAACAACGGAAACGGACAACGAGATCGAACAACGAAATCGAACAACGAAATCGAACAACGAAATCGAACAACGAAATCGAATAACGAATCGAACAACGAAATCGAACAACGAAATCGAACAACGAATTAGAACAACGAAATAGAACAACGAAATCCAACTTCGAAATCGAACAGCGAAATCGAAATCGAACAACAAACTGAAACCAAGAAATCGAACCACGAAATAGAACAACGAAATGGAACAACGCAATCGAACAACGAAATCGAACCACGAAATCATACAACAATATCGAACAACGAAAACGAACAAAGAAATCGAACAACGGAATCGGACAACGAAATCGAACAACGAAATCGAACAACGAAATCGAACAACGAAATCGAACAACGAAATCGAACTTCAAAATCGAACAACGAAATCGAACAACGAAATCGAACAACGAAATCGAACAACGAAATCGAACGAAATCGAACAACGAAATCGAACAACGAATTCGAACAACGAATTCGAACAACGAATTCGAACAACGACATCGAACAACGAAATCGAACAACGAAATTGAACAACGAAATCGAACAACGAAATCGAACAACGAAATCGAACAACGAAATCGAACAACGAAATCGAACAACGAAATCGAACAACGAAATCGAACAACGAAATCGAACAACGAAATCGAACAACGAAATCGAACAACGAAATCGAACAACGAAATCGAACAACGAAATCGAACAACGAAATCGAACAACGAAATCGAACTTCGAAATCGAACAACGAAATCGAACAATTGCTGTTTTTTCTTATATTATATATAACTATAGCAACAAGGTTAATAGCAATAGATGTTTGAAATAAAATTTTGATTTTGAACGTCACGAGTTATTTAGTAATATTTTACGAATAATATAAATACAGTCCACTTCTCGACCACGTACAACCAGAAATCGAACTTCGAAATCGAACTTCGAAATCGAACAACGAAATCGAACAACGAAATCGAACAACGAAATCGAACAACGAAATCGAACAACGAAATCGAACAACGAAATCGAACAACGAAATCTAACAACGAAATCGAACAACGAAATCGAACAACAAAATCGAACAACGAAATCGAACAAGGAAATCGAACAACGAATTCGAACCACGAAATCGAACAAAGAACAACGAAATCTAACAACGAACAACGAAATCTAACAACGAACAACGAAATCTAACAACGAAATCGAACAACGAAATCGAACAACGAAATCGAACAACGAAATCTAACAACGAAATCGAACAACGAAATCGAACAACGAAATCGAACAACGAAATCGAACAACGAAATGGAACAACGAAATCGAACAAGAAATCGAACAACGAAATCGAATAACGAATCGAACAACGAAATCGAACAACGAAATCGAACAACGAATTAGAACAACGAAATAGAACAACGAAATCGAACTTCGAAATCGAACTTCGAAATCGAACAACGAAATCGAACAACGAAATCGAACAACGACATCGAACTACGAAATCGAACAACGAAATCGAACAACGAAATCGAACTTCGAAATCGAACTTCGAAATCGAACAACGAAATCGAACAACGAAATCGAACAACGAAATCGAACAACGAAATCGAACAACGAAATCGAACAACGAAATCGAACAACGAAATCGAACAACAAAATCGAACAACGAAATCGAACAACGAAATCGAACAACGAAATCGAACAACGAAATCGAACAACAAAATCGAACAACGAAATCGAACAAGGAAATCGAACAACGAATTCGAACCACGAAATCGAACAAAGAACAACGAAATCTAACAACGAACAACGAAATCTAACAACGAACAACGAAATCTAACAACGAAATCGAACAACGAAATCGAACAACGAAATCGAACAACGAAATCTAACAACGAAATCGAACAACGAAATCGAACAACGAAATCGAACAACGAAATCGAACAACGAAATGGAACAACGAAATCGAACAAGAAATCGAACAACGAAATCGAATAACGAATCGAACAACGAAATCGAACAACGAAATCGAACAACGAATTAGAACAACGAAATAGAACAACGAAATCCAACTTCGAAATCGAACAGCGAAATCGAAATCGAACAACAAACTGAAACCACGAAATCGAACCACGAAATAGAACAACGAAATGGAACAACGCAATCGAACAACGAAATCGAACCACGAAATCATACAACAATATCGAACAACGAAAACGAACAAAGAAATCGAACAACGGAATCGGACAACGAAATCGAACAACGAAATCGAACAACGAAATCGAACAACGAAATCGAACAACGAAATCGAACAACGAAATCGAACAACAAAATCGAACAACGAAATCGAACAACGAAATCGAACAACGAATTCGAACAACGAATTCGAACAACGACATCGAACAACGAAATCGAACAACGAAATCGAACAACGAAATCGAACAACGAAATCGAACAACGAAATCGAACAACGAAATCGAATAACGAATCGAACAACGAAATCGAACAACGAAATCGAACAACGAAATCGAACAACGAATTAGAACAACGAAATAGAACAACGAAATCCAACTTCGAAATCGAACAGCGAAATCGAAATCGAACAACAAACTGAAACCACGAAATCGAACCACGAAATAGAACAACGAAATGGAACGACGCAATCAAACAACGAAATCGAACCACGAAATCATACAATATCGAACAACGAAAACGAACAACGAAATCGAACAACGGAAACGGACAACGAGATCGAACAACGAAATCGAACAACGAAATCGAACAACGAAATCGAACAACGAAATCGAATAACGAATCGAACAACGAAATCGAACAACGAAATCGAACAACGAAATCGAACAACGAATTAGAACAACGAAATAGAACAACGAAATCCAACTTCGAAATCGAACAGCGAAATCGAAATCGAACAACAAACTGAAACCAAGAAATCGAACCACGAAATAGAACAACGAAATGGAACAACGCAATCGAACAACGAAATCGAACCACGAAATCATACAACAATATCGAACAACGAAAACGAACAAAGAAATCGAACAACGGAATCGGACAACGAAATCGAACAACGAAATCGAACAACGAAATCGAACAACGAAATTGATCAACGAAATCGAACTTCAAAATCGAACAACGAAATCGAACAACGAAATCGAACAACGAAATCGATCAACGAAATCGAACAACGAAATCGAACAAAGAAAATCGAACAACGAAATCGATCAACGAAATCGAACACGAATTCAAACAACGAAATCGAACAACGAAATCGAACAACGAAATCGAACAACGAAATCGAACAACGAAATCGAACAACGAAATCGAACAACGAAATCGAACAACGAAATCGAACAACGAAATCGAACAACGAAATCGAACGACGAAATGGAACAACGAAATCGAACAAGAAATCGAACAACGAAATCGAATAACGAATCGAACAACGAAATCGAACAACGAAATCGATCAACGAAATCGAACTTCAAAATCGAACAACGAAATCGAACAACGAAATCGAACAACTAAATCGAACAACGAAATCGATCAACGAAATCGAACAACGAAATCGAACAAAGAAAATCGAACAACGAAATCGATCAACGAAATCGAACACGAATTCAAACAACGAAATCGAACAACGAAATCGAACAACGAAATCGAACAACGAAATCGAACTTCGAAATCGAACAACGAAATCGAACAACGAAATCGAACAACGAAATCGAACAACGAAATCGAACAACGAAATCGAACAACAAAATCGAACAACGAAATCGAACAACGAAATCGAACAACGAAATCGAACAACGAAATCGAACAACGAAATCGAACGACGAAATGGAACAACGAAATCGAACAAGAAATCGAACAACGAAATCGAATAACGAATCGAACAACGAAATCGAACAACGAAATCGAACAACGAAATCGAACAACGAATTAGAACAACGACATAGAACAACGAAATCCAACTTCGAAATCGAACAGCGAAATCGAAATCGAACAACAAACTGAAACCACGAAATCGAACCACAAAATAGAACAACGAAATGGAACGACGCAATCGAACAACGAAATCGAACCACGAAATCGAACAACGAAATCGAACAACGAAATCGAACAACGAAATCGAACTTCGAAATCGAACGACGAAATCGAACAACGAAATCGAACAACGAAATCTAACAACGAAATCGAACAACAAAATCGAACAACGAAATCGAACAACGAAATCGAACAACGAATTCGAACAACGAATTCGAACCACGAAATCGAACAAAGAACAACGAAATCTAACAACGAAATCGAACAACGAAATCGAACAACGAAATCGAACAACTAAATCTAACAACGAACAACGAAATCTAACAACGAAATCGAACAACGAAATCGAACAACGAAATCGAACAACGAAATCGAACAACGAAATCGAACAACGAAATCGAACAACGAAATCGAACAACGAAATCGAACAACGAAATCGAACAACGAAATCGAACAACGAAAGCGAACTTCGAAATCGAACAACGAAATCGAACAACGAAATCGAACAACGAAATCGAACAACGAAATCGAACAACGAAATCGAACAACGAAATCGAACAACGAAATCGAACAACGAAATCGAACAACGAAATCGAACAACGAAATCGAACAACGAAATCGAACAACGAAATCGAACAACGAAATCGAACAACGAAATCGAACAATCAAATCGAACAAAGAAAATCGAACAACGAAATCGATCAACGAAATCGAACAACGAAATCGAACAACGAATTCGAACAACGAATTCGAACAACGAATTCGAACAACGAAATCGAACAACGAAATCGAACAACGAAATCGAACAACGAAATCGAACAACGAAATCGAACAACGAAATCGAACAACGAAATCGAACAACGAAATCGAACTTCGTAATCGAACAACGAAATCGAACAACGAAATCGAACAACAAAATCGAACAACGAAATCGAACAACGAAATCGAACAACGAATTCGAACAACGAATTCGAACCACGAAATCGAACAAAGAACAACGAAATCTAACAACGAACAACGAAATCTAACAACGAACAACGAAATCTAACAACGAAATCGAACAACGAAATCGAACAACGAAATCGAACAACGAAATCGAACAACGAAATCGAACAACGAAATCTAACAACGAACAACGAAATCTAACAACGAAATCGAACAATGAAATCGAACAACGAAATGGAACAACGAAATCGAACAACGAAATCGAACAACGAAATCGAATAACGAATCGAACAACGAAATCGAACAACGAAATCGAACAACGAAATCGAACAACGAATTAGAACAACGAAATAGAACAACGAAAACTAACTTCGAAATCGAACAGCGAAATCGAAATCGAACAACAAACTGAAACCACGAAATCGAACCACGAAATAGAACAATTAAATGGAACAACGCAATCGAACAAAGAAATCGAACCACGAAATCATACAACAATATCGAACAACGAAAACGAACAACGAAATCGAACAACGGAATCGGACAACGAAATCGAACAACGAAATCGAACTTCGAAATCGAACAATGAAATCGAACAACGAAATCGAACAACGAAATCGAACAACGAAATCGAACAACGAAATCGAACAACGAAATCGAACAACGAAATCTAACAACAAAATCGAACAACGAAATCGAATAACGAATCGAACAACGAAATCGAACAACGAAATCTAACAACGAACAACGAAATCTAACAACGAAATCGAACAATGAAATCGAACAACGAAATGGAACAACGAAATCGAACAACGAAATCGAACAACGAAATCGAATAACGAATCGAACAACGAAATCGAACAACGAAATCGAACAACGAAATCGAACAACGAATTAGAACAACGAAATAGAACAACGAAAACTAACTTCGAAATCGAACAGCGAAATCGAAATCGAACAACAAACTGAAACCACGAAATCGAACCACGAAATAGAACAATTAAATGGAACAACGCAATCGAACAAAGAAATCGAACCACGAAATCATACAACAATATCGAACAACGAAAACGAACAACGAAATCGAACAACGGAATCGGACAACGAAATCGAACAACGAAATCGAACAACGAATTCGAACCACGAAATCAAACAAAGAACAACGAAATCTAACAACGAAATCGAATAACGAATCGAACAACGAAATCGAACAACGAAATCGAACAACGAAATCGAACAACGAATTAGAACAACGAAATAGAACAACGAAATCCAACTTCGAAATCGAACAGCGAAATCGAAATCGAACAACGAAATCGAACAACGAAATCGAACTTCGAAATCGAACAATGAAATCGAACAACGAAATCGAACAACGAAATCGAACAACGAAATCGAACAACGAAATCGAACAACGAAATCGAACAACGAAATCTAACAACAAAATCGAACAACGAAATCGAATAACGAATCGAACAACGAAATCGAACAACGAAATCGAACAACGAAATCGAATAACGAATCGAACAACGAAATCGAACAACGAAATCGAACAACGAAATCGAACAACGAATTAGAACAACGAAATAGAACAACGAAATCCATCTTCGAAATCGAACAGCGAAATCGAAATCGAACAACAAACTGAAACCACGAAATCGAACCACGAAATAGAACAACGAAATGGAACGACGCAATCAAACAACGAAATCGAACCACGAAATCATACAATATCGAACAACGAAAACGAACAACGAAATCGAACAACGGAAACGGACAACGAGATCGAACAACGAAATCGAACAACGAAATCGAACAACGAAATCGAACAACGAAATCGAATAACGAATCGAACAACGAAATCGAACAACGAAATCGAACAACGAAATCGAACAACGAATTAGAACAACGAAATAGAACAACGAAATCCAACTTCGAAATCGAACAGCGAAATCGAAATCGAACAACAAACTGAAACCAAGAAATCGAACCACGAAATAGAACAACGAAATGGAACAACGCAATCGAACAACGAAATCGAACCACGAAATCATACAACAATATCGAACAACGAAAACGAACAAAGAAATCGAACAACGGAATCGGACAACGAAATCGAACATCGAAATCGAACAACGAAATCGAACAACGAAATCGATCAACGAAATCGAACTTCAAAGTCGAACAACGAAATCGAACAACGAAATCGAACAACGAAATCGATCAACGAAATCGAACAACGAAATCGAACAAAGAAAATCGAACAACGAAATCGATCAACGAAATCGAACACGAATTCAAACAACGAAATCGAACAACGAAATCGAACAACGAAATCGAACAACGAAATCGAACAACGAAATCGAACAACGAAATCGAACAACGAAATCGAACAACGAAATCGAACAACGAAATCGAACGACGAAATGGAACAACGAAATCGAACAAGAAATCGAACAACGAAATCGAATAACGAATCGAACAACGAAATCGAACAACGAAATCGATCAACGAAATCGAACTTCAAAATCGAACAACGAAATCGAACAACTAAATCGAACAACGAAATCGATCAACGAAATCGAACAACGAAATCGAACAAAGAAAATCGAACAACGAAATCGATCAACGAAATCAAACACGAATTCAAACAACGAAATCGAACAACGAAATCGAACAACGAAATCGAACAACGAAATCGAACTTCGAAATCGAACAACGAAATCGAACAACGAAATCGAACAACGAAATCGAACAACGAAATCGAACAACGAAATCGAACAACGAAATCGAACAACGAAATCGAACAACGAAATCGAACAACGAAATCGAACGACGAAATGGAACAACGAAATCGAACAAGAAATCGAACAACGAAATCGAATAACGAATCGAACAACGAAATCGAACAACGAAATCGAACAACGAAATCGAACAACGAATTAGAACAACGAAATAGAACAACGAAATCCAACTTCGAAATCGAACAGCGAAATCGAAATCGAACAACAAACTGAAACCACGAAATCGAACCACAAAAAAGAACAACGAAATGGAACGACGCAATCGAACAACGAAATCGAACCACGAAATCGAACAACGAAATCGAACAACGAAATCGAACAACGAAATCGAACTTCGAAATCGAACAACGAAATCGAACAACGAAATCGAACAACGAAATCGAACAACGAAATCGAACAACAAAATCGAACAACGAAATCGAACAACGAAATCGAACAACGAATTCGAACAACGAATTCGAACCACGAAATCGAACAAAGAACAACGAAATCTAACAACGAAATCGAACAACGAAATCGAACAACGAAATCGAACAACTAAATCTAACAACGAACAACGAAATCTAACAACGAAATCGAACAACGAAATCGAACAACGAAATCGAACAACGAAATCGAACAACGAAATCGAACAACGAAATCGAACAACGAAATCGAACAACGAAATCGAACAACGAAAGCGAACTTCGAAATCGAACAACGAAATCGAACAACGAAATCGAACAACGAAATCGAACAACGAAATCGAACAACGAAATCGAACAACGAAATCGAACAACGAAATCGAACAACGAAATCGAACAACGAAATCGAACAACGAAATCGATCAACGAAATCGAACAACGAAATCGAACAAAGAAAATCGATCAACGAAATCGAACACGAATTCAAACAACGAAATCGAACAACGAAATCGAACGACGAAATGGAACAACGAAATCGAACAAGAAATCGAACAACGAAATCGAATAACGAATCGAACAACGAAATCGAACAACGAAATCGATCAACGAAATCGAACTTCAAAATCGAACAACGAAATCGAACAACGAAATCGAACAACTAAATCGAACAACGAAATCGATCAACGAAATCGAACAACGAAATCGAACAAAGAAAATCGAACAACGAAATCGATCAACGAAATCGAACACGAATTCAAACAACGAAATCGAACAACGAAATCGAACAACGAAATCGAACAACGAAATCGAACTTCGAAATCGAACAACGAAATCGAACAACGAAATCGAACAACGAAATCGAACAACGAAATCGAACAACGAAATCGAACAACAAAATCGAACAACGAAATCGAACAACGAAATCGAACAACGAAATCGAACAACGAAATCGAACAACGAAATCGAACGACGAAATGGAACAACGAAATCGAACAAGAAATCGAACAACGAAATCGAATAACGAATCGAACAACGAAATCGAACAACGAAATCGAACAACGAAATCGAACAACGAATTAGAACAACGACATAGAACAACGAAATCCAACTTCGAAATCGAACAGCGAAATCGAAATCGAACAACAAACTGAAACCACGAAATCGAACCACAAAATAGAACAACGAAATGGAACGACGCAATCGAACAACGAAATCGAACCACGAAATCGAACAACGAAATCGAACAACGAAATCGAACAACGAAATCGAACTTCGAAATCGAACGACGAAATCGAACAACGAAATCGAACAACGAAATCTAACAACGAAATCGAACAACAAAATCGAACAACGAAATCGAACAACGAAATCGAACAACGAATTCGAACAACGAATTCGAACCACGAAATCGAACAAAGAACAACGAAATCTAACAACGAAATCGAACAACGAAATCGAACAACGAAATCGAACAACTAAATCTAACAACGAACAACGAAATCTAACAACGAAATCGAACAACGAAATCGAACAACGAAATCGAACAACGAAATCGAACAACGAAATCGAACAACGAAATCGAACAACGAAATCGAACAACGAAATCGAACAACGAAATCGAACAACGAAATCGAACAACGAAAGCGAACTTCGAAATCGAACAACGAAATCGAACAACGAAATCGAACAACGAAATCGAACAACGAAATCGAACAACGAAATCGAACAACGAAATCGAACAACGAAATCGAACAACGAAATCGAACAACGAAATCGAACAACGAAATCGAACAACGAAATCGAACAACGAAATCGAACAACGAAATCGAACAACGAAATCGAACAACGAAATCGAACAATCAAATCGAACAAAGAAAATCGAACAACGAAATCGATCAACGAAATCGAACAACGAAATCGAACAACGAATTCGAACAACGAATTCGAACAACGAATTCGAACAACGAAATCGAACAACGAAATCGAACAACGAAATCGAACAACGAAATCGAACAACGAAATCGAACAACGAAATCGAACAACGAAATCGAACAACGAAATCGAACAACGAAATCGAACTTCGTAATCGAACAACGAAATCGAACAACGAAATCGAACAACAAAATCGAACAACGAAATCGAACAACGAAATCGAACAACGAATTCGAACAACGAATTCGAACAACGAATTCGAACCACGAAATCGAACAAAGAACAACGAAATCTAACAACGAACAACGAAATCTAACAACGAACAACGAAATCTAACAACGAAATCGAACAACGAAATCGAACAACGAAATCGAACAACGAAATCGAACAACGAAATCGAACAACGAAATCTAACAACGAACAACGAAATCTAACAACGAAATCGAACAATGAAATCGAACAACGAAATGGAACAACGAAATCGAACAACGAAATCGAACAACGAAATCGAATAACGAATCGAACAACGAAATCGAACAACGAAATCGAACAACGAAATCGAACAACGAATTAGAACAACGAAATAGAACAACGAAAACTAACTTCGAAATCGAACAGCGAAATCGAAATCGAACAACAAACTGAAACCACGAAATCGAACCACGAAATAGAACAATTAAATGGAACAACGCAATCGAACAAAGAAATCGAACCACGAAATCATACAACAATATCGAACAACGAAAACGAACAACGAAATCGAACAACGGAATCGGACAACGAAATCGAACAACGAAATCGAACAACGAATTCGAACCACGAAATCAAACAAAGAACAACGAAATCTAACAACGAAATCGAATAACGAATCGAACAACGAAATCGAACAACGAAATCGAACAACGAAATCGAACAACGAATTAGAACAACGAAATAGAACAACGAAATCCAACTTCGAAATCGAACAGCGAAATCGAAATCGAACAACGAAATCGAACAACGAAATCGAACTTCGAAATCGAACAATGAAATCGAACAACGAAATCGAACAACGAAATCGAACAACGAAATCGAACAACGAAATCGAACAACGAAATCGAACAACGAAATCTAACAACAAAATCGAACAACGAAATCGAATAACGAATCGAACAACGAAATCGAACAACGAAATCTAACAACGAACAACGAAATCTAACAACGAAATCGAACAATGAAATCGAACAACGAAATGGAACAACGAAATCGAACAACGAAATCGAACAACGAAATCGAATAACGAATCGAACAACGAAATCGAACAACGAAATCGAACAACGAAATCGAACAACGAATTAGAACAACGAAATAGAACAACGAAAACTAACTTCGAAATCGAACAGCGAAATCGAAATCGAACAACAAACTGAAACCACGAAATCGAACCACGAAATAGAACAATTAAATGGAACAACGCAATCGAACAAAGAAATCGAACCACGAAATCATACAACAATATCGAACAACGAAAACGAACAACGAAATCGAACAACGGAATCGGACAACGAAATCGAACAACGAAATCGAACAACGAAATCGAACAACGAAATCGAACAACGAAATCGAACAACGAAATCGAACTTCGTAATCGAACAACGAAATCGAACAACGAAATCGAACAACAAAATCGAACAACGAAATCGAACAACGAAATCGAACAACGAATTCGAACAACGAATTCGAACCACGAAATCGAACAAAGAACAACGAAATCTAACAACGAACAACGAAATCTAACAACGAACAACGAAATCTAACAACGAAATCGAACAACGAAATCGAACAACGAAATCGAACAACGAAATCGAACAACGAAATCGAACAACGAAATCTAACAACGAACAACGAAATCTAACAACGAAATCGAACAATGAAATCGAACAACGAAATGGAACAACGAAATCGAACAACGAAATCGAACAACGAAATCGAATAACGAATCGAACAACGAAATCGAACAACGAAATCGAACAACGAAATCGAACAACGAATTAGAACAACGAAATAGAACAACGAAAACTAACTTCGAAATCGAACAGCGAAATCGAAATCGAACAACAAACTGAAACCACGAAATCGAACCACGAAATAGAACAATTAAATGGAACAACGCAATCGAACAAAGAAATCGAACCACGAAATCATACAACAATATCGAACAACGAAAACGAACAACGAAATCGAACAACGGAATCGGACAACGAAATCGAACAACGAAATCGAACAACGAATTCGAACCACGAAATCAAACAAAGAACAACGAAATCTAACAACGAAATCGAATAACGAATCGAACAACGAAATCGAACAACGAAATCGAACAACGAAATCGAACAACGAATTAGAACAACGAAATAGAACAACGAAATCCAACTTCGAAATCGAACAGCGAAATCGAAATCGAACAACGAAATCGAACAACGAAATCGAACTTCGAAATCGAACAATGAAATCGAACAACGAAATCGAACAACGAAATCGAACAACGAAATCGAACAACGAAATCGAACAACGAAATCGAACAACGAAATCTAACAACAAAATCGAACAACGAAATCGAATAACGAATCGAACAACGAAATCGAACAACGAAATCTAACAACGAACAACGAAATCTAACAACGAAATCGAACAATGAAATCGAACAACGAAATGGAACAACGAAATCGAACAACGAAATCGAACAACGAAATCGAATAACGAATCGAACAACGAAATCGAACAACGAAATCGAACAACGAAATCGAACAACGAATTAGAACAACGAAATAGAACAACGAAAACTAACTTCGAAATCGAACAGCGAAATCGAAATCGAACAACAAACTGAAACCACGAAATCGAACCACGAAATAGAACAATTAAATGGAACAACGCAATCGAACAAAGAAATCGAACCACGAAATCATACAACAATATCGAACAACGAAAACGAACAACGAAATCGAACAACGGAATCGGACAACGAAATCGAACAACGAAATCGAACAACGAATTCGAACCACGAAATCAAACAAAGAACAACGAAATCTAACAACGAAATCGAATAACGAATCGAACAACGAAATCGAACAACGAAATCGAACAACGAAATCGAACAACGAATTAGAACAACGAAATAGAACAACGAAATCCAACTTCGAAATCGAACAGCGAAATCGAAATCGAACAACGAAATCGAACAACGAAATCGAACTTCGAAATCGAACAATGAAATCGAACAACGAAATCGAACAACGAAATCGAACAACGAAATCGAACAACGAAATCGAACAACGAAATCGAACAACGAAATCTAACAACAAAATCGAACAACGAAATCGAATAACGAATCGAACAACGAAATCGAACAACGAAATCGAACAACGAAATCGAATAACGAATCGAACAACGAAATCGAACAACGAAATCGAACAACGAAATCGAACAACGAATTAGAACAACGAAATAGAACAACGAAATCCAACTTCGAAATCGAACAGCGAAATCGAAATCGAACAACAAACTGAAACCACGAAATCGAACCACGAAATAGAACAACGAAATGGAACGACGCAATCAAACAACGAAATCGAACCACGAAATCATACAATATCGAACAACGAAAACGAACAACGAAATCGAACAACGGAAACGGACAACGAGATCGAACAACGAAATCGAACAACGAAATCGAACAACGAAATCGAACAACGAAATCGAATAACGAATCGAACAACGAAATCGAACAACGAAATCGAACAACGAAATCGAACAACGAATTAGAACAACGAAATAGAACAACGAAATCCAACTTCGAAATCGAACAGCGAAATCGAAATCGAACAACAAACTGAAACCAAGAAATCGAACCACGAAATAGAACAACGAAATGGAACAACGCAATCGAACAACGAAATCGAACCACGAAATCATACAACAATATCGAACAACGAAAACGAACAAAGAAATCGAACAACGGAATCGGACAACGAAATCGAACATCGAAATCGAACAACGAAATCGAACAACGAAATCGATCAACGAAATCGAACTTCAAAGTCGAACAACGAAATCGAACAACGAAATCGAACAACGAAATCGATCAACGAAATCGAACAACGAAATCGAACAAAGAAAATCGAACAACGAAATCGATCAACGAAATCGAACACGAATTCAAACAACGAAATCGAACAACGAAATCGAACAACGAAATCGAACAACGAAATCGAACAACGAAATCGAACAACGAAATCGAACAACGAAATCGAACAACGAAATCGAACAACGAAATCGAACGACGAAATGGAACAACGAAATCGAACAAGAAATCGAACAACGAAATCGAATAACGAATCGAACAACGAAATCGAACAACGAAATCGATCAACGAAATCGAACTTCAAAATCGAACAACGAAATCGAACAACGAAATCGAACAACTAAATCGAACAACGAAATCGATCAACGAAATCGAACAACGAAATCGAACAAAGAAAATCGAACAACGAAATCGATCAACGAAATCAAACACGAATTCAAACAACGAAATCGAACAACGAAATCGAACAACGAAATCGAACTTCGAAATCGAACAACGAAATCGAACAACGAAATCTAACAACGAAATCGAACAACGAAATCGAACAACGAAATCGAACAACGAAATCGAACAACGAAATGGAACAACGAAATCGAACAACGAAATCGAACAACGAAATCGAACAACGAAATCGAACAACGAAATCGAACAACGAAATCGAACGACGAAATGGAACAACGAAATCGAACAAGAAATCGAACAACGAAATCGAATAACGAATCGAACAACGAAATCGAACAACGAAATCGAACAACGAAATCGAACAACGAATTAGAACAACGAAATAGAACAACGAAATCCAACTTCGAAATCGAACAGCGAAATCGAAATCGAACAACAAACTGAAACCACGAAATCGAACCACAAAAAAGAACAACGAAATGGAACGACGCAATCGAACAACGAAATCGAACCACGAAATCGAACAACGAAATCGAACAACGAAATCGAACAACGAAATCGAACTTCGAAATCGAACAACGAAATCGAACAACGAAATCGAACAACGAAATCGAACAACGAAATCGAACAACAAAATCGAACAACGAAATCGAACAACGAAATCGAACAACGAATTCGAACAACGAATTCGAACCACGAAATCGAACAAAGAACAACGAAATCTAACAACGAAATCGAACAACGAAATCGAACAACGAAATCGAACAACTAAATCTAACAACGAACAACGAAATCTAACAACGAAATCGAACAACGAAATCGAACAACGAAATCGAACAACGAAATCGAACAACGAAATCGAACAACGAAATCGAACAACGAAATCGAACAACGAAATCGAACAACGAAATCGAACAACGAAAGCGAACTTCGAAATCGAACAACGAAATCGAACAACGAAATCGAACAACGAAATCGAACAACGAAATCGAACAACGAAATCGAACAACGAAATCGAACAACGAAATCGAACAACGAAATCGAACAACGAAATCGAACAACGAAATCGAACAACGAAATCGAACAACGAAATCGAACAACGAAATCGAACAACGAAATCGAACAACGAAATCGAACAATCAAATCGAACAAAGAAAATCGAACAACGAAATCGATCAACGAAATCGAACAACGAAATCGAACAACGAATTCGAACAACGAATTCGAACAACGAATTCGAACAACGAAATCGAACAACGAAATCGAACAACGAAATCGAACAACGAAATCGAACAACGAAATCGAACAACGAAATCGAACAACGAAATCGAACAACGAAATCGAACAACGAAATCGAACTTCGTAATCGAACAACGAAATCGAACAACGAAATCGAACAACAAAATCGAACAACGAAATCGAACAACGAAATCGAACAACGAATTCCAACAACGAATTCGAACCACGAAATCGAACAAAGAACAACGAAATCTAACAACGAACAACGAAATCTAACAACGAACAACGAAATCTAACAACGAAATCGAACAACGAAATCTAACAACGAAATCGAACAATGAAATCGAACAACGAAATGGAACAACGAAATCGAACAACGAAATCGAACAACGAAATCGAATAACGAATCGAACAACGAAATCGAACAACGAAATCGAACAACGAAATCGAACAACGAATTAGAACAACGAAATAGAACAACGAAAACTAACTTCGAAATCGAACAGCGAAATCGAAATCGAACAACAAACTGAAACCACGAAATCGAACCACGAAATAGAACAATTAAATGGAACAACGCAATCGAACAAAGAAATCGAACCACGAAATCATACAACAATATCGAACAACGAAAACGAACAACGAAATCGAACAACGGAATCGGACAACGAAATCGAACAACGAAATCGAACAACGAATTCGAACCACGAAATCAAACAAAGAACAACGAAATCTAACAACGAAATCGAATAACGAATCGAACAACGAAATCGAACAACGAAATCGAACAACGAAATCGAACAACGAATTAGAACAACGAAATAGAACAACGAAATCCAACTTCGAAATCGAACAGCGAAATCGAAATCGAACAACGAAATCGAACAACGAAATCGAACTTCGAAATCGAACAATGAAATCGAACAACGAAATCGAACAACGAAATCGAACAACGAAATCGAACAACGAAATCGAACAACGAAATCGAACAACGAAATCGAACAACAAAATCGAACAACGAAATCGAATAACGAATCGAACAACGAAATCGAACAACGAAATCGAACAACGAAATCGAATAACGAATCGAACAACGAAATCGAACAACGAAATCGAACAACGAAATCGAACAACGAATTAGAACAACGAAATAGAACAACGAAATCCAACTTCGAAATCGAACAGCGAAATCGAAATCGAACAACAAACTGAAACCACGAAATCGAACCACGAAATAGAACAACGAAATGGAACGACGCAATCAAACAACGAAATCGAACCACGAAATCATACAATATCGAACAACGAAAACGAACAACGAAATCGAACAACGGAAACGGACAACGAGATCGAACAACGAAATCGAACAACGAAATCGAACAACGAAATCGAACAACGAAATCGAATAACGAATCGAACAACGAAATCGAACAACGAAATCGAACAACGAAATCGAACAACGAAATCGAACAACGAATTAGAACAACGAAATAGAACAACGAAATCCAACTTCGAAATCGAACAGCGAAATCGAAATCGAACAACAAACTGAAACCAAGAAATCGAACCACGAAATAGAACAACGAAATGGAACAACGCAATCGAACAACGAAATCGAACCACGAAATCATACAACAATATCGAACAACGAAAACGAACAAAGAAATCGAACAACGGAATCGGACAACGAAATCGAACAACGAAATCGAACAACGAAATCGAACAACGAAATCGATCAACGAAATCGAACTTCAAAATCGAACAACGAAATCGAACAACGAAATCGAACAACGAAATCGAACAACGAAATCGATCAACGAAATCGAACAACGAAATCGAACAAAGAAAATCGAACAACCAAATCGATCAACGAAATCGAACACGAATTCAAACAACGAAATCGAACAACGAAATCGAACAACGAAATCGAACTTCAAAATCGAACAACGAAATCGAACAACGAAATCGAACAACGAAATCGATCAACGAAATCGAACAACGAAATCGAACAAAGAAAATCGAACAACGAAATCGAACACGAATTCAAACAACGAAATCGAACAACGAAATCGAACAACGAAATCGAACAACGAAATCGAACAACGAAATCGAACTTCGAAATCGAACAACGAAATCGAACAACGAAATCGAACAACGAAATCGAACAACGAAATCGAACAACGAAATCGAACAACAAAATCGAACAACGAAATCGAACAACGAAATCGAACAACGAAATCGAACAACGAAATCGAACAACGAAATCGAACGACGAAATGGAACAACGAAATCGAACAAGAAATCGAACAACGAAATCGAATAACGAATCGAACAACGAAATCGAACAACGAAATCGAACAACGAAATCGAACAACCAATTAGAACAACGAAATAGAACAACGAAATCCAACTTCGAAATCGAACAGCGAAATCGAAATCGAACAACAAACTGAAACCACGAAATCGAACCACAAAATAGAACAACGAAATGGAACGACGCAATCGAACAACGAAATCGAACCACGAAATCGAACAACGAAATCGAACAACGAAATCGAACAACGAAATCGAACTTCGAAATCGAACAACGAAATCGAACAACGAAATCGAACAACGAAATCGAACAACGAAATCGAACAACAAAATCGAACAACGAAATCGAACAACGAAATCGAACAACGAATTCGAACAACGAATTCGAACCACGAAATCGAACAAAGAACAACGAAATCTAACAACGAAATCGAACAACGAAATCGAACAACGAAATCGAGCAACTAAATCTAACAACGAACAACGAAATCTAACAACGAAATCGAACAACGAAATCGAACAACGAAATCGAACAACGAAATCGAACAACGAAATCGAACAACGACATCGAACAACGAAATCGAACAACGAAATCGAACAACGAAATCGAACAACGAAATCGAACAACGAAATCGAACAACGAAATCGAACAACGAAATCGAACAACGAAATCGAACAACGAAATCGAACAACGAAATCGAACAACGAAATCGAACAACGAAATCGAACAACGAAATCGAACAACGAAATCGAACAACGAAATCGAACAACGAAATCGAACAACGAAATCGAACAACGAAATCGAACAACGAAATCGAACAACGAAATCGAACTTCGAAATCGAACTTCGAAATCGAACAACGAAATCGAACAACGAAATCGAACAACGACATCGAACTACGAAATCGAACAACGAAATCGAACAACGAAATCGAACTTCGAAATCGAACTTCGAAATCGAACAACGAAATCGAACAACGAAATCGAACAACGAAATCGAACAACGAAATCGAACAACGAAATCGAACAACGAAATCGAACAACGAAATCGAACAACAAAATCGAACAACGAAATCGAACAACGAAATCGAACAACGAAATCGAACAACGAAATCGAACAACAAAATCGAACAACGAAATCGAACAAGGAAATCGAACAACGAATTCGAACCACGAAATCGAACAAAGAACAACGAAATCTAACAACGAACAACGAAATCTAACAACGAACAACGAAATCTAACAACGAAATCGAACAACGAAATCGAACAACGAAATCGAACAACGAAATCTAACAACGAAATCGAACAACGAAATCGAACAACGAAATCGAACAACGAAATCGAACAACGAAATGGAACAACGAAATCGAACAAGAAATCGAACAACGAAATCGAATAACGAATCGAACAACGAAATCGAACAACGAAATCGAACAACGAATTAGAACAACGAAATAGAACAACGAAATCGAACTTCGAAATCGAACAGCGAAATCGAAATCGAACAACAAACTGAAACTACGAAATCGAACCACGAAATAGAACAACGAAATGGAACAACGCAATCGAACAACGAAATCGAACCACGAAATCATACAACAATATCGAACAACGAAAACGAACAAAGAAATCGAACAACGGAATCGGACAACGAAATCGAACAACGAAATCGAACAACGAAATCGAACAACGAAATCGAACAACGAAATCGAACAACGAAATCGAACAACAAAATCGAACAACGAAATCGAACAACGAAATCGAACAACGAATTCGAACAACGAATTCGAACAACGACATCGAACAACGAAATCGAACAACGAAATCGAACAACGAAATCGAACAACGAAATCGAACAACGAAATCGAACAACGAAATCGAATAACGAATCGAACAACGAAATCGAACAACGAAATCGAACAACGAAATCGAACAACGAATTAGAACAACGAAATAGAACAACGAAATCCAACTTCGAAATCGAACAGCGAAATCGAAATCGAACAACAAACTGAAACCACGAAATCGAACCACGAAATAGAACAACGAAATGGAACGACGCAATCAAACAACGAAATCGAACCACGAAATCATACAATATCGAACAACGAAAACGAACAACGAAATCGAACAACGGAAACGGACAACGAGATCGAACAACGAAATCGAACAACGAAATCGAACAACGAAATCGAACAACGAAATCGAATAACGAATCGAACAACGAAATCGAACAACGAAATCGAACAACGAAATCGAACAACGAATTAGAACAACGAAATAGAACAACGAAATCCAACTTCGAAATCGAACAGCGAAATCGAAATCGAACAACAAACTGAAACCAAGAAATCGAACCACGAAATAGAACAACGAAATGGAACAACGCAATCGAACAACGAAATCGAACCACGAAATCATACAACAATATCGAACAACGAAAACGAACAAAGAAATCGAACAACGGAATCGGACAACGAAATCGAACAACGAAATCGAACAACGAAATCGAACAACGAAATTGATCAACGAAATCGAACTTCAAAATCGAACAACGAAATCGAACAACGAAATCGAACAACGAAATCGAACAACGAAATCGATCAACGAAATCGAACAACGAAATCGAACAAAGAAAATCGAACAACGAAATCGATCAACGAAATCGAACACGAATTCAAACAACGAAATCGAACAACGAAATCGAACAACGAAATCGAACAACGAAATCGAACAACGAAATCGAACAACGAAATCGAACAACGAAATCGAACAACGAAATCGAACAACGAAATCGAACAACGAAATCGAACAACGAAATCGAACGACGAAATGGAACAACGAAATCGAACAAGAAATCGAACAACGAAATCGAATAACGAATCGAACAACGAAATCGAACAACGAAATCGATCAACGAAATCGAACTTCAAAATCGAACAACGAAATCGAACAACGAAATCGAACAACTAAATCGAACAACGAAATCGATCAACGAAATCGAACAACGAAATCGAACAAAGAAAATCGAACAACGAAATCGATCAACGAAATCGAACACGAATTCAAACAACGAAATCGAACAACGAAATCAAACAACGAAATCGAACAACGAAATCGAACTTCGAAATCGAACAACGAAATCGAACAACGAAATCGAACAACGAAATCGAACAACGAAATCGAACAACGAAATCGAACAACGAAATCGAACAACAAAATCGAACAACGAAATCGAACAACGAAATCGAACAACGAAATCGAACAACGAAATCGAACAACGAAATCGAACGACGAAATGGAACAACGAAATCGAACAAGAAATCGAACAACGAAATCGAATAACGAATCGAACAACGAAATCGAACAACGAAATCGAACAACGAAATCGAACAACGAATTAGAACAACGACATAGAACAACGAAATCCAACTTCGAAATCGAACAGCGAAATCGAAATCGAACAACAAACTGAAACCACGAAATCGAACCACAAAATAGAACAACGAAATGGAACGACGCAATCGAACAACGAAATCGAACCACGAAATCGAACAACGAAATCGAACAACGAAATCGAACAACGAAATCGAACTTCGAAATCGAACGACGAAATCGAACAACGAAATCGAACAACAAAATCGAACAACGAAATCGAACAACGAAATCGAACAACGAATTCGAACAACGAATTCGAACCACGAAATCGAACAAAGAACAACGAAATCTAACAACGAAATCGAACAACGAAATCGAACAACGAAATCGAACAACGAATTAGAACAACGAAATAGAACAACGAAATCCAACTTCGAAATCGAACAGCGAAATCGAAATCGAACAACAAACTGAAACCACGAAATCGAACCACAAAATAGAACAACGAAATGGAACGACGCAATCGAACAACGAAATCGAACCACGAAATCGAACAACGAAATCGAACAACGAAATCGAACAACGAAATCGAACTTCGAAATCGAACAACGAAATCGAACAACGAAATCGAACAACGAAATCGAACAACGAAATCGACCAACAAAATCGAACAACGAAATCGAACAACGAAATCGAACAACGAATTCGAACAACGAATTCGAACCACGAAATCGAACAAAGAACAACGAAATCTAACAACGAAATCGAACAACGAAATCGAACAACGAAATCGAACAACTAAATCTAACAACGAACAACGAAATCTAACAACGAAATCGAACAACGAAATCGAACAACGAAATCGAACAACGAAATCGAACAACGAAATCGAACAACGAAATCGAACGACGAAATGGAACAACGAAATCGAACAAGAAATCGAACAACGAAATCGAATAACGAATCGAACAACGAAATCGAACAACGAAATCGAACAACGAATTAGAACAACGAAATAGAACAACGAAATCCAACTTCGAAATCGAACAGCGAAATCGAAATCGAACAACAAACTGAAACCACGAAATCGAACCACAAAATAGAACAACGAAATGGAACGACGCAATCGAACAACGAAATCGAACCACGAAATCGAACAACGAAATCGAACAACGAAATCGAACAACGAAATCGAACTTCGAAATCGAACAACGAAATCGAACAACGAAATCGAACAACGAAATCGAACAACGAAATCGACCAACAAAATCGAACAACGAAATCGAACAACGAAATCGAACAACGAATTCGAACAACGAATTCGAACCACGAAATCGAACAAAGAACAACGAAATCTAACAACGAAATCGAACAACGAAATCGAACAACGAAATCGAACAACTAAATCTAACAACGAACAACGAAATCTAACAACGAAATCGAACAACGAAATCGAACAACGAAATCGAACAACGAAATCGAACAACGAAATCGAACAACGAAATCGAACAAAGAAAATCGAACAACGAAATCGATCAACGAAATCGAACACGAATTCAAACAACGAAATCGAACAACGAAATCGAACAACGAAATCGAACAACGAAATCGAACAACGAAATCGAACAACGAAATCGAACAACGAAATCGAACAACGAAATCGAACAACGAAATCGAACAACGAAATCGAACGACGAAATGGAACAACGAAATCGAACAAGAAATCGAACAACGAAATCGAATAACGAATCGAACAACGAAATCGAACAACGAAATCGATCAACGAAATCGAACTTCAAAATCGAACAACGAAATCGAACAACGAAATCGAACAACTAAATCGAACAACGAAATCGATCAACGAAATCGAACAACGAAATCGAACAAAGAAAATCGAACAACGAAATCGATCAACGAAATCGAACACGAATTCAAACAACGAAATCGAACAACGAAATCGAACAACGAAATCGAACAACGAAATCGAACTTCGAAATCGAACAACGAAATCGAACAACGAAATCGAACAACGAAATCGAACAACGAAATCGAACAACGAAATCGAACAACGAAATCGAACAACAAAATCGAACAACGAAATCGAACAACGAAATCGAACAACGAAATCGAACAACGAAATCGAACAACGAAATCGAACGACGAAATGGAACAACGAAATCGAACAAGAAATCGAACAACGAAATCGAATAACGAATCGAACAACGAAATCGAACAACGAAATCGAACAACGAAATCGAACAACGAATTAGAACAACGACATAGAACAACGAAATCCAACTTCGAAATCGAACAGCGAAATCGAAATCGAACAACAAACTGAAACCACGAAATCGAACCACAAAATAGAACAACGAAATGGAACGACGCAATCGAACAACGAAATCGAACCACGAAATCGAACAACGAAATCGAACAACGAAATCGAACAACGAAATCGAACAACGAAATCGAACAACGAATTAGAACAACGAAATAGAACAACGAAATCCAACTTCGAAATCGAACAGCGAAATCGAAATCGAACAACAAACTGAAACCACGAAATCGAACCACAAAAAAGAACAACGAAATGGAACGACGCAATCGAACAACGAAATCGAACCACGAAATCGAACAACGAAATCGAACAACGAAATCGAACAACGAAATCGAACTTCGAAATCGAACAACGAAATCGAACAACGAAATCGAACAACGAAATCGAACAACGAAATCGAACAACAAAATCGAACAACGAAATCGAACAACGAAATCGAACAACGAATTCGAACAACGAATTCGAACCACGAAATCGAACAAAGAACAACGAAATCTAACAACGAAATCGAACAACGAAATCGAACAACGAAATCGAACAACTAAATCTAACAACGAACAACGAAATCTAACAACGAAATCGAACAACGAAATCGAACAACGAAATCGAACAACGAAATCGAACAACGAAATCGAACAACGAAATCGAACAACGAAATCGAACAACGAAATCGAACAACGAAAGCGAACTTCGAAATCGAACAACGAAATCGAACAACGAAATCGAACAACGAAATCGAACAACGAAATCGAACAACGAAATCGAACAACGAAATCGAACAACGAAATCGAACAACGAAATCGAACAACGAAATCGAACAACGAAATCGAACAACGAAATCGAACAACGAAATCGAACAACGAAATCGAACAATCAAATCGAACAAAGAAAATCGAACAACGAAATCGATCAACGAAATCGAACAACGAAATCGAACAACGAATTCGAACAACGAATTCGAACAACGAATTCGAACAACGAAATCGAACAACGAAATCGAACAACGAAATCGAACAACGAAATCGAACAACGAAATCGAACAACGAAATCGAACAACGAAATCGAACAACGAAATCGAACAACGAAATCGAACTTCGTAATCGAACAACGAAATCGAACAACGAAATCGAACAACAAAATCGAACAACGAAATCGAACAACGAAATCGAACAACGAATTCCAACAACGAATTCGAACCACGAAATCGAACAACGAACAACGAAATCTAACAACGAACAACGAAATCTAACAACGAAATCGAACAACGAAATCGAACAACGAAATCTAACAACGAAATCGAACAATGAAATCGAACAACGAAATGGAACAACGAAATCGAACAACGAAATCGAACAACGAAATCGAATAACGAATCGAACAACGAAATCGAACAACGAAATCGAACAACGAAATCGAACAACGAATTAGAACAACGAAATAGAACAACGAAAACTAACTTCGAAATCGAACAGCGAAATCGAAATCGAACAACAAACTGAAACCACGAAATCGAACCACGAAATAGAACAATTAAATGGAACAACGCAATCGAACAAAGAAATCGAACCACGAAATCATACAACAATATCGAACAACGAAAACGAACAACGAAATCGAACAACGGAATCGGACAACGAAATCGAACAACGAAATCGAACAACGAATTCGAACCACGAAATCAAACAAAGAACAACGAAATCTAACAACGAAATCGAATAACGAATCGAACAACGAAATCGAACAACGAAATCGAACAACGAAATCGAACAACGAATTAGAACAACGAAATAGAACAACGAAATCCAACTTCGAAATCGAACAGCGAAATCGAAATCGAACAACGAAATCGAACAACGAAATCGAACTTCGAAATCGAACAATGAATTCGAACAACGAAATCGAACAACGAAATCGAACAACGAAATCGAACAACGAAATCGAACAACGAAATCGAACAACGAAATCGAACAACAAAATCGAACAACGAAATCGAATAACGAATCGAACAACGAAATCGAACAACGAAATCGAACAACGAAATCGAATAACGAATCGAACAACGAAATCGAACAACGAAATCGAACAACGAAATCGAACAACGAATTAGAACAACGAAATAGAACAACGAAATCCAACTTCGAAATCGAACAGCGAAATCGAAATCGAACAACAAACTGAAACCACGAAATCGAACCACGAAATAGAACAACGAAATGGAACGACGCAATCAAACAACGAAATCGAACCACGAAATCATACAATATCGAACAACGAAAACGAACAACGAAATCGAACAACGGAAACGGACAACGAGATCGAACAACGAAATCGAACAACGAAATCGAACAACGAAATCGAACAACGAAATCGAATAACGAATCGAACAACGAAATCGAACAACGAAATCGAACAACGAAATCGAACAACGAAATCGAACAACGAATTAGAACAACGAAATAGAACAACGAAATCCAACTTCGAAATCGAACAGCGAAATCGAAATCGAACAACAAACTGAAACCAAGAAATCGAACCACGAAATAGAACAACGAAATGGAACAACGCAATCGAACAACGAAATCGAACCACGAAATCATACAACAATATCGAACAACGAAAACGAACAAAGAAATCGAACAACGGAATCGGACAACGAAATCGAACAACGAAATCGAACAACGAAATCGAACAACGAAATCGATCAACGAAATCGAACTTCAAAATCGAACAACGAAATCGAACAACGAAATCGAACAACGAAATCGAACAACGAAATCGATCAACGAAATCGAACAACGAAATCGAACAAAGAAAATCGAACAACGAAATCGATCAACGAAATCGAACACGAATTCAAACAACGAAATCGAACAACGAAATCGAACAACGAAATCGAACTTCAAAATCGAACAACGAAATCGAACAACGAAATCGAACAACGAAATCGATCAACGAAATCGAACAACGAAATCGAACAAAGAAAATCGAACAACGAAATCGAACACGAATTCAAACAACGAAATCGAACAACGAAATCGAACAACGAAATCGAACAACGAAATCGAACAACGAAATCGAACTTCGAAATCGAACAACGAAATCGAACAACGAAATCGAACAACGAAATCGAACAACGAAATCGAACAACGAAATCGAACAACAAAATCGAACAACGAAATCGAACAACGAAATCGAACAACGAAATCGAACAACGAAATCGAACAACGAAATCGAACGACGAAATGGAACAACGAAATCGAACAAGAAATCGAACAACGAAATCGAATAACGAATCGAACAACGAAATCGAACAACGAAATCGAACAACGAAATCGAACAACCAATTAGAACAACGAAATAGAACAACGAAATCCAACTTCGAAATCGAACAGCGAAATCGAAATCGAACAACAAACTGAAACCACGAAATCGAACCACAAAATAGAACAACGAAATGGAACGACGCAATCGAACAACGAAATCGAACCACGAAATCGAACAACGAAATCGAACAACGAAATCGAACAACGAAATCGAACTTCGAAATCGAACAACGAAATCGAACAACGAAATCGAACAACGAAATCGAACAACGAAATCGAACAACAAAATCGAACAACGAAATCGAACAACGAAATCGAACAACGAATTCGAACAACGAATTCGAACCACGAAATCGAACAAAGAACAACGAAATCTAACAACGAAATCGAACAACGAAATCGAACAACGAAATCGAACAACTAAATCTAACAACGAACAACGAAATCTAACAACGAAATCGAACAACGAAATCGAACAACGAAATCGAACAACGAAATCGAACAACGAAATCGAACAACGACATCGAACAACGAAATCGAACAACGAAATCGAACAACGAAATCGAACAACGAAATCGAACAACGAAATCGAACAACGAAATCGAACAACGAAATCGAACAACGAAATCGAACAACGAAATCGAACAACGAAATCGAACAACGAAATCGAACAACGAAATCGAACAACGAAATCGAACAACGAAATCGAACAACGAAATCGAACAACGAAATCGAACAACGAAATCGAACAACGAAATCGAACAACGAAATCGAACAACGAAATCGAACTTCGAAATCGAACTTCGAAATCGAACAACGAAATCGAACAACGAAATCGAACAACGACATCGAACTACGAAATCGAACAACGAAATCGAACAACGAAATCGAACTTCGAAATCGAACTTCGAAATCGAACTTCGAAATCGAACAACGAAATCGAACAACGAAATCGAACAACGAAATCGAACAACGAAATCGAACAACGAAATCGAACAACGAAATCGAACAACGAAATCGAACAACAAAATCGAACAACGAAATCGAACAACGAAATCGAACAACGAAATCGAACAACGAAATCGAACAACAAAATCGAACAACGAAATCGAACAAGGAAATCGAACAACGAATTCGAACCACGAAATCGAACAAAGAACAACGAAATCTAACAACGAACAACGAAATCTAACAACGAACAACGAAATCTAACAACGAAATCGAACAACGAAATCGAACAACGAAATCGAACAACGAAATCTAACAACGAAATCGAACAACGAAATCGAACAACGAAATCGAACAACGAAATCGAACAACGAAATGGAACAACGAAATCGAACAAGAAATCGAACAACGAAATCGAATAACGAATCGAACAACGAAATCGAACAACGAAATCGAACAACGAATTAGAACAACGAAATAGAACAACGAAATCCAACTTCGAAATCGAACAGCGAAATCGAAATCGAACAACAAACTGAAACTACGAAATCGAACCACGAAATAGAACAACGAAATGGAACAACGCAATCGAACAACGAAATCGAACCACGAAATCATACAACAATATCGAACAACGAAAACGAACAAAGAAATCGAACAACGGAATCGGACAACGAAATCGAACAACGAAATCGAACAACGAAATCGAACAACGAAATCGAACAACGAAATCGAACAACGAAATCGAACAACAAAATCGAACAACGAAATCGAACAACGAAATCGAACAACGAATTCGAACAACGAATTCGAACAACGACATCGAACAACGAAATCGAACAACGAAATCGAACAACGAAATCGAACAACGAAATCGAACAACGAAATCGAACAACGAAATCGAATAACGAATCGAACAACGAAATCGAACAACGAAATCGAACAACGAAATCGAACAACGAATTAGAACAACGAAATAGAACAACGAAATCCAACTTCGAAATCGAACAGCGAAATCGAAATCGAACAACAAACTGAAACCACGAAATCGAACCACGAAATAGAACAACGAAATGGAACGACGCAATCAAACAACGAAATCGAACCACGAAATCATACAATATCGAACAACGAAAACGAACAACGAAATCGAACAACGGAAACGGACAACGAGATCGAACAACGAAATCGAACAACGAAATCGAACAACGAAATCGAACAACGAAATCGAATAACGAATCGAACAACGAAATCGAACAACGAAATCGAACAACGAAATCGAACAACGAATTAGAACAACGAAATAGAACAACGAAATCCAACTTCGAAATCGAACAGCGAAATCGAAATCGAACAACAAACTGAAACCAAGAAATCGAACCACGAAATAGAACAACGAAATGGAACAACGCAATCGAACAACGAAATCGAACCACGAAATCATACAACAATATCGAACAACGAAAACGAACAAAGAAATCGAACAACGGAATCGGACAACGAAATCGAACAACGAAATCGAACAACGAAATCGAACAACGAAATTGATCAACGAAATCGAACTTCAAAATCGAACAACGAAATCGAACAACGAAATCGAACAACGAAATCGAACAACGAAATCGATCAACGAAATCGAACAACGAAATCGAACAAAGAAAATCGAACAACGAAATCGATCAACGAAATCGAACACGAATTCAAACAACGAAATCGAACAACGAAATCGAACAACGAAATCGAACAACGAAATCGAACAACGAAATCGAACAACGAAATCGAACAACGAAATCGAACAACGAAATCGAACAACGAAATCGAACAACGAAATCGAACGACGAAATGGAACAACGAAATCGAACAAGAAATCGAACAACGAAATCGAATAACGAATCGAACAACGAAATCGAACAACGAAATCGATCAACGAAATCGAACTTCAAAATCGAACAACGAAATCGAACAACGAAATCGAACAACTAAATCGAACAACGAAATCGATCAACGAAATCGAACAACGAAATCGAACAAAGAAAATCGAACAACGAAATCGATCAACGAAATCGAACACGAATTCAAACAACGAAATCGAACAACGAAATCAAACAACGAAATCGAACAACGAAATCGAACTTCGAAATCGAACAACGAAATCGAACAACGAAATCGAACAACGAAATCGAACAACGAAATCGAACAACGAAATCGAACAACGAAATCGAACAACAAAATCGAACAACGAAATCGAACAACGAAATCGAACAACGAAATCGAACAACGAAATCGAACAACGAAATCGAACGACGAAATGGAACAACGAAATCGAACAAGAAATCGAACAACGAAATCGAATAACGAATCGAACAACGAAATCGAACAACGAAATCGAACAACGAAATCGAACAACGAATTAGAACAACGACATAGAACAACGAAATCCAACTTCGAAATCGAACAGCGAAATCGAAATCGAACAACAAACTGAAACCACGAAATCGAACCACAAAATAGAACAACGAAATGGAACGACGCAATCGAACAACGAAATCGAACCACGAAATCGAACAACGAAATCGAACAACGAAATCGAACAACGAAATCGAACTTCGAAATCGAACGACGAAATCGAACAACGAAATCGAACAACGAAATCGAACAACGAAATCGAACAACAAAATCGAACAACGAAATCGAACAACGAAATCGAACAACGAATTCGAACAACGAATTCGAACCACGAAATCGAACAAAGAACAACGAAATCTAACAACGAAATCGAACAACGAAATCGAACAACGAAATCGAACAACGAATTAGAACAACGAAATAGAACAACGAAATCCAACTTCGAAATCGAACAGCGAAATCGAAATCGAACAACAAACTGAAACCACGAAATCGAACCACAAAATAGAACAACGAAATGGAACGACGCAATCGAACAACGAAATCGAACCACGAAATCGAACAACGAAATCGAACAACGAAATCGAACAACGAAATCGAACTTCGAAATCGAACAACGAAATCGAACAACGAAATCGAACAACGAAATCGAACAACGAAATCGACCAACAAAATCGAACAACGAAATCGAACAACGAAATCGAACAACGAATTCGAACAACGAATTCGAACCACGAAATCGAACAAAGAACAACGAAATCTAACAACGAAATCGAACAACGAAATCGAACAACGAAATCGACCAACAAAATCGAACAACGAAATCGAACAACGAAATCGAACAACGAAATCGAACAACGAAATCGAACAACGAAATCGAACAACGAATTAGAACAACGAAATAGAACAACGAAATCCAACTTCGAAATCGAACAGCGAAATCGAAATCGAACAACAAACTGAAACCACGAAATCGAACCACAAAAAAGAACAACGAAATGGAACGACGCAATCGAACAACGAAATCGAACCACGAAATCGAACAACGAAATCGAACAACGAAATCGAACAACGAAATCGAACTTCGAAATCGAACAACGAAATCGAACAACGAAATCGAACAACGAAATCGAACAACGAAATCGAACAACAAAATCGAACAACGAAATCGAACAACGAAATCGAACAACGAATTCGAACAACGAATTCGAACCACGAAATCGAACAAAGAACAACGAAATCTAACAACGAAATCGAACAACGAAATCGAACAACGAAATCGAACAACTAAATCTAACAACGAACAACGAAATCTAACAACGAAATCGAACAACGAAATCGAACAACGAAATCGAACAACGAAATCGAACAACGAAATCGAACAACGAAATCGAACAACGAAATCGAACAACGAAATCGAACAACGAAAGCGAACTTCGAAATCGAACAACGAAATCGAACAACGAAATCGAACAACGAAATCGAACAACGAAATCGAACAACGAAATCGAACAACGAAATCGAACAACGAAATCGAACAACGAAATCGAACAACGAAATCGAACAACGAAATCGAACAACGAAATCGAACAACGAAATCGAACAACGAAATCGAACAACGAAATCGAACAATCAAATCGAACAAAGAAAATCGAACAACGAAATCGATCAACGAAATCGAACAACGAAATCGAACAACGAATTCGAACAACGAATTCGAACAACGAATTCGAACAACGAAATCGAACAACGAAATCGAACAACGAAATCGAACAACGAAATCGAACAACGAAATCGAACAACGAAATCGAACAACGAAATCGAACAACGAAATCGAACAACGAAATCGAACTTCGTAATCGAACAACGAAATCGAACAACGAAATCGAACAACAAAATCGAACAACGAAATCGAACAACGAAATCGAACAACGAATTCCAACAACGAATTCGAACCACGAAATCGAACAAAGAACAACGAAATCTAACAACGAACAACGAAATCTAACAACGAACAACGAAATCTAACAACGAAATCGAACAACGAAATCGAACAACGAAATCTAACAACGAAATCGAACAATGAAATCGAACAACGAAATGGAACAACGAAATCGAACAACGAAATCGAACAACGAAATCGAATAACGAATCGAACAACGAAATCGAACAACGAAATCGAACAACGAAATCGAACAACGAATTAGAACAACGAAATAGAACAACGAAAACTAACTTCGAAATCGAACAGCGAAATCGAAATCGAACAACAAACTGAAACCACGAAATCGAACCACGAAATAGAACAATTAAATGGAACAACGCAATCGAACAAAGAAATCGAACCACGAAATCATACAACAATATCGAACAACGAAAACGAACAACGAAATCGAACAACGGAATCGGACAACGAAATCGAACAACGAAATCGAACAACGAATTCGAACCACGAAATCAAACAAAGAACAACGAAATCTAACAACGAAATCGAATAACGAATCGAACAACGAAATCGAACAACGAAATCGAACAACGAAATCGAACAACGAATTAGAACAACGAAATAGAACAACGAAATCCAACTTCGAAATCGAACAGCGAAATCGAAATCGAACAACGAAATCGAACAACGAAATCGAACTTCGAAATCGAACAATGAAATCGAACAACGAAATCGAACAACGAAATCGAACAACGAAATCGAACAACGAAATCGAACAACGAAATCGAACAACGAAATCGAACAACAAAATCGAACAACGAAATCGAATAACGAATCGAACAACGAAATCGAACAACGAAATCGAACAACGAAATCGAATAACGAATCGAACAACGAAATCGAACAACGAAATCGAACAACGAAATCGAACAACGAATTAGAACAACGAAATAGAACAACGAAATCCAACTTCGAAATCGAACAGCGAAATCGAAATCGAACAACAAACTGAAACCACGAAATCGAACCACGAAATAGAACAACGAAATGGAACGACGCAATCAAACAACGAAATCGAACCACGAAATCATACAATATCGAACAACGAAAACGAACAACGAAATCGAACAACGGAAACGGACAACGAGATCGAACAACGAAATCGAACAACGAAATCGAACAACGAAATCGAACAACGAAATCGAATAACGAATCGAACAACGAAATCGAACAACGAAATCGAACAACGAAATCGAACAACGAAATCGAACAACGAATTAGAACAACGAAATAGAACAACGAAATCCAACTTCGAAATCGAACAGCGAAATCGAAATCGAACAACAAACTGAAACCAAGAAATCGAACCACGAAATAGAACAACGAAATGGAACAACGCAATCGAACAACGAAATCGAACCACGAAATCATACAACAATATCGAACAACGAAAACGAACAAAGAAATCGAACAACGGAATCGGACAACGAAATCGAACAACGAAATCGAACAACGAAATCGAACAACGAAATCGATCAACGAAATCGAACTTCAAAATCGAACAACGAAATCGAACAACGAAATCGAACAACGAAATCGAACAACGAAATCGATCAACGAAATCGAACAACGAAATCGAACAAAGAAAATCGAACAACGAAATCGATCAACGAAATCGAACACGAATTCAAACAACGAAATCGAACAACGAAATCGAACAACGAAATCGAACTTCAAAATCGAACAACGAAATCGAACAACGAAATCGAACAACGAAATCGATCAACGAAATCGAACAACGAAATCGAACAAAGAAAATCGAACAACGAAATCGAACACGAATTCAAACAACGAAATCGAACAACGAAATCGAACAACGAAATCGAACAACGAAATCGAACAACGAAATCGAACTTCGAAATCGAACAACGAAATCGAACAACGAAATCGAACAACGAAATCGAACAACGAAATCGAACAACGAAATCGAACAACAAAATCGAACAACGAAATCGAACAACGAAATCGAACAACGAAATCGAACAACGAAATCGAACAACGAAATCGAACGACGAAATGGAACAACGAAATCGAACAAGAAATCGAACAACGAAATCGAATAACGAATCGAACAACGAAATCGAACAACGAAATCGAACAACGAAATCGAACAACCAATTAGAACAACGAAATAGAACAACGAAATCCAACTTCGAAATCGAACAGCGAAATCGAAATCGAACAACAAACTGAAACCACGAAATCGAACCACAAAATAGAACAACGAAATGGAACGACGCAATCGAACAACGAAATCGAACCACGAAATCGAACAACGAAATCGAACAACGAAATCGAACAACGAAATCGAACTTCGAAATCGAACAACGAAATCGAACAACGAAATCGAACAACGAAATCGAACAACGAAATCGAACAACAAAATCGAACAACGAAATCGAACAACGAAATCGAACAACGAATTCGAACAACGAATTCGAACCACGAAATCGAACAAAGAACAACGAAATCTAACAACGAAATCGAACAACGAAATCGAACAACGAAATCGAACAACTAAATCTAACAACGAACAACGAAATCTAACAACGAAATCGAACAACGAAATCGAACAACGAAATCGAACAACGAAATCGAACAACGAAATCGAACAACGACATCGAACAACGAAATCGAACAACGAAATCGAACAACGAAATCGAACAACGAAATCGAACAACGAAATCGAACAACGAAATCGAACAACGAAATCGAACAACGAAATCGAACAACGAAATCGAACAACGAAATCGAACAACGAAATCGAACAACGAAATCGAACAACGAAATCGAACAACGAAATCGAACAACGAAATCGAACAACGAAATCGAACAACGAAATCGAACAACGAAATCGAACAACGAAATCGAACAACGAAATCGAACTTCGAAATCGAACTTCGAAATCGAACAACGAAATCGAACAACGAAATCGAACAACGACATCGAACTACGAAATCGAACAACGAAATCGAACAACGAAATCGAACTTCGAAATCGAACTTCGAAATCGAACAACGAAATCGAACAACGAAATCGAACAACGAAATCGAACAACGAAATCGAACAACGAAATCGAACAACGAAATCGAACAACGAAATCGAACAACAAAATCGAACAACGAAATCGAACAACGAAATCGAACAACGAAATCGAACAACGAAATCGAACAACAAAATCGAACAACGAAATCGAACAAGGAAATCGAACAACGAATTCGAACCACGAAATCGAACAAAGAACAACGAAATCTAACAACGAACAACGAAATCTAACAACGAACAACGAAATCTAACAACGAAATCGAACAACGAAATCGAACAACGAAATCGAACAACGAAATCTAACAACGAAATCGAACAACGAAATAGAACAACGAAATCGAACAACGAAATCGAACAACGAAATGGAACAACGAAATCGAACAAGAAATCGAACAACGAAATCGAATAACGAATCGAACAACGAAATCGAACAACGAAATCGAACAACGAATTAGAACAACGAAATGGAACAACGAAATCCAACTTCGAAATCGAACAGCGAAATCGAAATCGAACAACAAACTGAAACTACGAAATCGAACCACGAAATAGAACAACGAAATGGAACAACGCAATCGAACAACGAAATCGAACCACGAAATCATACAACAATATCGAACAACGAAAACGAACAAAGAAATCGAACAACGGAATCGGACAACGAAATCGAACAACGAAATCGAACAACGAAATCGAACAACGAAATCGAACAACGAAATCGAACAACGAAATCGAACAACAAAATCGAACAACGAAATCGAACAACGAAATCGAACAACGAATTCGAACAACGAATTCGAACAACGACATCGAACAACGAAATCGAACAACGAAATCGAACAACGAAATCGAACAACGAAATCGAACAACGAAATCGAACAACGAAATCGAATAACGAATCGAACAACGAAATCGAACAACGAAATCGAACAACGAAATCGAACAACGAATTAGAACAACGAAATAGAACAACGAAATCCAACTTCGAAATCGAACAGCGAAATCGAAATCGAACAACAAACTGAAACCACGAAATCGAACCACGAAATAGAACAACGAAATGGAACGACGCAATCAAACAACGAAATCGAACCACGAAATCATACAATATCGAACAACGAAAACGAACAACGAAATCGAACAACGGAAACGGACAACGAGATCGAACAACGAAATCGAACAACGAAATCGAACAACGAAATCGAACAACGAAATCGAATAACGAATCGAACAACGAAATCGAACAACGAAATCGAACAACGAAATCGAACAACGAATTAGAACAACGAAATAGAACAACGAAATCCAACTTCGAAATCGAACAGCGAAATCGAAATCGAACAACAAACTGAAACCAAGAAATCGAACCACGAAATAGAACAACGAAATGGAACAACGCAATCGAACAACGAAATCGAACCACGAAATCATACAACAATATCGAACAACGAAAACGAACAAAGAAATCGAACAACGGAATCGGACAACGAAATCGAACAACGAAATCGAACAACGAAATCGAACAACGAAATTGATCAACGAAATCGAACTTCAAAATCGAACAACGAAATCGAACAACGAAATCGAACAACGAAATCGAACAACGAAATCGATCAACGAAATCGAACAACGAAATCGAACAAAGAAAATCGAACAACGAAATCGATCAACGAAATCGAACACGAATTCAAACAACGAAATCGAACAACGAAATCGAACAACGAAATCGAACAACGAAATCGAACAACGAAATCGAACAACGAAATCGAACAACGAAATCGAACGACGAAATGGAACAACGAAATCGAACAAGAAATCGAACAACGAAATCGAATAACGAATCGAACAACGAAATCGAACAACGAAATCGATCAACGAAATCGAACTTCAAAATCGAACAACGAAATCGAACAACGAAATCGAACAACTAAATCGAACAACGAAATCGATCAACGAAATCGAACAACGAAATCGAACAAAGAAAATCGAACAACGAAATCGATCAACGAAATCGAACACGAATTCAAACAACGAAATCGAACAACGAAATCAAACAACGAAATCGAACAACGAAATCGAACTTCGAAATCGAACAACGAAATCGAACAACGAAATCGAACAACGAAATCGAACAACGAAATCGAACAACGAAATCGAACAACGAAATCGAACAACAAAATCGAACAACGAAATCGAACAACGAAATCGAACAACGAAATCGAACAACGAAATCGAACAACGAAATCGAACGACGAAATGGAACAACGAAATCGAACAAGAAATCGAACAACGAAATCGAATAACGAATCGAACAACGAAATCGAACAACGAAATCGAACAACGAAATCGAACAACGAATTAGAACAACGACATAGAACAACGAAATCCAACTTCGAAATCGAACAGCGAAATCGAAATCGAACAACAAACTGAAACCACGAAATCGAACCACAAAATAGAACAACGAAATGGAACGACGCAATCGAACAACGAAATCGAACCACGAAATCGAACAACGAAATCGAACAACGAAATCGAACAACGAAATCGAACTTCGAAATCGAACGACGAAATCGAACAACGAAATCGAACAACGAAATCGAACAACGAAATCGAACAACAAAATCGAACAACGAAATCGAACAACGAAATCGAACAACGAATTCGAACAACGAATTCGAACCACGAAATCGAACAAAGAACAACGAAATCTAACAACGAAATCGAACAACGAAATCGAACAACGAAATCGAACAACGAATTAGAACAACGAAATAGAACAACGAAATCCAACTTCGAAATCGAACAGCGAAATCGAAATCGAACAACAAACTGAAACCACGAAATCGAACCACAAAATAGAACAACGAAATGGAACGACGCAATCGAACAACGAAATCGAACCACGAAATCGAACAACGAAATCGAACAACGAAATCGAACAACGAAATCGAACTTCGAAATCGAACAACGAAATCGAACAACGAAATCGAACAACGAAATCGAACAACGAAATCGACCAACAAAATCGAACAACGAAATCGAACAACGAAATCGAACAACGAATTCGAACAACGAATTCGAACCACGAAATCGAACAAAGAACAACGAAATCTAACAACGAAATCGAACAACGAAATCGAACAACGAAATCGAACAACTAAATCTAACAACGAACAACGAAATCTAACAACGAAATCGAACAACGAAATCGAACAACGAAATCGAACAACGAAATCGAACAACGAAATCGAACGACGAAATGGAACAACGAAATCGAACAAGAAATCGAACAACGAAATCGAATAACGAATCGAACAACGAAATCGAACAACGAAATCGAACAACGAAATCGAACAACGAATTAGAACAACGAAATAGAACAACGAAATCCAACTTCGAAATCGAACAGCGAAATCGAACAACAAACTGAAACCACGAAATCGAACCACAAAATAGAACAACGAAATGGAACGACGCAATCGAACAACGAAATCGAACCACGAAATCGAACAACGAAATCGAACAACGAAATCGAACAACGAAATCGAACTTCGAAATCGAACAACGAAATCGAACAACGAAATCGAACAACGAAATCGAACAACGAAATCGACCAACAAAATCGAACAACGAAATCGAACAACGAAATCGAACAACGAATTCGAACAACGAATTCGAACCACGAAATCGAACAAAGAACAACGAAATCTAACAACGAAATCGAACAACGAAATCGAACAACGAAATCGAACAACTAAATCTAACAACGAACAACGAAATCTAACAACGAAATCGAACAACGAAATCGAACAACGAAATCGAACAACGAAATCAAACAACGAAATCGAACAACGAAATCGAACAAAGAAAATCGAACAACGAAATCGATCAACGAAATCGAACACGAATTCAAACAACGAAATCGAACAACGAAATCGAACAACGAAATCGAACAACGAAATCGAACAACGAAATCGAACAACGAAATCGAACAACGAAATCGAACAACGAAATCGAACAACGAAATCGAACAACGAAATCGAACGACGAAATGGAACAACGAAATCGAACAAGAAATCGAACAACGAAATCGAATAACGAATCGAACAACGAAATCGAACAACGAAATCGATCAACGAAATCGAACTTCAAAATCGAACAACGAAATCGAACAACGAAATCGAACAACTAAATCGAACAACGAAATCGATCAACGAAATCGAACAACGAAATCGAACAAAGAAAATCGAACAACGAAATCGATCAACGAAATCGAACACGAATTCAAACAACGAAATCGAACAACGAAATCGAACAACGAAATCGAACAACGAAATCGAACTTCGAAATCGAACAACGAAATCGAACAACGAAATCGAACAACGAAATCGAACAACGAAATCGAACAACGAAATCGAACAACGAAATCGAACAACAAAATCGAACAACGAAATCGAACAACGAAATCGAACAACGAAATCGAACAACGAAATCGAACAACGAAATCGAACGACGAAATGGAACAACGAAATCGAACAAGAAATCGAACAACGAAATCGAATAACGAATCGAACAACGAAATCGAACAACGAAATCGAACAACGAAATCGAACAACGAATTAGAACAACGACATAGAACAACGAAATCCAACTTCGAAATCGAACAGCGAAATCGAAATCGAACAACAAACTGAAACCACGAAATCGAACCACAAAATAGAACAACGAAATGGAACGACGCAATCGAACAACGAAATCGAACCACGAAATCGAACAACGAAATCGAACAACGAAATCGAACAACGAAATCGAACTTCGAAATCGAACGACGAAATCGAACAACGAAATCGAACAACGAAATCGAACAACGAAATCGAACAACAAAATCGAACAACGAAATCGAACAACGAAATCGAACAACGAATTCGAACAACGAATTCGAACCACGAAATCGAACAAAGAACAACGAAATCTAACAACGAAATCGAACAACGAAATCGAACAACGAAATCGAACAACGAATTAGAACAACGAAATAGAACAACGAAATCCAACTTCGAAATCGAACAGCGAAATCGAAATCGAACAACAAACTGAAACCACGAAATCGAACCACAAAATAGAACAACGAAATGGAACGACGCAATCGAACAACGAAATCGAACCACGAAATCGAACAACGAAATCGAACAACGAAATCGAACAACGAAATCGAACTTCGAAATCGAACAACGAAATCGAACAACGAAATCGAACAACGAAATCGAACAACGAAATCGACCAACAAAATCGAACAACGAAATCGAACAACGAAATCGAACAACGAATTCGAACAACGAATTCGAACCACGAAATCGAACAAAGAACAACGAAATCTAACAACGAAATCGAACAACGAAATCGAACAACGAAATCGAACAACGAATTAGAACAACGAAATAGAACAACGAAATCCAACTTCGAAATCGAACAGCGAAATCGAAATCGAACAACAAACTGAAACCACGAAATCGAACCACAAAATAGAACAACGAAATGGAACGACGCAATCGAACAACGAAATCGAACCACGAAATCGAACAACGAAATCGAACAACGAAATCGAACAACGAAATCGAACTTCGAAATCGAACAACGAAATCGAACAACGAAATCGAACAACGAAATCGAACAACGAAATCGACCAACAAAATCGAACAACGAAATCGAACAACGAAATCGAACAACGAATTCGAACAACGAATTCGAACCACGAAATCGAACAAAGAACAACGAAATCTAACAACGAAATCGAACAACGAAATCGAACAACGAAATCGAACAACTAAATCTAACAACGAACAACGAAATCTAACAACGAAATCGAACAACGAAATCGAACAACGAAATCGAACAACGAAATCGAACAACGAAATCGAACAACGAAATCGAACGACGAAATGGAACAACGAAATCGAACAAGAAATCGAACAACGAAATCGAATAACGAATCGAACAACGAAATCGAACAACGAAATCGAACAACGAAATCGAACAACGAATTAGAACAACGAAATAGAACAACGAAATCCAACTTCGAAATCGAACAGCGAAATCGAAATCGAACAACAAACTGAAACCACGAAATCGAACCACAAAATAGAACAACGAAATGGAACGACGCAATCGAACAACGAAATCGAACCACGAAATCGAACAACGAAATCGAACAACGAAATCGAACAACGAAATCGAACTTCGAAATCGAACAACGAAATCGAACAACGAAATCGAACAACGAAATCGAACAACGAAATCGACCAACAAAATCGAACAACGAAATCGAACAACGAAATCGAACAACGAATTCGAACAACGAATTCGAACCACGAAATCGAACAAAGAACAACGAAATCTAACAACGAAATCGAACAACGAAATCGAACAACGAAATCGAACAACTAAATCTAACAACGAACAACGAAATCTAACAACGAAATCGAACAACGAAATCGAACAACGAAATCGAACAACGAAATCGAACAACGAAATCGAACAACGACATCGAACAACGAAATCGAACAACGAAATCGAACAACGAAATCGAACAACGAAATCGAACAACGAAATCGAACAACGAAATCGAACAACGAAATCGAACAACGAAATCGAACAACGAAATCGAACAACGAAATCGAACAACGAAATCGAACAACGAAATCGAACAACGAAATCGAACAACGAAATCGAACAACGAAATCGAACAACGAAATCGAACAACGAAATCGAACAACGAAATCGAACAACGAAATCGAACAACGAAATCGAACAACGAAATCGAACTTCGAAATCGAACTTCGAAATCGAACAACGAAATCGAACAACGAAATCGAACAACGACATCGAACTACGAAATCGAACAACGAAATCGAACAACGAAATCGAACTTCGAAATCGAACTTCGAAATCGAACAACGAAATCGAACAACGAAATCGAACAACGAAATCGAACAACGAAATCGAACAACGAAATCGAACAACGAAATCGAACAACGAAATCGAACAACAAAATCGAACAACGAAATCGAACAACGAAATCGAACAACGAAATCGAACAACGAAATCGAACAACAAAATCGAACAACGAAATCGAACAAGGAAATCGAACAACGAATTCGAACCACGAAATCGAACAAAGAACAACGAAATCTAACAACGAACAACGAAATCTAACAACGAACAACGAAATCTAACAACGAACAACGAAATCTAACAACGAAATCGAACAACGAAATCGAACAACGAAATCGAACAACGAAATCTAACAACGAAATCGAACAACGAAATCGAACAACGAAATCGAACAACGAAATCGAACAACGAAATGGAACAACGAAATCGAACAAGAAATCGAACAACGAAATCGAATAACGAATCGAACAACGAAATCGAACAACGAAATCGAACAACGAATTAGAACAACGAAATAGAACAACGAAATCCAACTTCGAAATCGAACAGCGAAATCGAAATCGAACAACAAACTGAAACTACGAAATCGAACCACGAAATAGAACAACGAAATGGAACAACGCAATCGAACAACGAAATCGAACCACGAAATCATACAACAATATCGAACAACGAAAACGAACAAAGAAATCGAACAACGGAATCGGACAACGAAATCGAACAACGAAATCGAACAACGAAATCGAACAACGAAATCGAACAACGAAATCGAACAACGAAATCGAACAACAAAATCGAACAACGAAATCGAACAACGAAATCGAACAACGAATTCGAACAACGAATTCGAACAACGACATCGAACAACGAAATCGAACAACGAAATCGAACAACGAAATCGAACAACGAAATCGAACAACGAAATCGAACAACGAAATCGAATAACGAATCGAACAACGAAATCGAACAACGAAATCGAACAACGAAATCGAACAACGAATTAGAACAACGAAATAGAACAACGAAATCGAACAGCGAAATCGAAATCGAACAACGAAATCGAACAACGAAATCGAATAACGAATCGAACAACGAAATCGAACAACGAAATCGAACAACGAAATCGAACAACGAATTAGAACAACGAAATAGAACAACAAAATCCAACTTCGAAATCGAACAGCGAAATCGAAATCGAACAACAAACTGAAACCAAGAAATCGAACCACGAAATAGAACAACGAAATGGAACAACGCAATCGAACAACGAAATCGAACCACGAAATCATACAACAATATCGAACAACGAAAACGAACAAAGAAATCGAACAACGGAATCGGACAACGAAATCGAACAACGAAATCGAACAACGAAATCGAACAACGAAATTGATCAACGAAATCGAACTTCAAAATCGAACAACGAAATCGAACAACGAAATCGAACAACGAAATCGAACAACGAAATCGATCAACGAAATCGAACAACGAAATCGAACAAAGAAAATCGAACAACGAAATCGATCAACGAAATCGAACACGAATTCAAACAACGAAATCGAACAACGAAATCGAACAACGAAATCGAACAACGAAATCGAACAACGAAATCGAACAACGAAATCGAACAACGAAATCGAACAACGAAATCGAACAACGAAATCGAACAACGAAATCGAACGACGAAATGGAACAACGAAATCGAACAAGAAATCGAACAACGAAATCGAATAACGAATCGAACAACGAAATCGAACAACGAAATCGATCAACGAAATCGAACTTCAAAATCGAACAACGAAATCGAACAACGAAATCGAACAACTAAATCGAACAACGAAATCGATCAACGAAATCGAACAACGAAATCGAACAAAGAAAATCGAACAACGAAATCGATCAACGAAATCGAACACGAATTCAAACAACGAAATCGAACAACGAAATCGAACAACGAAATCGAACAACGAAATCGAACTTCGAAATCGAACAACGAAATCGAACAACGAAATCGAACAACGAAATCGAACAACGAAATCGAACAACGAAATCGAACAACGAAATCGAACAACAAAATCGAACAACGAAATCGAACAACGAAATCGAACAACGAAATCGAACAACGAAATCGAACAACGAAATCGAACGACGAAATGGAACAACGAAATCGAACAAGAAATCGAACAACGAAATCGAATAACGAATCGAACAACGAAATCGAACAACGAAATCGAACAACGAAATCGAACAACGAATTAGAACAACGACATAGAACAACGAAATCCAACTTCGAAATCGAACAGCGAAATCGAAATCGAACAACAAACTGAAACCACGAAATCGAACCACAAAATAGAACAACGAAATGGAACGACGCAATCGAACAACGAAATCGAACCACGAAATCGAACAACGAAATCGAACAACGAAATCGAACAACGAAATCGAACTTCGAAATCGAACGACGAAATCGAACAACGAAATCGAACAACGAAATCGAACAACGAAATCGAACAACAAAATCGAACAACGAAATCGAACAACGAAATCGAACAACGAATTCGAACAACGAATTCGAACCACGAAATCGAACAAAGAACAACGAAATCTAACAACGAAATCGAACAACGAAATCGAACAACGAAATCGAACAACGAATTAGAACAACGAAATAGAACAACGAAATCCAACTTCGAAATCGAACAGCGAAATCGAAATCGAACAACAAACTGAAACCACGAAATCGAACCACAAAATAGAACAACGAAATGGAACGACGCAATCGAACAACGAAATCGAACCACGAAATCGAACAACGAAATCGAACAACGAAATCGAACAACGAAATCGAACTTCGAAATCGAACAACGAAATCGAACAACGAAATCGAACAACGAAATCGAACAACGAAATCGACCAACAAAATCGAACAACGAAATCGAACAACGAAATCGAACAACGAATTCGAACAACGAATTCGAACCACGAAATCGAACAAAGAACAACGAAATCTAACAACGAAATCGAACAACGAAATCGAACAACGAAATCGAACAACTAAATCTAACAACGAACAACGAAATCTAACAACGAAATCGAACAACGAAATCGAACAACGAAATCGAACAACGAAATCGAACAACGAAATCGAACAACGAAATCGAACGACGAAATGGAACAACGAAATCGAACAAGAAATCGAACAACGAAATCGAATAACGAATCGAACAACGAAATCGAACAACGAAATCGAACAACGAAATCGAACAACGAATTAGAACAACGAAATAGAACAACGAAATCCAACTTCGAAATCGAACAGCGAAATCGAAATCGAACAACAAACTGAAACCACGAAATCGAACCACAAAATAGAACAACGAAATGGAACGACGCAATCGAACAACGAAATCGAACCACGAAATCGAACAACGAAATCGAACAACGAAATCGAACAACGAAATCGAACTTCGAAATCGAACAACGAAATCGAACAACGAAATCGAACAACGAAATCGAACAACGAAATCGACCAACAAAATCGAACAACGAAATCGAACAACGAAATCGAACAACGAATTCGAACAACGAATTCGAACCACGAAATCGAACAAAGAACAACGAAATCTAACAACGAAATCGAACAACGAAATCGAACAACGAAATCGAACAACTAAATCTAACAACGAACAACGAAATCTAACAACGAAATCGAACAACGAAATCGAACAACGAAATCGAACAACGAAATCGAACAACGAAATCGAACAACGACATCGAACAACGAAATCGAACAACGAAATCGAACAACGAAATCGAACAACGAAATCGAACAACGAAATCGAACAACGAAATCGAACAACGAAATCGAACAACGAAATCGAACAACGAAATCGAACAACGAAATCGAACAACGAAATCGAACAACGAAATCGAACAACGAAATCGAACAACGAAATCGAACAACGAAATCGAACAACGAAATCGAACAACGAAATCGAACAACGAAATCGAACAACGAAATCGAACAACGAAATCGAACTTCGAAATCGAACTTCGAAATCGAACAACGAAATCGAACAACGAAATCGAACAACGACATCGAACTACGAAATCGAACAACGAAATCGAACAACGAAATCGAACTTCGAAATCGAACTTCGAAATCGAACAACGAAATCGAACAACGAAATCGAACAACGAAATCGAACAACGAAATCGAACAACGAAATCGAACAACGAAATCGAACAACGAAATCGAACAACAAAATCGAACAACGAAATCGAACAACGAAATCGAACAACGAAATCGAACAACGAAATCGAACAACAAAATCGAACAACGAAATCGAACAAGGAAATCGAACAACGAATTCGAACCACGAAATCGAACAAAGAACAACGAAATCTAACAACGAACAACGAAATCTAACAACGAACAACGAAATCTAACAACGAACAACGAAATCTAACAACGAAATCGAACAACGAAATCGAACAACGAAATCGAACAACGAAATCTAACAACGAAATCGAACAACGAAATCGAACAACGAAATCGAACAACGAAATCGAACAACGAAATGGAACAACGAAATCGAACAAGAAATCGAACAACGAAATCGAATAACGAATCGAACAACGAAATCGAACAACGAAATCGAACAACGAATTAGAACAACGAAATAGAACAACGAAATCCAACTTCGAAATCGAACAGCGAAATCGAAATCGAACAACAAACTGAAACTACGAAATCGAACCACGAAATAGAACAACGAAATGGAACAACGCAATCGAACAACGAAATCGAACCACGAAATCATACAACAATATCGAACAACGAAAACGAACAAAGAAATCGAAAAACGGAATCGGACAACGAAATCGAACAACGAAATCGAACAACGAAATCGAACAACGAAATCGAACAACGAAATCGAACAACGAAATCGAACAACAAAATCGAACAACGAAATCGAACAACGAAATCGAACAACGAATTCGAACAACGAATTCGAACAACGACATCGAACAACGAAATCGAACAACGAAATCGAACAACGAAATCGAACAACGAAATCGAACAACGAAATCGAACAACGAAATCGAATAACGAATCGAACAACGAAATCGAACAACGAAATCGAACAACGAAATCGAACAACGAATTAGAACAACGAAATAGAACAACGAAATCGAACAGCGAAATCGAAATCGAACAACAAACTGAAACCACGAAATCGAACCACGAAATAGAACAACGAAATGGAACGACGCAATCAAACAACGAAATCGAACCACGAAATCATACAATATCGAACAACGAAAACGAACAACGAAATCGAACAACGGAAACGGACAACGAGATCGAACAACGAAATCGAACAACGAAATCGAACAACGAAATCGAACAACGAAATCGAATAACGAATCGAACAACGAAATCGAACAACGAAATCGAACAACGAAATCGAACAACGAATTAGAACAACGAAATAGAACAACAAAATCCAACTTCGAAATCGAACAGCGAAATCGAAATCGAACAACAAACTGAAACCAAGAAATCGAACCACGAAATAGAACAACGAAATGGAACAACGCAATCGAACAACGAAATCGAACCACGAAATCATACAACAATATCGAACAACGAAAACGAACAAAGAAATCGAACAACGGAATCGGACAACGAAATCGAACAACGAAATCGAACAACGAAATCGAACAACGAAATTGATCAACGAAATCGAACTTCAAAATCGAACAACGAAATCGAACAACGAAATCGAACAACGAAATCGAACAACGAAATCGATCAACGAAATCGAACAACGAAATCGAACAAAGAAAATCGAACAACGAAATCGATCAACGAAATCGAACACGAATTCAAACAACGAAATCGAACAACGAAATCGAACAACGAAATCGAACAACGAAATCGAACAACGAAATCGAACAACGAAATCGAACAACGAAATCGAACAACGAAATCGAACAACGAAATCGAACAACGAAATCGAACGACGAAATGGAACAACGAAATCGAACAAGAAATCGAACAACGAAATCGAATAACGAATCGAACAACGAAATCGAACAACGAAATCGATCAACGAAATCGAACTTCAAAATCGAACAACGAAATCGAACAACGAAATCGAACAACTAAATCGAACAACGAAATCGATCAACGAAATCGAACAACGAAATCGAACAAAGAAAATCGAACAACGAAATCGATCAACGAAATCGAACACGAATTCAAACAACGAAATCGAACAACGAAATCGAACAACGAAATCGAACAACGAAATCGAACTTCGAAATCGAACAACGAAATCGAACAACGAAATCGAACAACGAAATCGAACAACGAAATCGAACAACGAAATCGAACAACAAAATCGAACAACGAAATCGAACAACGAAATCGAACAACGAAATAGAACAACGAAATCGAACAACGAAATCGAACGACGAAATGGAACAACGAAATCGAACAAGAAATCGAACAACGAAATCGAATAACGAATCGAACAACGAAATCGAACAACGAAATCGAACAACGAAATCGAACAACGAATTAGAACAACGACATAGAACAACGAAATCCAACTTCGAAATCGAACAGCGAAATCGAAATCGAACAACAAACTGAAACCACGAAATCGAACCACAAAATAGAACAACGAAATGGAACGACGCAATCGAACAACGAAATCGAACCACGAAATCGAACAACGAAATCGAACAACGAAATCGAACAACGAAATCGAACTTCGAAATCGAACGACGAAATCGAACAACGAAATCGAACAACGAAATCGAACAACGAAATCGAACAACAAAATCGAACAACGAAATCGAACAACGAAATCGAACAACGAATTCGAACAACGAATTCGAACCACGAAATCGAACAAAGAACAACGAAATCTAACAACGAAATCGAACAACGAAATCGAACAACGAAATCGAACAACTAAATCTAACAACGAACAACGAAATCTAACAACGAAATCGAACAACGAAATCGAACAACGAAATCGAACAACGAAATCGAACAACGAAATCGAACAACGAAATCGAACAACGAAATCGAACAACGAAATCGAACAACGAAATCGAACAACGAAATCGAACGACGAAATGGAACAACGAATCGAACAACGAAATCGAACAACGAAATCGAACAACGAAATCGATCAACGAAATCGAACTTCAAAATCGAACAACGAAATCGAACAACGAAATCGAACAACGAAATCGAACAACGAAATCGATCAACGAAATCGAACAACGAAATCGAACAAAGAAAATCGAACAACGAAATCGATCAACGAAATCGAACACGAATTCAAACAACGAAATCGAACAACGAAATCGAACAACGAAATCGAACAACGAAATCGAACAACGAAATCGAACTTCGAAATCGAACAACGAAATCGAACAACGAAATCGAACAACGAAATCGAACAACGAAATCGAACAACGAAATCGAACAACAAAATCGAACAACGAAATCGAACAACGAAATCGAACAACGAAATCGAACAACAAAATCGAACAACGAAATCGAACAACGAAATCGAACAACGAATTCGAACAACGAATTCGAACCACGAAATCGAACAAAGAACAACGAAATCTAACAACGAAATCGAACAACGAAATCGAACAACGAAATCGAACAACTAAATCTAACAACGAACAACGAAATCTAACAACGAAATCGAACAACGAAATCGAACAGCGAAATCGAACAACGAAATCGAACAACGAAATCGAACAACGACATCGAACAACGAAATCGAACAACGAAATCGAACAACGAAATCGAACAACGAAATCGAACAACGAAATCGAACAACGAAATCGAACAACGAAATCGAACAACGAAATCGAACAACGAAATCGAACAACGAAATCGAACAACGAAATCGAACAACGAAATCGAACAACGAAATCGAACAACGAAATCGAACAACGAAATCGAACAACGAAATCGAACAACGAAATCGAACAACGAAATCGAACAACGAAATCGAACTTCGAAATCGAACTTCGAAATCGAACAACGAAATCGAACAACGAAATCGAACAACGACATCGAACTACGAAATCGAACAACGAAATCGAACAACGAAATCGAACTTCGAAATCGAACTTCGAAATCGAACAACGAAATCGAACAACGAAATCGAACTTCGAAATCGAACTTCGAAATCGAACAACGAAATCGAACAACGAAATCGAACAACGAAATCGAACAACGAAATCGAACAACGAAATCGAACAACGAAATCGAACAACAAAATCGAACAACGAAATCGAACAACGAAATCGAACAACGAAATCGAACAACGAAATCGAACAACAAAATCGAACAACGAAATCGAACAAGGAAATCGAACAAGGAATTCGAACCACGAAATCGAACAAAGAACAACGAAATCTTACAACGAACAACGAAATCTAACAACGAACAACGAAATCTAACAACGAAATCGAACAACGAAATCGAACAACGAAATCGAACAACGAAATCTAACAACGAAATCGAACAACGAAATCGAACAACGAAATCGAACAACGAAATCGAACAACGAAATGGAACAACGAAATCGAACAAGAAATCGAACAACGAAATCGAATAACGAATCGAACAACGAAATCGAACAACGAAATCGAACAACGAATTAGAACAACGAAATAGAACAACGAAATCCAACTTCGAAATCGAACAGCGAAATCGAAATCGAACAACAAACTGAAACCACGAAATCGAACCACGAAATAGAACAACGAAATGGAACAACGCAATCGAACAACGAAATCGAACCACGAAATCATACAACAATATCGAACAACGAAAACGAACAAAGAAATCGAACAACGGAATCGGACAACGAAATCGAACAACGAAATCGAACAACGAAATCGAACAACGAAATCGAACAACGAAATCGAACAACGAAATCGAACAACAAAATCGAACAACGAAATCGAACAACGAAATCGAACAACGAATTCGAACAACGAATTCGAACAACGACATCGAACAACGAAATCGAACAACGAAATCGAACAACGAAATCGAACAACGAAATCGAACAACGAAATCGAACAACGAAATCGAATAACGAATCGAACAACGAAATCGAACAACGAAATCGAACAACGAAATCGAACAACGAATTAGAACAACGAAATAGAACAACGAAATCCAACTTCGAAATCGAACAGCGAAATCGAAATCGAACAACAAACTGAAACCACGAAATCGAACCACGAAATAGAACAACGAAATGGAACGACGCAATCAAACAACGAAATCGAACCACGAAATCATACAATATCGAACAACGAAAACGAACAACGAAATCGAACAACGGAAACGGACAACGAGATCGAACAACGAAATCGAACAACGAAATCGAACATCGAAATCGAACAACGAAATCGAATAACGAATCGAACAACGAAATCGAACAACGAAATCGAACAACGAAATCGAACAACGAATTAGAACAACGAAATAGAACAACGAAATCCAACTTCGAAATCGAACAGCGAAATCGAAATCGAACAACAAACTGAAACCAAGAAATCGAACCACGAAATAGAACAACGAAATGGAACAACGCAATCGAACAACGAAATCGAACCACGAAATCATACAACAATATCGAACAACGAAAACGAACAAAGAAATCGAACAACGGAATCGGACAACGAAATCGAACAACGAAATCGAACAACGAAATCGAACAACGAAATTGATCAACGAAATCGAACTTCAAAATCGAACAACGAAATCGAACAACGAAATCGAACAACGAAATCGAACAACGAAATCGATCAACGAAATCGAACAACGAAATCGAACAAAGAAAATCGAACAACGAAATCGATCAACGAAATCGAACACGAATTCAAACAACGAAATCGAACAACGAAATCGAACAACGAAATCGAACAACGAAATCGAACAACGAAATCGAACAACGAAATCGAACAACGAAATCGAACAACGAAATCGAACAACGAAATCGAACAACGAAATCGAACAACGAAATCGAACGACGAAATGGAACAACGAAATCGAACAAGAAATCGAACAACGAAATCGAATAACGAATCGAACAACGAAATCGAACAACGAAATCGATCAACGAAATCGAACTTCAAAATCGAACAACGAAATCGAACAACGAAATCGAACAACTAAATCGAACAACGAAATCGATCAACGAAATCGAACAACGAAATCGAACAAAGAAAATCGAACAACGAAATCGATCAACGAAATCGAACACGAATTCAAACAACGAAATCGAACAACGAAATCGAACAACGAAATCGAACAACGAAATCGAACTTCGAAATCGAACAACGAAATCGAACAACGAAATCGAACAACGAAATCGAACAACGAAATCGAACAACGAAATCGAACAACGAAATCGAACAACAAAATCGAACAACGAAATCGAACAACGAAATCGAACAACGAAATCGAACAACGAAATCGAACAACGAAATCGAACGACGAAATGGAACAACGAAATCGAACAAGAAATCGAACAACGAAATCGAATAACGAATCGAACAACGAAATCGAACAACGAAATCGAACAACGAATTAGAACAACGACATAGAACAACGAAATCCAACTTCGAAATCGAACAGCGAAATCGAAATCGAACAACAAACTGAAACCACGAAATCGAACCACAAAATAGAACAACGAAATGGAACGACGCAATCGAACAACGAAATCGAACCACGAAATCGAACAACGAAATCGAACAACGAAATCGAACAACGAAATCGAACTTCGAAATCGAACGACGAAATCGAACAACGAAATCGAACAACGAAATCGAACAACGAAATCGAACAACAAAATCGAACAACGAAATCGAACAACGAAATCGAACAACGAATTCGAACAACGAATTCGAACCACGAAATCGAACAAAGAACAACGAAATCTAACAACGAAATCGAACAACGAAATCGAACAACGAAATCGAACAACGAAATCGAACAACTAAATCTAACAACGAACAACGAAATCTAACAACGAAATCGAACAACGAAATCGAACAACGAAATCGAACAACGAAATCGAACAACGAAATCGAACAACGAAATCGAACAACGAAATCGAACAACGAAATCGAACAACGAAATCGAACAACGAAATCGAACAACGAAATCGAACAACGAAAGCGAACTTCGAAATCGAACAACGAAATCGAACAACGAAATCGAACAACGAAATCGAACAACGAAATCGAACAACGAAATCGAACAACGAAATCGAACAACGAAATCGAACAACGAAATCGAACAACGAAATCGAACAACGAAATCGAACAACGAAATCGAACAACGAAATCGAACAACGAAATCGAACAATCAAATCGAACAAAGAAAATCGAACAACGAAATCGATCAACGAAATCGAACAACGAAATCGAACAACGAATTCGAACAACGAATTCGAACAACGAATTCGAACAACGAAATCGAACAACGAAATCGAACAACGAAATCGAACAACGAAATCGAACAACGAAATCGAACAACGAAATCGAACAACGAAATCGAACAACGAAATCGAACAACGAAATCGAACAACGAAATCGAACTTCGTAATCGAACAACGAAATCGAACAACGAAATCGAACAACAAAATCGAACAACGAAATCGAACAACGAAATCGAACAACGAATTCGAACAACGAATTCGAACCACGAAATCGAACAAAGAACAACGAAATCTAACAACGAACAACGAAATCTAACAACGAACAACGAAATCTAACAACGAAATCGAACAACGAAATCGAACAACGAAATCGAACAACGAAATCGAACAACGAAATCGAACAACGAAATCGAACAACGAAATCGAACAACGAAATCTAACAACGAACAACGAAATCTAACAACGAAATCGAACAATGAAATCGAACAACGAAATGGAACAACGAAATCGAACAACGAAATCGAACAACGAAATCGAATAACGAATCGAACAACGAAATCGAACAACGAAATCGAACAACGAAATCGAACAACGAATTAGAACAACGAAATAGAACAACGAAAACTAACTTCGAAATCGAACAGCGAAATCGAAATCGAACAACAAACTGAAACCACGAAATCGAACCACGAAATAGAACAATTAAATGGAACAACGCAATCGAACAAAGAAATCGAACCACGAAATCATACAACAATATCGAACAACGAAAACGAACAACGAAATCGAACAACGGAATCGGACAACGAAATCGAACAACGAAATCGAACAACGAATTCGAACCACGAAATCAAACAAAGAACAACGAAATCTAACAACGAAATCGAATAACGAATCGAACAACGAAATCGAACAACGAAATCGAACAACGAAATCGAACAACGAATTAGAACAACGAAATAGAACAACGAAATCCAACTTCGAAATCGAACAGCGAAATCGAAATCGAACAACGAAATCGAACAACGAAATCGAACTTCGAAATCGAACAATGATATCGAACAACGAAATCGAACAACGAAATCGAACAACGAAATCGAACAACGAAATCGAACAACGAAATCGAACAACGAAATCTAACAACAAAATCGAACAACGAAATCGAATAACGAATCGAACAACGAAATCGAACAACGAAATCGAACAACGAAATCGAATAACGAATCGAACAACGAAATCGAACAACGAAATCGAACAACGAAATCGAACAACGAATTAGAACAACGAAATAGAACAACGAAATCCAACTTCGAAATCGAACAGCGAAATCGAAATCGAACAACAAACTGAAACCACGAAATCGAACCACGAAATAGAACAACGAAATGGAACGACGCAATCAAACAACGAAATCGAACCACGAAATCATACAATATCGAACAACGAAAACGAACAACGAAATCGAACAACGGAAACGGACAACGAGATCGAACAACGAAATCGAACAACGAAATCGAACAACGAAATCGAACAACGAAATCGAATAACGAATCGAACAACGAAATCGAACAACGAAATCGAACAACGAAATCGAACAACGAATTAGAACAACGAAATAGAACAACGAAATCCAACTTCGAAATCGAACAGCGAAATCGAAATCGAACAACAAACTGAAACCAAGAAATCGAACCACGAAATAGAACAACGAAATGGAACAACGCAATCGAACAACGAAATCGAACCACGAAATCATACAACAATATCGAACAACGAAAACGAACAAAGAAATCGAACAACGGAATCGGACAACGAAATCGAACAACGAAATCGAACAACGAAATCGAACAACGAATTCAAACAACGAAATCGAACAACGAAATCGAACAACGAAATCGAACAACGAAATCGAACTTCGAAATCGAACAACGAAATCGAACAACGAAATCGAACAACGAAATCGAACAACGAAATCGAACAACGAAATCGAACAACGAAATCGAACAACGAAATCGAACAACGAAATCGAACAACGAAATCGAACAACGAAATCGAACGACGAAATGGAACAACGAAATCGAACAAGAAATCGAACAACGAAATCGAATAACGAATCGAACAACGAAATCGAACAACGAAATCGAACAACGAAATCGAACAACGAAATCCAACTTCGAAATCGAACAGCGAAATCGAAATCGAACAACAAACTGAAACCACGAAATCGAACCACAAAAAAGAACAACGAAATGGAACGACGCAATCGAACAACGAAATCGAACCACGAAATCGAACAACGAAATCGAACAACGAAATCGAACAACGAAATCGAACTTCGAAATCGAACAACGAAATCGAACAACGAAATCGAACAACGAAATCGAACAACGAAATCGAACAACAAAATCGAACAACGAAATCAAACAACGAAATCGAACAACGAATTCGAACAACGAAATCGAACGACGAAATGGAACAACGAAATCGAACAAGAAATCGAACAACGAAATCGAATAACGAATCGAACAACGAAATCGAACAACGAAATCGAACAACGAAATCGAACAACGAAATCCAACTTCGAAATCGAACAGCGAAATCGAAATCGAACAACAAACTGAAACCACGAAATCGAACCACAAAAAAGAACAACGAAATGGAACGACGCAATCGAACAACGAAATCGAACCACGAAATCGAACAACGAAATCGAACAACGAAATCGAACAACGAAATCGAACTTCGAAATCGAACAACGAAATCGAACAACGAAATCGAACAACGAAATCGAACAACGAAATCGAACAACAAAATCGAACAACGAAATCAAACAACGAAATCGAACAACGAATTCGAACAACGAATTCGAACCACGAAATCGAACAAAGAACAACGAAATCTAACAACGAAATCGAACAACGAAATCGAACAACGAAATCGAACAACTAAATCTAACAACGAACAACGAAATCTAACAACGAAATCGAACAACGAAATCGAACAACGAAATCTAACAACGAACAACGAAATCTAACAACGAAATCGAACAATGAAATCGAACAACGAAATGGAACAACGAAATCGAACAACGAAATCGAACAACGAAATCGAACAACGAAATCGAATAACGAATCGAACAACGAAATCGAACAACGAAATCGAACAACGAAATCGAACAACGAATTAGAACAACGAAATAGAACAACGAAAACTAACTTCGAAATCGAACAGCGAAATCGAAATCGAACAACAAACTGAAACCACGAAATCGAACCACGAAATAGAACAATTAAATGGAACAACGAAATCGAACAACGAAATCGAACAACGAAATCGAACAACGAAAGCGAACTTCGAAATCGAACAACGAAATCGAACAACGAAATCGAACAACGAAATCGAACAACGAAATCGAACAACGAAATCGAACAACGAAATCGAACAACGAAATCGAACAACGAAATCGAACAACGAAATCGAACAACGAAATCGAACAACGAAATCGAACAACGAAATCGAACAACGAAATCGAACAACGAAATCGAACAATCAAATCGAACAAAGAAAATCGAACAACGAAATCGATCAACGAAATCGAACAACGAAATCGAACAACGAATTCGAACAACGAATTCGAACAACGAATTCGAACAACGAAATCGAACAACGAAATCGAACAACGAAATCGAACAACGAAAGCGAACAACGAAATCGAACAACGAAATCGAACAACGAAATCGAACAACGAAATCGAACAACGAAATCGAACTTCGTAATCGAACAACGAAATCGAACAACGAAATCGAACAACGAATTCGAACCACGAAATCGAACAAAGAACAACGAAATCTAACAACGAACAACGAAATCTAACAACGAACAACGAAATCTAACAACGAAATCGAACAACGAAATCGAACAACGAAATCGAACAACGAAATCGAACAACGAAATCTAACAACGAACAACGAAATCTAACAACGAAATCGAACAATGAAATCGAACAACGAAATGGAACAACGAAATCGAACAACGAAATCGAACAACGAAATCGAACAACGAAATCGAATAACGAATCGAACAACGAAATCGAACAACGAAATCGAACAACGAAATCGAACAACGAATTAGAACAACGAAATAGAACAACGAAAACTAACTTCGAAATCGAACAGCGAAATCGAAATCGAACAACAAACTGAAACCACGAAATCGAACCACGAAATAGAACAATTAAATGGAACAACGCAATCGAACAAAGAAATCGAACCACGAAATCATACAACAATATCGAACAACGAAAACGAACAACGAAATCGAACAACGGAATCGGACAACGAAATCGAACAACGAAATCGAACAACGAATTCGAACCACGAAATCAAACAAAGAACAACGAAATCTAACAACGAAATCGAATAACGAATCGAACAACGAAATCGAACAACGAAATCGAACAACGAAATCGAACAACGAAATCGAACAACGAATTAGAACAACGAAATAGAACAACGAAATCCAACTTCGAAATCGAACAGCGAAATCGAAATCGAACAACGAAATCGAACAACGAAATCGAACTTCGAAATCGAACAATGAAATCGAACAACGAAATCGAACAACGAAATCGAACAACGAAATCGAACAACGAAATCGAACAACGAAATCGAACAACGAAATCGAACAACAAAATCGAACAACGAAATCGAATAACGAATCGAACAACGAAATCGAACAACGAAATCGAACAACGAAATCGAATAACGAATCGAACAACGAAATCGAACAACGAAATCGAACAACGAAATCGAACAACGAAATCGAACAACGAAATCGAACAACGAAATCGAACAACGAAATCGAACTTCGTAATCGAACAACGAAATCGAACAACAAAATCGAACAACGAAATCGAACAACGAAATCGAACAACGAATTCAAACAACGAATTCGAACCACGAAATCGAACAAAGAACAACGAAATCTAACAACGAACAACGAAATCTAACAACGAACAACGAAATCTAACAACGAAATCGAACAACGAAATCGAACAACGAAATCGAACAACGAAATCGAACAACGAAATCTAACAACGAACAACGAAATCTAACAACGAAATCGAACAATGAAATCGAACAACGAAATGGAACAACGAAATCGAACAACGAAATCGAACAACGAAATCGAATAACGAATCGAACAACGAAATCGAACAACGAAATCGAACAACGAAATCGAACAACGAATTAGAACAACGAAATCATACAACAATATCGAACAACGAAAACGAACAAAGAAATCGAACAACGGAATCGGACAACGAAATCGAACAACGAAATCGAACAACGAAATCGAACAACGAAATCGAACAACGAAATTGATCAACGAAATCGAACTTCAAAATCGAACAACGAAATCGAACAACGAAATCGAACAACGAAATCGAACAACGAAATCGATCAACGAAATCGAACAACGAAATCGAACAAAGAAAATCGAACAACGAAATCGATCAACGAAATCGAACACGAATTCAAACAACGAAATCGAACAACGAAATCGAACAACGAAATCGAACAACGAAATCGAACAACGAAATCGAACAACGAAATCGAACAACGAAATCGAACAACGAAATCGAACAACGAAATCGAACGACGAAATGGAACAACGAAATCGAACAAGAAATCGAACAACGAAATCGAATAACGAATCGAACAACGAAATCGAACAACGAAATCGATCAACGAAATCGAACTTCAAAATCGAACAACGAAATCGAACAACGAAATCGAACAACTAAATCGAACAACGAAATCGATCAACGAAATCGAACAACGAAATCGAACAAAGAAAATCGAACAACGAAATCGATCAACGAAATCGAACACGAATTCAAACAACGAAATCGAACAACGAAATCGAACAACGAAATCGAACAACGAAATCGAACTTCGAAATCGAACAACGAAATCGAACAACGAAATCGAACAACGAAATCGAACAACGAAATCGAACAACGAAATCGAACAACAAAATCGAACAACGAAATCGAACAACGAAATCGAACAACGAAATAGAACAACGAAATCGAACAACGAAATCGAACGACGAAATGGAACAACGAAATCGAACAAGAAATCGAACAACGAAATCGAATAACGAATCGAACAACGAAATCGAACAACGAAATCGAACAACGAAATCGAACAACGAATTAGAACAACGACATAGAACAACGAAATCCAACTTCGAAATCGAACAGCGAAATCGAAATCGAACAACAAACTGAAACCACGAGATCGAACCACAAAATAGAACAACGAAATGGAACGACGCAATCGAACAACGAAATCGAACCACGAAATCGAACAACGAAATCGAACAACGAAATCGAACAACGAAATCGAACTTCGAAATCGAACGACGAAATCGAACAACGAAATCGAACAACGAAATCGAACAACGAAATCGAACAACAAAATCGAACAACGAAATCGAACAACGAAATCGAACAACGAATTCGAACAACGAATTCGAACCACGAAATCGAACAAAGAACAACGAAATCTAACAACGAAATCGAACAACGAAATCGAACAACGAAATCGAACAACTAAATCTAACAACGAACAACGAAATCTAACAACGAAATCGAACAACGAAATCGAACAACGAAATCGAACAACGAAATCGAACAACGAAATCGAACAACGAAATCGAACAACGAAATCGAACAACGAAATCGAACAACGAAATCGAACAACGAAATCGAACGACGAAATGGAACAACGAATCGAACAACGAAATCGAACAACGAAATCGAACAACGAAATCGATCAACGAAATCGAACTTCAAAATCGAACAACGAAATCGAACAACGAAATCGAACAACGAAATCGAACAACGAAATCGAACAACGAAATCGAACAACGAAATCGAACAACGAAATCGAACTTCGAAATCGAACAACGAAATCGAACAACGAAATCGAACAACGAAATCGAACAACGAAATCGAACAACGAAATCGAACAACAAAATCGAACAACGAAATCGAACAACGAAATCGAACAAAGAAAATCGAACAACGAAATCGATCAACGAAATCGAACACGAATTCAAACAACGAAATCGAACAACGAAATCGAACAACGAAATCGAACAACGAAATCGAACAACGAAATCGAACTTCGAAATCGAACAACGAAATCGAACAACGAAATCGAACAACGAAATCGAACAACGAAATCGAACAACGAAATCGAACAACAAAATCGAACAACGAAATCGAACAACGAAATCGAACAACGAAATCGAACAACGAAATCGAACAACGAAATCGAACGACGAAATGGAACAACGAAATCGAACAAGAAATCGAACAACGAAATCGAATAACGAATCGAACAACGAAATCGAACAACGAAATCGAACAACGAAATCGAACAACGAATTAGAACAACGAAATAGAACAACGAAATCCAACTTCGAAATCGAACAGCGAAATCGAAATCGAACAACAAACTGAAACCACGAAATCGAACCACAAAATAGAACAACGAAATGGAACGACGCAATCGAACAACGAAATCGAACCACGAAATCGAACAACGAAATCTAACAACGAAATCGAACAACGAAATCGAACTTCGAAATCGAACAACGAAATCGAACAACGAAATCGAACAACGAAATCGAACAACGAAATCGAACAACAAAATCGAACAACGAAATCGAACAACGAAATCGAACAACGAATTCGAACAACGAATTCGAACCACGAAATCGAACAAAGAACAACGAAATCTAACAACGAAATCGAACAACGAAATCGAACAACGAAATCGAACAACTAAATCTAACAACGAACAACGAAATCTAACAACGAAATCGAACAACGAAATCGAACAGCGAAATCGAACAACGAAATCGAACAACGAAATCGAACAACGACATCGAACAACGAAATCGAACAACGAAATCGAACAACGAAATCGAACAACGAAATCGAACAACGAAATCGAACAACGAAATCGAACAACGAAATCGAACAACGAAATCGAACAACGAAATCGAACAACGAAATCGAACAACGAAATCGAACAACGAAATCGAACAACGAAATCGAACAACGAAATCGAACAACGAAATCGAACAACGAAATCGAACAACGAAATCGAACAACGAAATCGAACAACGAAATCGAACTTCGAAATCGAACTTCGAAATCGAACAACGAAATCGAACAACGAAATCGAACAACGACATCGAACTACGAAATCGAACAACGAAATCGAACAACGAAATCGAACTTCGAAATCGAACTTCGAAATCGAACAACGAAATCGAACAACGAAATCGAACTTCGAAATCGAACTTCGAAATCGAACAACGAAATCGAACAACGAAATCGAACAACGAAATCGAACAACGAAATCGAACAACGAAATCGAACAACGAAATCGAACAACGAAATCGAACAACAAACTCGAACAACGAAATCGAACAACGAAATCGAACAACGAAATCGAACAACGAAATCGAACAACAAAATCGAACAACGAAATCGAACAAGGAAATCGAACAAGGAATTCGAACCACGAAATCGAACAAAGAACAACGAAATCTTACAACGAACAACGAAATCTAACAACGAACAACGAAATCTAACAACGAAATCGAACAACGAAATCGAACAACGAAATCGAACAACGAAATCTAACAACGAAATCGAACAACGAAATGGAACAACGAAATCGAACAAGAAATCGAACAACGAAATCGAATAACGAATCGAACAACGAAATCGAACAACGAAATCGAACAACGAATTAGAACAACGAAATAGAACAACGAAATCCAACTTCGAAATCGAACAGCGAAATCGAAATCGAACAACAAACTGAAACCACGAAATCGAACCACGAAATAGAACAACGAAATGGAACAACGCAATCGAACAACGAAATCGAACCACGAAATCATACAACAATATCGAACAACGAAAACGAACAAAGAAATCGAACAACGGAATCGGACAACGAAATCGAACAACGAAATCGAACAACGAAATCGAACAACGAAATCGAACAACGAAATCGAACAACGAAATCGAACAACAAAATCGAACAACGAAATCGAACAACGAAATCGAACAACGAATTCGAACAACGAATTCGAACAACGACATCGAACAACGAAATCGAACAACGAAATCGAACAACGAAATCGAACAACGAAATCGAACAACGAAATCGAACAACGAAATCGAATAACGAATCGAACAACGAAATCGAACAACGAAATCGAACAACGAAATCGAACAACGAATTAGAACAACGAAATAGAACAACGAAATCCAACTTCGAAATCGAACAGCGAAATCGAAATCGAACAACAAACTGAAACCACGAAATCGAACCACGAAATAGAACAACGAAATGGAACGACGCAATCAAACAACGAAATCGAACCACGAAATCATACAATATCGAACAACGAAAACGAACAACGAAATCGAACAACGGAAACGGACAACGAGATCGAACAACGAAATCGAACAACGAAATCGAACATCGAAATCGAACAACGAAATCGAATAACGAATCGAACAACGAAATCGAACAACGAAATCGAACAACGAAATCGAACAACGAATTAGAACAACGAAATAGAACAACGAAATCCAACTTCGAAATCGAACAGCGAAATCGAAATCGAACAACAAACTGAAACCAAGAAATCGAACCACGAAATAGAACAACGAAATGGAACAACGCAATCGAACAACGAAATCGAACCACGAAATCATACAACAATATCGAACAACGAAAACGAACAAAGAAATCGAACAACGGAATCGGACAACGAAATCGAACAACGAAATCGAACAACGAAATCGAACAACGAAATTGATCAACGAAATCGAACTTCAAAATCGAACAACGAAATCGAACAACGAAATCGAACAACGAAATCGAACAACGAAATCGATCAACGAAATCGAACAACGAAATCGAACAAAGAAAATCGAACAACGAAATCGATCAACGAAATCGAACACGAATTCAAACAACGAAATCGAACAACGAAATCGAACAACGAAATCGAACAACGAAATCGAACAACGAAATCGAACAACGAAATCGAACAACGAAATCGAACAACGAAATCGAACAACGAAATCGAACAACGAAATCGAACAACGAAATCGAACGACGAAATGGAACAACGAAATCGAACAAGAAATCGAACAACGAAATCGAATAACGAATCGAACAACGAAATCGAACAACGAAATCGATCAACGAAATCGAACTTCAAAATCGAACAACGAAATCGAACAACGAAATCGAACAACTAAATCGAACAACGAAATCGATCAACGAAATCGAACAACGAAATCGAACAAAGAAAATCGAACAACGAAATCGATCAACGAAATCGAACACGAATTCAAACAACGAAATCGAACAACGAAATCGAACAACGAAATCGAACAACGAAATCGAACTTCGAAATCGAACAACGAAATCGAACAACGAAATCGAACAACGAAATCGAACAACGAAATCGAACAACGAAATCGAACAACGAAATCGAACAACAAAATCGAACAACGAAATCGAACAACGAAATCGAACAACGAAATCGAACAACGAAATCGAACAACGAAATCGAACGACGAAATGGAACAACGAAATCGAACAAGAAATCGAACAACGAAATCGAATAACGAATCGAACAACGAAATCGAACAACGAAATCGAACAACGAAATCGAACAACGAATTAGAACAACGACATAGAACAACGAAATCCAACTTCGAAATCGAACAGCGAAATCGAAATCGAACAACAAACTGAAACCACGAAATCGAACCACAAAATAGAACAACGAAATGGAACGACGCAATCGAACAACGAAATCGAACCACGAAATCGAACAACGAAATCGAACAACGAAATCGAACAACGAAATCGAACTTCGAAATCGAACGACGAAATCGAACAACGAAATCGAACAACGAAATCGAACAACGAAATCGAACAACAAAATCGAACAACGAAATCGAACAACGAAATCGAACAACGAATTCGAACAACGAATTCGAACCACGAAATCGAACAAAGAACAACGAAATCTAACAACGAAATCGAACAACGAAATCGAACAACGAAATCGAACAACTAAATCTAACAACGAACAACGAAATCTAACAACGAAATCGAACAACGAAATCGAACAACGAAATCGAACAACGAAATCGAACAACGAAATCGAACAACGAAATCGAACAACGAAATCGAACAACGAAATCGAACAACGAAATCGAACAACGAAATCGAACAACGAAATCGAACAACGAAAGCGAACTTCGAAATCGAACAACGAAATCGAACAACGAAATCGAACAACGAAATCGAACAACGAAATCGAACAACGAAATCGAACAACGAAATCGAACAACGAAATCGAACAACGAAATCGAACAACGAAATCGAACAACGAAATCGAACAACGAAATCGAACAACGAAATCGAACAACGAAATCGAACAACGAAATCGAACAATCAAATCGAACAAAGAAAATCGAACAACGAAATCGATCAACGAAATCGAACAACGAAATCGAACAACGAATTCGAACAACGAATTCGAACAACGAATTCGAACAACGAAATCGAACAACGAAATCGAACAACGAAATCGAACAACGAAATCGAACAACGAAATCGAACAACGAAATCGAACAACGAAATCGAACAACGAAATCGAACAACGAAATCGAACTTCGTAATCGAACAACGAAATCGAACAACGAAATCGAACAACAAAATCGAACAACGAAATCGAACAACGAAATCGAACAACGAATTCGAACAACGAATTCGAACCACGAAATCGAACAAAGAACAACGAAATCTAACAACGAACAACGAAATCTAACAACGAACAACGAAATCTAACAACGAAATCGAACAACGAAATCGAACAACGAAATCGAACAACGAAATCGAACAACGAAATCGAACAACGAAATCGAACAACGAAATCGAACAACGAAATCTAACAACGAACAACGAAATCTAACAACGAAATCGAACAATGAAATCGAACAACGAAATGGAACAACGAAATCGAACAACGAAATCGAACAACGAAATCGAATAACGAATCGAACAACGAAATCGAACAACGAAATCGAACAACGAAATCGAACAACGAATTAGAACAACGAAATAGAACAACGAAAACTAACTTCGAAATCGAACAGCGAAATCGAAATCGAACAACAAACTGAAACCACGAAATCGAACCACGAAATAGAACAATTAAATGGAACAACGCAATCGAACAAAGAAATCGAACCACGAAATCATACAACAATATCGAACAACGAAAACGAACAACGAAATCGAACAACGGAATCGGACAACGAAATCGAACAACGAAATCGAACAACGAATTCGAACCACGAAATCAAACAAAGAACAACGAAATCTAACAACGAAATCGAATAACGAATCGAACAACGAAATCGAACAACGAAATCGAACAACGAAATCGAACAACGAATTAGAACAACGAAATAGAACAACGAAATCCAACTTCGAAATCGAACAGCGAAATCGAAATCGAACAACGAAATCGAACAACGAAATCGAACTTCGAAATCGAACAATGATATCGAACAACGAAATCGAACAACGAAATCGAACAACGAAATCGAACAACGAAATCGAACAACGAAATCGAACAACGAAATCTAACAACAAAATCGAACAACGAAATCGAATAACGAATCGAACAACGAAATCGAACAACGAAATCGAACAACGAAATCGAATAACGAATCGAACAACGAAATCGAACAACGAAATCGAACAACGAAATCGAACAACGAATTAGAACAACGAAATAGAACAACGAAATCCAACTTCGAAATCGAACAGCGAAATCGAAATCGAACAACAAACTGAAACCACGAAATCGAACCACGAAATAGAACAACGAAATGGAACGACGCAATCAAACAACGAAATCGAACCACGAAATCATACAATATCGAACAACGAAAACGAACAACGAAATCGAACAACGGAAACGGACAACGAGATCGAACAACGAAATCGAACAACGAAATCGAACAACGAAATCGAACAACGAAATCGAATAACGAATCGAACAACGAAATCGAACAACGAAATCGAACAACGAAATCGAACAACGAATTAGAACAACGAAATAGAACAACGAAATCCAACTTCGAAATCGAACAGCGAAATCGAAATCGAACAACAAACTGAAACCAAGAAATCGAACCACGAAATAGAACAACGAAATGGAACAAGGCAATCGAACAACGAAATCGAACCACGAAATCATACAACAATATCGAACAACGAAAACGAACAAAGAAATCGAACAACGGAATCGGACAACGAAATCGAACAACGAAATCGAACAACGAAATCGAACAACGAAATCGATCAACGAAATCGAACTTCAAAATCGAACAACGAAATCGAACAACGAAATCGAACAACGAAATCGATCAACGAAATCGAACAACGAAATCGAACAAAGAAAATCGAACAACGAAATCGATCAACGAAATCGAACACGAATTCAAACAACGAAATCGAACAACGAAATCGAACAACGAAATCGAACAACGAAATCGAACAACGAAATCGAACAACGAAATCGAACAACGAAATCGAACAACGAAATCGAACGACGAAATGGAACAACGAAATCGAACAAGAAATCGAACAACGAAATCGAATAACGAATCGAACAACGAAATCGAACAACGAAATCGATCAACGAAATCGAACTTCAAAATCGAACAACGAAATCGAACAACGAAATCGAACAACTAAATCGAACAACGAAATCGATCAACGAAATCGAACAACGAAATCGAACAAAGCAAATCGAACAACGAAATCGATCAACGAAATCAAACACGAATTCAAACAACGAAATCGAACAACGAAATCGAACAACGAAATCGAACAACGAAATCGAACTTCGAAATCGAACAACGAAATCGAACAACGAAATCGAACAACGAAATCGAACAACGAAATCGAACAACGAAATCGAACAACGAAATCGAACAACGAAATCTAACAACGAACAACGAAATCTAACAACGAAATCGAACAATGAAATCGAACAACGAAATGGAACAACGAAATCGAACAACGAAATCGAACAACGAAATCGAATAACGAATCGAACAACGAAATCGAACAACGAAATCGAACAACGAAATCGAACAACGAATTAGAACAACGAAATAGAACAACGAAAACTAACTTCGAAATCGAACAGCGAAATCGAAATCGAACAACAAACTGAAACCACGAAATCGAACCACGAAATAGAACAATTAAATGGAACAACGCAATCGAACAAAGAAATCGAACCACGAAATCATACAACAATATCGAACAACGAAAACGAACAACGAAATCGAACAACGGAATCGGACAACGAAATCGAACAACGAAATCGAACAACGAATTCGAACCACGAAATCAAACAAAGAACAACGAAATCTAACAACGAAATCGAATAACGAATCGAACAACGAAATCGAACAACGAAATCGAACAACGAAATCGAACAACGAATTAGAACAACGAAATAGAACAACGAAATCCAACTTCGAAATCGAACAGCGAAATCGAAATCGAACAACGAAATCGAACAACGAAATCGAACTTCGAAATCGAACAATGATATCGAACAACGAAATCGAACAACGAAATCGAACAACGAAATCGAACAACGAAATCGAACAACGAAATCGAACAACGAAATCTAACAACAAAATCGAACAACGAAATCGAATAACGAATCGAACAACGAAATCGAACAACGAAATCGAACAACGAAATCGAATAACGAATCGAACAACGAAATCGAACAACGAAATCGAACAACGAAATCGAACAACGAATTAGAACAACGAAATAGAACAACGAAATCCAACTTCGAAATCGAACAGCGAAATCGAAATCGAACAACAAACTGAAACCACGAAATCGAACCACGAAATAGAACAACGAAATGGAACGACGCAATCAAACAACGAAATCGAACCACGAAATCATACAATATCGAACAACGAAAACGAACAACGAAATCGAACAACGGAAACGGACAACGAGATCGAACAACGAAATCGAACAACGAAATCGAACAACGAAATCGAACAACGAAATCGAATAACGAATCGAACAACGAAATCGAACAACGAAATCGAACAACGAAATCGAACAACGAATTAGAACAACGAAATAGAACAACGAAATCCAACTTCGAAATCGAACAGCGAAATCGAAATCGAACAACAAACTGAAACCAAGAAATCGAACCACGAAATAGAACAACGAAATGGAACAACGCAATCGAACAACGAAATCGAACCACGAAATCATACAACAATATCGAACAACGAAAACGAACAAAGAAATCGAACAACGGAATCGGACAACGAAATCGAACAACGAAATCGAACAACGAAATCGAACAACGAAATCGATCAACGAAATCGAACTTCAAAATCGAACAACGAAATCGAACAACGAAATCGAACAACGAAATCGATCAACGAAATCGAACAACGAAATCGAACAAAGAAAATCGAACAACGAAATCGATCAACGAAATCGAACACGAATTCAAACAACGAAATCGAACAACGAAATCGAACAACGAAATCGAACAACGAAATCGAACAACGAAATCGAACAACGAAATCGAACAACGAAATCGAACAACGAAATCGAACGACGAAATGGAACAACGAAATCGAACAAGAAATCGAACAACGAAATCGAATAACGAATCGAACAACGAAATCGAACAACGAAATCGATCAACGAAATCGAACTTCAAAATCGAACAACGAAATCGAACAACGAAATCGAACAACTAAATCGAACAACGAAATCGATCAACGAAATCGAACAACGAAATCGAACAAAGCAAATCGAACAACGAAATCGATCAACGAAATCAAACACGAATTCAAACAACGAAATCGAACAACGAAATCGAACAACGAAATCGAACAACGAAATCGAACTTCGAAATCGAACAACGAAATCGAACAACGAAATCGAACAACGAAATCGAACAACGAAATCGAACAACGAAATCGAACAACGAAATCGAACAACGAAATCGAACAACGAAATCGAACAACGAAATCGAACAACGAAATCGAACGACGAAATGGAACAACGAAATCGAACAAGAAATCGAACAACGAAATCGAATAACGAATCGAACAACGAAATCGAACAACGAAATCGAACAACGAAATCGAACAACGAAATCCAACTTCGAAATCGAACAGCGAAATCGAAATCGAACAACAAACTGAAACCACGAAATCGAACCACAAAAAAGAACAACGAAATGGAACGACGCAATCGAACAACGAAATCGAACCACGAAATCGAACAACGAAATCGAACAACGAAATCGAACAACGAAATCGAACTTCGAAATCGAACAACGAAATCGAACAACGAAATCGAACAACGAAATCGAACAACGAAATCGAACAACAAAATCGAACAACGAAATCAAACAACGAAATCGAACAACGAATTCGAACAACGAATTCGAACCACGAAATCGAACAAAGAACAACGAAATCTAACAACGAAATCGAACAACGAAATCGAACAACGAAATCGAACAACTAAATCTAACAACGAACAACGAAATCTAACAACGAAATCGAACAACGAAATCGAACAACGAAATCTAACAACGAACAACGAAATCTAACAACGAAATCGAACAATGAAATCGAACAACGAAATGGAACAACGAAATCGAACAACGAAATCGAACAACGAAATCGAACAACGAAATCGAATAACGAATCGAACAACGAAATCGAACAACGAAATCGAACAACGAAATCGAACAACGAATTAGAACAACGAAATAGAACAACGAAAACTAACTTCGAAATCGAACAGCGAAATCGAAATCGAACAACAAACTGAAACCACGAAATCGAACCACGAAATAGAACAATTAAATGGAACAACGAAATCGAACAACGAAATCGAACAACGAAATCGAACAACGAAAGCGAACTTCGAAATCGAACAACGAAATCGAACAACGAAATCGAACAACGAAATCGAACAACGAAATCGAACAACGAAATCGAACAACGAAATCGAACAACGAAATCGAACAACGAAATCGAACAACGAAATCGAACAACGAAATCGAACAACGAAATCGAACAACGAAATCGAACAACGAAATCGAACAATCAAATCGAACAAAGAAAATCGAACAACGAAATCGATCAACGAAATCGAACAACGAAATCGAACAACGAATTCGAACAACGAATTCGAACAACGAATTCGAACAACGAAATCGAACAACGAAATCGAACAACGAAATCGAACAACGAAATCGAACAACGAAATCGAACAACGAAATCGAACAACGAAATCGAACAACGAAATCGAACAACGAAATCGAACTTCGTAATCGAACAACGAAATCGAACAACGAAATCGAACAACAAAATCGAACAACGAAATCGAACAACGAAATCGAACAACGAATTCGAACAACGAATTCGAACCACGAAATCGAACAAAGAACAACGAAATCTAACAACGAACAACGAAATCTAACAACGAACAACGAAATCTAACAACGAAATCGAACAACGAAATCGAACAACGAAATCGAACAACGAAATCGAACAACGAAATCTAACAACGAACAACGAAATCTAACAACGAAATCGAACAATGAAATCGAACAACGAAATGGAACAACGAAATCGAACAACGAAATCGAACAACGAAATCGAACAACGAAATCGAATAACGAATCGAACAACGAAATCGAACAACGAAATCGAACAACGAAATCGAACAACGAATTAGAACAACGAAATAGAACAACGAAAACTAACTTCGAAATCGAACAGCGAAATCGAAATCGAACAACAAACTGAAACCACGAAATCGAACCACGAAATAGAACAATTAAATGGAACAACGCAATCGAACAAAGAAATCGAACCACGAAATCATACAACAATATCGAACAACGAAAACGAACAACGAAATCGAACAACGGAATCGGACAACGAAATCGAACAACGAAATCGAACAACGAATTCGAACCACGAAATCAAACAAAGAACAACGAAATCTAACAACGAAATCGAATAACGAATCGAACAACGAAATCGAACAACGAAATCGAACAACGAAATCGAACAACGAAATCGAACAACGAATTAGAACAACGAAATAGAACAACGAAATCCAACTTCGAAATCGAACAGCGAAATCGAAATCGAACAACGAAATCGAACAACGAAATCGAACTTCGAAATCGAACAATGAAATCGAACAACGAAATCGAACAACGAAATCGAACAACGAAATCGAACAACGAAATCGAACAACGAAATCGAACAACGAAATCGAACAACAAAATCGAACAACGAAATCGAATAACGAATCGAACAACGAAATCGAACAACGAAATCGAACAACGAAATCGAATAACGAATCGAACAACGAAATCGAACAACGAAATCGAACAACGAAATCGAACAACGAAATCGAACAACGAAATCGAACAACGAAATCGAACAACGAAATCGAACTTCGTAATCGAACAACGAAATCGAACAACAAAATCGAACAACGAAATCGAACAACGAAATCGAACAACGAATTCAAACAACGAATTCGAACCACGAAATCGAACAAAGAACAACGAAATCTAACAACGAACAACGAAATCTAACAACGAACAACGAAATCTAACAACGAAATCGAACAACGAAATCGAACAACGAAATCGAACAACGAAATCGAACAACGAAATCTAACAACGAACAACGAAATCTAACAACGAAATCGAACAATGAAATCGAACAACGAAATGGAACAACGAAATCGAACAACGAAATCGAACAACGAAATCGAATAACGAATCGAACAACGAAATCGAACAACGAAATCGAACAACGAAATCGAACAACGAATTAGAACAACGAAATAGAACAACGAAAACTAACTTCGAAATCGAACAGCGAAATCGAAATCGAACAACAAACTGAAACCACGAAATCGAACCACGAAATAGAACAATTAAATGGAACAACGCAATCGAACAAAGAAATCGAACCACGAAATCATACAACAATATCGAACAACGAAAACGAACAACGAAATCGAACAACGGAATCGGACAACGAAATCGAACAACGAAATCGAACAACGAATTCGAACCACGAAATCAAACAAAGAACAACGAAATCTAACAACGAAATCGAATAACGAATCGAACAACGAAATCGAACAACGAAATCGAACAACGAAATCGAACAACGAAATCGAACAACGAATTAGAACAACGAAATAGAACAACGAAATCCAACTTCGAAATCGAACAGCGAAATCGAAATCGAACAACGAAATCGAACAACGAAATCGAACTTCGAAATCGAACAATGAAATCGAACAACGAAATCGAACAACGAAATCGAACAACGAAATCGAACAACGAAATCGAACAACGAAATCGAACAACGAAATCGAACAACAAAATCGAACAACGAAATCGAATAACGAATCGAACAACGAAATCGAACAACGAAATCGAACAACGAAATCGAATAACGAATCGAACAACGAAATCGAACAACGAAATCGAACAACGAAATCGAACAACGAATTAGAACAACGAAATAGAACAACGAAATCCAACTTCGAAATCGAACAGCGAAATCGAAATCGAACAACAAACTGAAACCACGAAATCGAACCACGAAATAGAACAACGAAATGGAACGACGCAATCAACAACGAAATCGAACCACGAAATCATACAATATCGAACAACGAAAACGAACAACGAAATCGAACAACGGAAACGGACAACGAGATCGAACAACGAAATCGAACAACGAAATCGAACAACGAAATCGAACAACGAAATCGAATAACGAATCGAACAACGAAATCGAACAACGAAATCGAACAACGAAATCGAACAACGAATTAGAACAACGAAATAGAACAACGAAATCCAACTTCGAAATCGAACAGCGAAATCGAAATCGAACAACAAACTGAAACCAAGAAATCGAACCACGAAATAGAACAACGAAATGGAACAACGCAATCGAACAACGAAATCGAACCACGAAATCATACAACAATATCGAACAACGAAAACGAACAAAGAAATCGAACAACGGAATCGACAACGAAATCGAACAACGAAATCGAACAACGAAATCGAACAACGAAATCGATCAACGAAATCGAACTTCAAAATCGAACAACGAAATCGAACAACGAAATCGAACAACGAAATCGAACAACGAAATCGATCAACGAAATCGAACAACGAAATCGAACAAAGAAAATCGAACAACGAAATCGATCAACGAAATCGAACACGAATTCAAACAACGAAATCGAACAACGAAATCGAACAACGAAATCGAACAACGAAATCGAACAACGAAATCGAACAACGAAATCGAACAACGAAATCGAACAACGAAATCGAACAACGAAATCGAACGACGAAATGGAACAACGAAATCGAACAAGAAATCGAACAACGAAATCGAATAACGAATCGAACAACGAAATCGAACAACGAAATCGATCAACGAAATCGAACAACGAAATCGAACAAAGAAAATCGAACAACGAAATCGATCAACGAAATCGAACACGAATTCAAACAACGAAATCGAACAACGAAATCGAACAACGAAATCGAACAACGAAATCGAACTTCGAAATCGAACAACGAAATCGAACAACGAAATCGAACAACGAAATCGAACAACGAAATCGAACAACGAAATCGAACAACAAAATCGAACAACGAAATCGAACAACGAAATCGAACAACGAAATCGAACAACGAAATCGAACAACGAAATCGAACGACGAAATGGAACAACGAAATCGAACAAGAAATCGAACAACGAAATCGAATAACGAATCGAACAACGAAATCGAACAACGAAATCGAACAACGAAATCGAACAACGAATTAGAACAACGAAATAGAACAACGAAATCCAACTTCGAAATCGAACAGCGAAATCGAAATCGAACAACAAACTGAAACCACGAAATCGAACCACAAAATAGAACAACGAAATGGAACGACGCAATCGAACAACGAAATCGAACCACGAAATCGAACAACGAAATCGAACAACGAAATCGAACTTCGAAATCGAACAACGAAATCGAACAACGAAATCGAACAACGAAATCGAACAACGAAATCGAACAACAAAATCGAACAACGAAATCGAACAACGAAATCGAACAACGAATTCGAACAACGAATTCGAACCACGAAATCGAACAAAGAACAACGAAATCTAACAACGAAATCGAACAACGAAATCGAACAACGAAATCGAACAACGAAATCGAACAACGAAATCGAACAACGAAATCGAACAACGAAATCGAACAACGAAATCGAACAACGAAATCGAACAACGAAAGCGAACTTCGAAATCGAACAACGAAATCGAACAACGAAATCGAACAACGAAATCGAACAACGAAATCGAACAACGAAATCGAACAACGAAATCGAACAACGAAATCGAACAACGAAATCGAACAACGAAATCGAACAACGAAATCGAACAACGAAATCGAACAACGAAATCGAACAACGAAATCGAACAACGAAATCGAACAAAGAAAATCGAACAACGAAATCGATCAACGAAATCGAACAACGAAATCGAACAACGAATTCGAACAACGAATTCGAACAACGAATTCGAACAACGAAATCGAACAACGAAATCGAACAACGAAATCGAACAACGAAATCGAACAACGAAATCGAACAACGAAATCGAACAACGAAATCGAACAACGAAATCGAACAACGAAATCGAACTTCGTAATCGAACAACGAAATCGAACAACGAAATCGAACAACGAAATCGAACAACGAATTCGAACAACGAATTCGAACCACGAAATCGAACAAAGAACAACGAAATCTAACAACGAACAACGAAATCTAACAACGAACAACGAAATCTAACAACGAAATCGAACAACGAAATCGAACAACGAAATCGAACAACGAAATCGAACAACGAAATCGAACAACGAAATCTAACAACGAACAACGAAATCTAACAACGAAATCGAACAATGAAATTGAACAACGAAATGGAACAACGAAATCGAACAACGAAATCGAACAACGAAATCGAATAACGAATCGAACAACGAAATCGAACAACGAAATCGAACAACGAAATCGAACAACGAATTAGAACAACGAAATAGAACAACGAAAACTAACTTCGAAATCGAACAGCGAAATCGAAATCGAACAACAAACTGAAACCACGAAATCGAACCACGAAATAGAACAATTAAATGGAACAACGCAATCGAACAAAGAAATCGAACCACGAAATCATACAACAATATCGAACAACGAAAACGAACAACGAAATCGAACAACGGAATCGGACAACGAAATCGAACAACGAAATCGAACAACAAAATCGAACAACGAAATCGAACAACGAAATCGAATAACGAATCGAACAACGAAATCGAACAACGAAATCGAACAACGAAATCGAACAACGAAATCGAACAACGAATTAGAACAACGAAATAGAACAACGAAATCCAACTTCGAAATCGAACAGCGAAATCGAAATCGAACAACAAACTGAAACCACGAAATCGAACCACGAAATCGAACAACGAAATCGAACAACGAAATCGAACAACGAAATCGAACAACAAAATCGAACAACGAAATCGAACAACGAAATCGAACAACGAATTCGAACCACGAAATCAAACAAAGAACAACGAAATCTAACAACGAAATCGAATAACGAATCGAACAACGAAATCGAACAACGAAATCGAACAACGAAATCGAACAACGAATTAGAACAACGAAATAGAACAACGAAATCCAACTTCGAAATCGAACAGCGAAATCGAAATCGAACAACGAAATCGAACAACGAAATCGAACTTCGAAATCGAACAATGAAATCGAACAACGAAATCGAACAACGAAATCGAACAACGAAATCGAACAACGAAATCGAACAACAAAATCGAACAACGAAATCGAATAACGAATCGAACAACGAAATCGAACAACGAAATCGAACAACGAAATCGAACAACGAAATCGAACAACGAATTAGAACAACGAAATAGAACAACGAAATCCAACTTCGAAATCGAACAGCGAAATCGAAATCGAACAACAAACTGAAACCACGAAATCGAACCACGAAATCGAACAACGAAATCGAACAACGAAATCGAACAACGAAATCGAACAACAAAATCGAACAACGAAATCGAACAACGAAATCGAACAACGAAAACTAACTTCGAAATCGAACAGCGAAATCGAAATCGAACAACAAACTGAAACCACGAAATCGAACCACGAAATAAAACAATTAAATGGAACAACGCAATCGAACAAAGAAATCGAACCACGAAATCATACAATAATATCGAACAACGAAAACGAACAACGAAATCGAACAACGAAATCGAATAACGAATCGAACAACGAAATCGAACAACGAAATCGAACAACGAAATCGAACAACGAATTAGAACAACGAAATAGAACAACGAAAACTAACTTCGAAATCGAACAGCGAAATCGAAATCGAACAACAAACTGAAACCACGAAATCGAACCACGAAATAGAACAATTAAATGGAACAACGCAATCGAACAAAGAAATCGAACCACGAAATCATACAACAATATCGAACAACGAAAACGAACAACGAAATCGAACAACGAAATCGAACAACGAAATCGAATAACGAATCGAACAACGAAATCGAACAACGAAATCGAACAACGAAATCGAACAACGAAATCGAACAACGAAATCTAACAACGAACAACGAAATCTAACAACGAAATCGAACAATGAAATCGAACAACGAAATGGAACAACGAAATCGAACAACGAAATCGAACAACGAAATCGAATAACGAATCGAACAACGAAATCGAACAACGAAATCGAACAACGAAATCGAACAACGAATTAGAACAACGAAATAGAACAACGAAAACTAACTTCGAAATCGAACAGCGAAATCGAAATCGAACAACAAACTGAAACCACGAAATCGAACCACGAAATAGAACAATTAAATGGAACAACGCAATCGAACAAAGAAATCGAACCACGAAATCATACAACAATATCGAACAACGAAAACGAACAACGAAATCGAACAACGGAATCGGACAACGAAATCGAACAAAGAAATCGAACAACGAAATCGAACAACGAAATCGAACAACGAAATCGAACAACGAAATCGAATAACGAATCGAACAACGAAATCGAACAACGAAATCGAACAACGAAATCGAACAACGAAATCGAACAACGAATTAGAACAACGAAATAGAACAACGAAATCCAACTTCGAAATCGAACAGCGAAATCGAAATCGAACAACAAACTGAAACCACGAAATCGAACCACGAAATCGAACAACGAAATCGAACAACGAAATCGAACAACGAAATCGAACAACAAAATCGAACAACGAAATCGAACAACGAAATCGAACAACGAATTCGAACCACGAAATCAAACAAAGAACAACGAAATCTAACAACGAAATCGAATAACGAATCGAACAACGAAATCGAACAACGAAATCTAACAACGAAATCGAACAACGAATTAGAACAACGAAATAGAACAACGAAATCCAACTTCGAAATCGAACAGCGAAATCGAAATCGAACAACGAAATCGAACAACGAAATAGAACTTCGAAATCGAACAATGAAATCGAACAACGAAATCGAACAACGAAATCGAACAACGAAATCGAACAACGAAATCGAACAACGAAATCGAACAACGAAATCGAACAACAAAATCGAACAACGAAATCGAACAACGAAATCGAACAACGAATTCGAACAACGAATTCGAACCACGAAATCGAACAAAGAACAACGAAATCTAACAACGAAATCGAACAACGAAATCGAACAACGAAATCTAACAACGAAATCGAACAACGAAATCGAACAACGAAATCGAACAACGAAATCGAACAACGAAATCGAACAACGAATTCGAACAACGAATTCGAACAACGACATCGAACAACGAAATCGAACAACGAAATCGAACAACGAAATCGAACAACGAAATCGAACAACGAAATCGAACAACGAAATCGAACAACGAAATCGAACAACGAAATCGAACAACGAAATCGAACAACGAAATCGAACAACGAAATCGAACAACGAAATCGAACAACGAAATCGAACAACGAAATCGAACAACGAAATCGAACAACGAAATCGAACAACGAAATCGAACAACGAAATCGAACAACGAAATCGAACAACGAAATCGAACAACGAAATCGAACAACGAAATCGAACAACGAAATCGAACAACGAAATCAAACAACGAATTCGAACAACGAATTCGAACAACGAATTCGAACAACGAAATCGAACAACGAAATCGAACAACGAAATCGAACAACGAAATCGAACTTCGAAATCGAACTTCGAAATCGAACAACGAAATCGAACAACGAAATCGAACAACGACATCGAACAACGAAATCGAACAAACGAAATCGAACAACGAAATCGAACTTCGAAATCGAACTTCGAAATCGAACAACGAAATCGAACAACGAAATCGAACAACGAAATCGAACAACGAAATCGAACAACGAAATCGAACAACGAAATCGAACAACGAAATCGAACAACAAAATCGAACAACGAAATCGAACAACGAAATCGAACAACGAAATCGAACAACGAAATCGAACAACAAAATCGAACAACGAAATCGAACAAGGAAATCGAACAACGAATTCGAACCACGAAATCGAACAAAGAACAACGAAATCTAACAACGAACAACGAAATCTAACAACGAACAACGAAATCTAACAACGAAATCGAACAACGAAATCGAACAACGAAATCGAACAACGAAATCTAACAACGAAATCGAACAACGAAATCGAACAACGAAATCGAACAACGAAATCGAACAACGAAATGGAACAACGAAATCGAACAAGAAATCGAACAACGAAATCGAATAACGAATCGAACAACGAAATCGAACAACGAAATCGAACAACGAATTAGAACAACGAAATAGAACAACGAAATCCAACTTCGAAATCGAACAGCGAAATCGAAATCGAACAACAAACTGAAACCACGAAATCGAACCACGAAATAGAACAACGAAATGGAACAACGCAATCGAACAACGAAATCGAACCACGAAATCATACAACAATATCGAACAACGAAAACGAACAAAGAAATCGAACAACGGAATCGGACAACGAAATCGAACAACGAAATCGAACAACGAAATCGAACAACGAAATCGAACAACGAAATCGAACAACGAAATCGAACAACAAAATCGAACAACGAATTCGAACAACGAATTCGAACAACGACATCGAACAACGAAATCGAACAACGAAATCGAACAACGAAATCGAAATCGAACAACAAACTGAAACCACGAAATCGAACCACGAAATAGAACAACGAAATGGAACGACGCAATCAAACAACGAAATCGAACCACGAAATCATACAATATCGAACAACGAAAACGAACAACGAAATCGAACAACGGAAACGGACAACGAGATCGAACAACGAAATCGAACAACGAAATCGAACAACGAAATCGAACAACGAAATCGAATAACGAATCGAACAACGAAATCGATCAACGAAATCGAACAACGAAATCGAACAACGAATTAGAACAACGAAATAGAACAACGAAATCCAACTTCGAAATCGAACAGCGAAATCGAAATCGAACAAACTGAAACCAAGAAATCGAACCACGAAATAGAACAACGAAATGGAACAACGCAATCGAACAACGAAATCGAACCACGAAATCATACAACAATATCGAACAACGAAAACGAACAAAGAAATCGAACAACGGAATCGGACAACGAAATCGAACAACGAAATCGAACAACGAAATCGAACAACGAAATCGATCAACGAAATCGAACTTCAAAATCGAACAACGAAATCGAACAATGAAATCGAACAACGAAATCGAACAACGAAATCGATCAACGAAATCGAACAACGAAATCGAACAAAGAAAATCGAACAACGAAATCGATCAACGAAATCGAACACGAATTCAAACAACGAAATCGAACAACGAAATCGAACAACGAAATCGAACAACGAAATCGAACTTCGAAATCGAACAACGAAATCGAACAACGAAATCGAACAACGAAATCGAACAACGAAATCGAACAACGAAATCGAACAACAAAATCGAACAACGAAATCGAACAACGAAATCGAACAACGAAATCGAACAACGAAATCGAACAACGAAATCGAACGACGAAATGGAACAACGAAATCGAACAAGAAATCGAACAACGAAATCGAATAACGAATCGAACAACGAAATCGAACAACGAAATCGAACAACGAAATCGAACAACGAATTAGAACAACGAAATAGAACAACGAAATCCAACTTCGAAATCGAACAGCGAAATCGAAATCGAACAACAAACTGAAACCACGAAATCGAACCACAAAATAGAACAACGAAATGGAACGACGCAATCGAACAACGAAATCGAACCACGAAATCGAACAACGAAATCGAACAACGAAATCGAACAACGAAATCGAACTTCGAAATCGAACAACGAAATCGAACAACGAAATCGAACAACGAAATCGAACAACGAAATCGAACAACAAAATCGAACAACGAAATCGAACAACGAAATCGAACAACGAATTCGAACAACGAATTCGAACCACGAAATCGAACAAAGAACAACGAAATCTAACAACGAAATCGAACAACGAAATTGAACAACGAAATCGAACAACTAAATCTAACAACGAACAACGAAATCTAACAACGAAATCGAACAACGAAATCGAACAACGAAATCGAACAACGAAATCGAACAACGAAATCGAACAACGAAATCGAACAACGACATCGAACAACGAAATCGAACAACGAAATCGAACAACGAAATCGAACAACGAAATCGAACAACGAAATCGAACAACGAAATCGAACAACGAAATCGAACAACGAAATCGAACAACGAAATCGAACAACGAAATCGAACAACGAAATCGAACAACGAAATCGAACAACGAAATCGAACAACGAAATCGAACAACGAAATCGAACAACGAAATCGAACAACGAAATCGAACAACGAAATCAAACTTCGAAATCGAACTTCGAAATCGAACAACGAAATCGAACAACGAAATCGAACAACGACATCGAACAACGAAATCGAACAACGAAATCGAACAACGAAATCGAACTTCGAAATCGAACTTCGAAATCGAACAACGAAATCGAACAACGAAATCGAACAACGAAATCGAACAACGAAATCGAACAACGAAATCGAACAACGAAATCGAACAACAAAATCGAACAACGAAATCGAACAACGAAATCGAACAACGAAATCGAAGAACAAAATCGAACAACGAAATCGAACAAGGAAATCGAACAACGAATTCGAACCACGAAATCGAACAAAGAACAACGAAATCTAACAACGAACAACGAAATCTAACAACGAACAACGAAATCTAACAACGAAATCGAACAACGAAATCGAACAACGAAATCGAACAACGAAATCTAACAACGAAATCGAACAACGAAATCGAACAACGAAATCGAACAACGAAATCGAACAACGAAATGGAACAACGAAATCGAACAAGAAATCGAACAACGAAATCGAATAACGAATCGAACAACGAAATCGAACAACGAAATCGAACAACGAAATCGAACAACGAATTAGAACAACGAAATAGAACAACGAAATCCAACTTCGAAATCGAACAGCGAAATCGAAATCGAACAACAAACTGAAACCACGAAATCGAACCACGAAATAGAACAACGAAATGGAACAACGCAATCGAACAACGAAATCGAACCACGAAATCATACAACAATATCGAACAACGAAAACGAACAAAGAAATCGAACAACGGAATCGGACAACGAAATCGAACAACGAAATCGAACAACGAAATCGAACAACGAAATCGAACAACGAAATCGAACAACGAAATCGAACAACAAAATCGAACAACGAAATCGAACAACGAAATCGAACAACGAACTCGAACAACAAATTCGAACAACGACATCGAACAACGAAATCGAACAACGAAATCGAACAACGAAATCGAACAACGAAATCGAACAACGAAATCGAACAACGAAATCGAATAACGAATCGAACAACGAAATCGAACAACGAAATCGAACAACGAAATCGAACAACGAATTAGAACAACGAAATAGAACAACGAAATCCAACTTCGAAATCGAACAGCGAAATCGAAATCGAACAACAAACTGAAACCACGAAATCGAACCACGAAATAGAACAACGAAATGGAACGACGCAATCAAACAACGAAATCGAACCACGAAATCATACAATATCGAACAACGAAAACGAACAACGAAATCGAACAACGGAAACGGACAACGAGATCGAACAACGAAATCGAACAACGAAATCGAACAACGAAATCGAACAACGAAATCGAATAACGAATCGAACAACGAAATCGAACAACGAAATCGAACAACGAAATCGAACAACGAATTAGAACAACGAAATAGAACAACGAAATCCAACTTCGAAATCGAACAGCGAAATCGAAATCGAACAACAAACTGAAACCAAGAAATCGAACCACGAAATAGAACAACGAAATGGAACAACGCAATCGAACAACGAAATCGAACCACGAAATCATACAACAATATCGAACAACGAAAACGAACAAAGAAATCGAACAATGGAATCGGACAACGAAATCGAACAACGAAATCGAACAACGAAATCGAACAACGAAATCGATCAACGAAATCGAACTTCAAAATCGAACAACGAAATCGAACAACGAAATCGAACAACGAAATCGAACAACGAAATCGATCAACGAAATCGAACAACGAAATCGAACAAAGAAAATCGAACAACGAAATCGATCAACGAAATCGAACACGAATTCAAACAACGAAATCGAACAACGAAATCGAACAACGAAATCGAACAACGAAATCGAACTTCGAAATCGAACAACGAAATCGAACAACGAAATCGAACAACGAAATCGAACAACGAAATCGAACAACAAAATCGAACAACGAAATCGAACAACGAAATCGAACAACGAAATCGAACAACGAAATCGAACAACGAAATCGAACGACGAAATGGAACAACGAAATCGAACAAGAAATCGAACAACGAAATCGAATAACGAATCGAACAACGAAATCGAACAACGAAATCGATCAACGAAATCGAACTTCAAAATCGAACAACGAAATCGAACAACGAAATCGAACAACGAAATCGAACAACGAAATCGATCAACGAAATCGAACAACGAAATCGAACAAAGAAAATCGAACAACGAAATCGATCAACGAAATCGAACACGAATTCAAACAACGAAATCGAACAACGAAATCGAACAACGAAATCGAACAACGAAATCGAACTTCGAAATCGAACAACGAAATCGAACAACGAAATCGAACAACGAAATCGAACAACGAAATCGAACAACGAAATCGAACTTCGAAATCGAACAACGAAATCGAACAACGAAATCGAACAACGAAATCGAACAACGAAATCGAACAACGAAATCGAACAACAAAATCGAACAACGAAATCGAACAACGAAATCGAACAACGAAATCGAACAACGAATTCGAACAACGAATTCGAACAACGACATCGAACAACGAAATCGAACAACGAAATCGAACAACGAATTCGAACAACGAATTCGAACAACGACATCGAACAACGAAATCGAACAACGAAATCGAACAACGAAATCAAACAACGAAATCGAACAACGAAATCGAACAACGAAATCGAACAACGAAATCGAACAACGAAATCGAACAACGAAATCGAACAACGAAATCGAACAACGAAATCGAACAACGAAATCGAACAACGAAATCGAACAACGAAATCGAACAACGAAATCGAACAACGAAATCGAACAACGAAATCGAACAACGAAATCTAACAACGAAATCGAACAACGAATTAGAACAACGAAATAGAACAACGAAATCCAACTTCGAAATCGAACAGCGAAATCGAAATCGAACAACGAAATCGAACAACGAAATAGAACTTCGAAATCGAACAATGAAATCGAACAACGAAATCGAACAACGAAATCGAACAACGAAATCGAACAACGAAATCGAACAACGAAATCGAACAACGAAATCGAACAACGAAATCGAACAACAAAATCGAACAACGAAATCGAACAACGAAATCGAACAACGAATTCGAACAACGAATTCGAACCACGAAATCGAACAAAGAACAACGAAATCTAACAACGAAATCGAACAACGAAATCGAACAACGAAATCTAACAACGAAATCGAACAACGAAATCGAACAACGAAATCGAACAACGAAATCGAACAACGAAATCGAACAACGAATTCGAACAACGAATTCGAACAACGACATCGAACAACGAAATCGAACAACGAAATCGAACAACGAAATCGAACAACGAAATCGAACAACGAAATCGAACAACGAAATCGAACAACGAAATCGAACAACGAAATCGAACAACGAAATCGAACAACGAAATCGAACAACGAAATCGAACAACGAAATCGAACAACGAAATCGAACAACGAAATCGAACAACGAAATCGAACAACGAAATCGAACAACGAAATCGAACAACGAAATCGAACAACGAAATCGAACAACGAAATCGAACAACGAAATCGAACAACGAAATCGAACAACGAAATCGAACAACGAAATCGAACAACGAAATCGAACAACGAAATCGAACAACGAAATCAAACAACGAATTCGAACAACGAATTCGAACAACGAATTCGAACAACGAAATCGAACAACGAAATCGAACAACGAAATCGAACAACGAAATCGAACTTCGAAATCGAACTTCGAAATCGAACAACGAAATCGAACAACGAAATCGAACAACGACATCGAACAACGAAATCGAACAAACGAAATCGAACAACGAAATCGAACTTCGAAATCGAACTTCGAAATCGAACAACGAAATCGAACAACGAAATCGAACAACGAAATCGAACAACGAAATCGAACAACGAAATCGAACAACGAAATCGAACAACGAAATCGAACAACAAAATCGAACAACGAAATCGAACAACGAAATCGAACAACGAAATCGAACAACGAAATCGAACAACAAAATCGAACAACGAAATCGAACAAGGAAATCGAACAACGAATTCGAACCACGAAATCGAACAAAGAACAACGAAATCTAACAACGAACAACGAAATCTAACAACGAACAACGAAATCTAACAACGAAATCGAACAACGAAATCGAACAACGAAATCGAACAACGAAATCTAACAACGAAATCGAACAACGAAATCGAACAACGAAATCGAACAACGAAATCGAACAACGAAATGGAACAACGAAATCGAACAAGAAATCGAACAACGAAATCGAATAACGAATCGAACAACGAAATCGAACAACGAAATCGAACAACGAATTAGAACAACGAAATAGAACAACGAAATCCAACTTCGAAATCGAACAGCGAAATCGAAATCGAACAACAAACTGAAACCACGAAATCGAACCACGAAATAGAACAACGAAATGGAACAACGCAATCGAACAACGAAATCGAACCACGAAATCATACAACAATATCGAACAACGAAAACGAACAAAGAAATCGAACAACGGAATCGGACAACGAAATCGAACAACGAAATCGAACAACGAAATCGAACAACGAAATCGAACAACGAAATCGAACAACGAAATCGAACAACAAAATCGAACAACGAATTCGAACAACGAATTCGAACAACGACATCGAACAACGAAATCGAACAACGAAATCGAACAACGAAATCGAAATCGAACAACAAACTGAAACCACGAAATCGAACCACGAAATAGAACAACGAAATGGAACGACGCAATCAAACAACGAAATCGAACCACGAAATCATACAATATCGAACAACGAAAACGAACAACGAAATCGAACAACGGAAACGGACAACGAGATCGAACAACGAAATCGAACAACGAAATCGAACAACGAAATCGAACAACGAAATCGAATAACGAATCGAACAACGAAATCGATCAACGAAATCGAACAACGAAATCGAACAACGAATTAGAACAACGAAATAGAACAACGAAATCCAACTTCGAAATCGAACAGCGAAATCGAAATCGAACAAACTGAAACCAAGAAATCGAACCACGAAATAGAACAACGAAATGGAACAACGCAATCGAACAACGAAATCGAACCACGAAATCATACAACAATATCGAACAACGAAAACGAACAAAGAAATCGAACAACGGAATCGGACAACGAAATCGAACAACGAAATCGAACAACGAAATCGAACAACGAAATCGATCAACGAAATCGAACTTCAAAATCGAACAACGAAATCGAACAATGAAATCGAACAACGAAATCGAACAACGAAATCGATCAACGAAATCGAACAACGAAATCGAACAAAGAAAATCGAACAACGAAATCGATCAACGAAATCGAACACGAATTCAAACAACGAAATCGAACAACGAAATCGAACAACGAAATCGAACAACGAAATCGAACTTCGAAATCGAACAACGAAATCGAACAACGAAATCGAACAACGAAATCGAACAACGAAATCGAACAACGAAATCGAACAACAAAATCGAACAACGAAATCGAACAACGAAATCGAACAACGAAATCGAACAACGAAATCGAACAACGAAATCGAACGACGAAATGGAACAACGAAATCGAACAAGAAATCGAACAACGAAATCGAATAACGAATCGAACAACGAAATCGAACAACGAAATCGAACAACGAAATCGAACAACGAATTAGAACAACGAAATAGAACAACGAAATCCAACTTCGAAATCGAACAGCGAAATCGAAATCGAACAACAAACTGAAACCACGAAATCGAACCACAAAATAGAACAACGAAATGGAACGACGCAATCGAACAACGAAATCGAACCACGAAATCGAACAACGAAATCGAACAACGAAATCGAACAACGAAATCGAACTTCGAAATCGAACAACGAAATCGAACAACGAAATCGAACAACGAAATCGAACAACGAAATCGAACAACAAAATCGAACAACGAAATCGAACAACGAAATCGAACAACGAATTCGAACAACGAATTCGAACCACGAAATCGAACAAAGAACAACGAAATCTAACAACGAAATCGAACAACGAAATTGAACAACGAAATCGAACAACTAAATCTAACAACGAACAACGAAATCTAACAACGAAATCGAACAACGAAATCGAACAACGAAATCGAACAACGAAATCGAACAACGAAATCGAACAACGAAATCGAACAACGACATCGAACAACGAAATCGAACAACGAAATCGAACAACGAAATCGAACAACGAAATCGAACAACGAAATCGAACAACGAAATCGAACAACGAAATCGAACAACGAAATCGAACAACGAAATCGAACAACGAAATCGAACAACGAAATCGAACAACGAAATCGAACAACGAAATCGAACAACGAAATCGAACAACGAAATCGAACAACGAAATCGAACAACGAAATCGAACAACGAAATCAAACTTCGAAATCGAACTTCGAAATCGAACAACGAAATCGAACAACGAAATCGAACAACGACATCGAACAACGAAATCGAACAACGAAATCGAACAACGAAATCGAACTTCGAAATCGAACTTCGAAATCGAACAACGAAATCGAACAACGAAATCGAACAACGAAATCGAACAACGAAATCGAACAACGAAATCGAACAACGAAATCGAACAACAAAATCGAACAACGAAATCGAACAACGAAATCGAACAACGAAATCGAACAACGAAATCGAAGAACAAAATCGAACAACGAAATCGAACAAGGAAATCGAACAACGAATTCGAACCACGAAATCGAACAAAGAACAACGAAATCTAACAACGAACAACGAAATCTAACAACGAACAACGAAATCTAACAACGAAATCGAACAACGAAATCGAACAACGAAATCGAACAACGAAATCTAACAACGAAATCGAACAACGAAATCGAACAACGAAATCGAACAACGAAATCGAACAACGAAATGGAACAACGAAATCGAACAAGAAATCGAACAACGAAATCGAATAACGAATCGAACAACGAAATCGAACAACGAAATCGAACAACGAAATCGAACAACGAATTAGAACAACGAAATAGAACAACGAAATCCAACTTCGAAATCGAACAGCGAAATCGAAATCGAACAACAAACTGAAACCACGAAATCGAACCACGAAATAGAACAACGAAATGGAACAACGCAATCGAACAACGAAATCGAACCACGAAATCATACAACAATATCGAACAACGAAAACGAACAAAGAAATCGAACAACGGAATCGGACAACGAAATCGAACAACGAAATCGAACAACGAAATCGAACAACGAAATCGAACAACGAAATCGAACAACGAAATCGAACAACAAAATCGAACAACGAAATCGAACAACGAAATCGAACAACGAACTCGAACAACAAATTCGAACAACGACATCGAACAACGAAATCGAACAACGAAATCGAACAACGAAATCGAACAACGAAATCGAACAACGAAATCGAACAACGAAATCGAATAACGAATCGAACAACGAAATCGAACAACGAAATCGAACAACGAAATCGAACAACGAATTAGAACAACGAAATAGAACAACGAAATCCAACTTCGAAATCGAACAGCGAAATCGAAATCGAACAACAAACTGAAACCACGAAATCGAACCACGAAATAGAACAACGAAATGGAACGACGCAATCAAACAACGAAATCGAACCACGAAATCATACAATATCGAACAACGAAAACGAACAACGAAATCGAACAACGGAAACGGACAACGAGATCGAACAACGAAATCGAACAACGAAATCGAACAACGAAATCGAACAACGAAATCGAATAACGAATCGAACAACGAAATCGAACAACGAAATCGAACAACGAAATCGAACAACGAATTAGAACAACGAAATAGAACAACGAAATCCAACTTCGAAATCGAACAGCGAAATCGAAATCGAACAACAAACTGAAACCAAGAAATCGAACCACGAAATAGAACAACGAAATGGAACAACGCAATCGAACAACGAAATCGAACCACGAAATCATACAACAATATCGAACAACGAAAACGAACAAAGAAATCGAACAATGGAATCGGACAACGAAATCGAACAACGAAATCGAACAACGAAATCGAACAACGAAATCGATCAACGAAATCGAACTTCAAAATCGAACAACGAAATCGAACAACGAAATCGAACAACGAAATCGAACAACGAAATCGATCAACGAAATCGAACAACGAAATCGAACAAAGAAAATCGAACAACGAAATCGATCAACGAAATCGAACACGAATTCAAACAACGAAATCGAACAACGAAATCGAACAACGAAATCGAACAACGAAATCGAACTTCGAAATCGAACTTCGAAATCGAACAACGAAATCGAACAACGAAATCGAACAACGAAATCGAACAACGAAATCGAACAACAAAATCGAACAACGAAATCGAACAACGAAATCGAACAACGAAATCGAACAACGAAATCGAACAACGAAATCGAACGACGAAATGGAACAACGAAATCGAACAAGAAATCGAACAACGAAATCGAATAACGAATCGAACAACGAAATCGAACAACGAAATCGATCAACGAAATCGAACTTCAAAATCGAACAACGAAATCGAACAACGAAATCGAACAACGAAATCGAACAACGAAATCGATCAACGAAATCGAACAACGAAATCGAACAAAGAAAATCGAACAACGAAATCGATCAACGAAATCGAACACGAATTCAAACAACGAAATCGAACAACGAAATCGAACAACGAAATCGAACAACGAAATCGAACTTCGAAATCGAACAACGAAATCGAACAACGAAATCGAACAACGAAATCGAACAACGAAATCGAACAACGAAATCGAACTTCGAAATCGAACAACGAAATCGAACAACGAAATCGAACAACGAAATCGAACAACGAAATCGAACAACGAAATCGAACAACAAAATCGAACAACGAAATCGAACAACGAAATCGAACAACGAAATCGAACAACGAATTCGAACAACGAATTCGAACAACGACATCGAACAACGAAATCGAACAACGAAATCGAACAACGAATTCGAACAACGAATTCGAACAACGACATCGAACAACGAAATCGAACAACGAAATCGAACAACGAAATCAAACAACGAAATCGAACAACGAAATCGAACAACGAAATCGAACAACGAAATCGAACAACGAAATCGAACAACGAAATCGAACAACGAAATCGAACAACGAAATCGAACAACGAAATCGAACAACGAAATCGAACAACGAAATCGAACAACGAAATCGAACAACGAAATCGAACAACGAAATCGAACAACGAAATCGAACAACGAAATCGAACAACGAAATCGAACAACGAAATCGAACAACGAAATCGAACAACGAAATCGAACAACGAAATCAAACAACGAATTCGAACAACGAATTCGAACAACGAATTCGAACAACGAAATCGAACAACGAAATCGAACAACGAAATCGAACAACGAAATCGAACTTCGAAATCGAACAACGAAATCGAACAACGAAATCGAACAACGACATCGAACAACGAAATCGAACAACGAAATCGAACAACGAAATCGAACTTCGAAATCGAACTTCGAAATCGAACAACGAAATCGAACAACGAAATCGAACAACGAAATCGAACAACGAAATCGAACAACGAAATCGAACAACGAAATCGAACAACGAAATCGAACAACAAAATCGAACAACGAAATCGAACAACGAAATCGAACAACGAAATCGAACAACGAAATCGAACAACAAAATCGAACAACGAAATCGAACAAGGAAATCGAACAACGAATTCGAACCACGAAATCGAACAAAGAACAACGAAATCTAACAACGAACAACGAAATCTAACAACGAACAACGAAATCTAACAACGAAATCGAACAACGAAATCGAACAACGAAATCGAACAACGAAATCTAACAACGAAATCGAACAACGAAATCGAACAACGAAATCGAACAACGAAATCGAACAACGAAATGGAACAACGAAATCGAACAAGAAATCGAACAACGAAATCGAATAACGAATCGAACAACGAAATCGAACAACGAAATCGAACAACGAATTAGAACAACGAAATAGAACAACGAAATCCAACTTCGAAATCGAACAGCGAAATCGAAATCGAACAACAAACTGAAACCACGAAATCGAACCACGAAATAGAACAACGAAATGGAACAACGCAATCGAACAACGAAATCGAACCACGAAATCATACAACAATATCGAACAACGAAAACGAACAAAGAAATCGAACAACGGAATCGGACAACGAAATCGAACAACGAAATCGAACAACGAAATCGAACAACGAAATCGAACAACGAAATCGAACAACGAAATCGAACAACAAAATCGAACAACGAATTCGAACAACGAATTCGAACAACGACATCGAACAACGAAATCGAACAACGAAATCGAACAACGAAATCGAAATCGAACAACAAACTGAAACCACGAAATCGAACCACGAAATAGAACAACGAAATGGAACGACGCAATCAAACAACGAAATCGAACCACGAAATCATACAATATCGAACAACGAAAACGAACAACGAAATCGAACAACGGAAACGGACAACGAGATCGAACAACGAAATCGAACAACGAAATCGAACAACGAAATCGAACAACGAAATCGAATAACGAATCGAACAACGAAATCGATCAACGAAATCGAACAACGAAATCGAACAACGAATTAGAACAACGAAATAGAACAACGAAATCCAACTTCGAAATCGAACAGCGAAATCGAAATCGAACAAACTGAAACCAAGAAATCGAACCACGAAAAAGAACAACGAAATGGAACAACGCAATCGAACAACGAAATCGAACCACGAAATCATACAACAATATCGAACAACGAAAACGAACAAAGAAATCGAACAACGGAATCGGACAACGAAATCGAACAACGAAATCGAACAACGAAATCGAACAACGAAATCGAACAACGAAATCGATCAACGAAATCGAACTTCAAAATCGAACAACGAAATCGAACAACGAAATCGAACAACGAAATCGAACAACGAAATCGAACAACGAAATCGAACAACGAAATCGAACAACGAAATCGAACTTCGAAATCGAACAACGAAATCGAACAACGAAATCGAACAACGAAATCGAACAACGAAATCGAACAACGAAATCGAACAACGAAATCGAACAAAGAAAATCGAACAACGAAATCGATCAACGAAATCGAACACGAATTCAAACAACGAAATCGAACAACGAAATCGAACAACGAAATCGAACAACGAAATCGAACTTCGAAATCGAACAACGAAATCGAACAACGAAATCGAACAACGAAATCGAACAACGAAATCGAACAACGAAATCGAACAACAAAATCGAACAACGAAATCGAACAACGAAATCGAACAACGAAATCGAACAACGAAATCGAACAACGAAATCGAACGACGAAATGGAACAACGAAATCGAACAAGAAATCGAACAACGAAATCGAATAACGAATCGAACAACGAAATCGAACAACGAAATCGAACAACGAAATCGAACAACGAATTAGAACAACGAAATAGAACAACGAAATCCAACTTCGAAATCGAACAGCGAAATCGAAATCGAACAACAAACTGAAACCACGAAATCGAACCACAAAATAGAACAACGAAATGGAACGACGCAATCGAACAACGAAATCGAACCACGAAATCGAACAACGAAATCGAACAACGAAATCGAACAACGAAATCGAACTTCGAAATCGAACAACGAAATCGAACAACGAAATCGAACAACGAAATCGAACAACGAAATCGAACAACAAAATCGAACAACGAAATCGAACAACGAAATCGAACAACGAATTCGAACAACGAATTCGAACCACGAAATCGAACAAAGAACAACGAAATCTAACAACGAAATCGAACAACGAAATTGAACAACGAAATCGAACAACTAAATCTAACAACGAACAACGAAATCTAACAACGAAATCGAACAACGAAATCGAACAACGAAATCGAACAACGAAATCGAACAACGAAATCGAACAACGACATCGAACAACGAAATCGAACAACGAAATCGAACAACGAAATCGAACAACGAAATCGAACAACGAAATCGAACAACGAAATCGAACAACGAAATCGAACAACGAAATCGAACAACGAAATCGAACAACGAAATCGAACAACGAAATCGAACAACGAAATCGAACAACGAAATCGAACAACGAAATCGAACAACGAAATCGAACAACGAAATCGAACAACGAAATCGAACAACGAAATCGAACAACGAAATCAAACTTCGAAATCGAACTTCGAAATCGAACAACGAAATCGAACAACGAAATCGAACAACGACATCGAACAACGAAATCGAACAACGAAATCGAACAACGAAATCGAACTTCGAAATCGAACTTCGAAATCGAACAACGAAATCGAACAACGAAATCGAACAACGAAATCGAACAACGAAATCGAACAACGAAATCGAACAACGAAATCGAACAACGAAATCGAACAACAAAATCGAACAACGAAATCGAACAACGAAATCGAACAACGAAATCGAAGAACAAAATCGAACAACGAAATCGAACAAGGAAATCGAACAACGAATTCGAACCACGAAATCGAACAAAGAACAACGAAATCTAACAACGAACAACGAAATCTAACAACGAACAACGAAATCTAACAACGAAATCGAACAACGAAATCGAACAACGAAATCGAACAACGAAATCTAACAACGAAATCGAACAACGAAATCGAACAACGAAATCGAACAACGAAATCGAACAACGAAATGGAACAACGAAATCGAACAAGAAATCGAACAACGAAATCGAATAACGAATCGAACAACGAAATCGAACAACGAAATCGAACAACGAAATCGAACAACGAATTAGAACAACGAAATAGAACAACGAAATCCAACTTCGAAATCGAACAGCGAAATCGAAATCGAACAACAAACTGAAACCACGAAATCGAACCACGAAATAGAACAACGAAATGGAACAACGCAATCGAACAACGAAATCGAACCACGAAATCATACAACAATATCGAACAACGAAAACGAACAAAGAAATCGAACAACGGAATCGGACAACGAAATCGAACAACGAAATCGAACAACGAAATCGAACAACGAAATCGAACAACGAAATCGAACAACGAAATCGAACAACAAAATCGAACAACGAAATCGAACAACGAAATCGAACAACGAACTCGAACAACAAATTCGAACAACGACATCGAACAACGAAATCGAACAACGAAATCGAACAACGAAATCGAACAACGAAATCGAACAACGAAATCGAACAACGAAATCGAACAACGAAATCGAATAACGAATCGAACAACGAAATCGAACAACGAAATCGAACAACGAAATCGAACAACGAATTAGAACAACGAAATAGAACAACGAAATCCAACTTCGAAATCGAACAGCGAAATCGAAATCGAACAACAAACTGAAACCACGAAATCGAACAACGAAATCGAACAACGAATTAGAACAACGAAATAGAACAACGAAATCCAACTTCGAAATCGAACAGCGAAATCGAAATCGAACAACAAACTGAAACCAAGAAATCGAACCACGAAATAGAACAACGAAATGGAACAACGCAATCGAACAACGAAATCGAACCACGAAATCATACAACAATATCGAACAACGAAAACGAACAAAGAAATCGAACAATGGAATCGGACAACGAAATCGAACAACGAAATCGAACAACGAAATCGAACAACGAAATCGATCAACGAAATCGAACTTCAAAATCGAACAACGAAATCGAACAACGAAATCGAACAACGAAATCGAACAACGAAATCGATCAACGAAATCAAACAACGAAATCGAACAAAGAAAATCGAACAACGAAATCGATCAACGAAATCGAACACGAATTCAAACAACGAAATCGAACAACGAAATCGAACAACGAAATCGAACAACGAAATCGAACTTCGAAATCGAACAACGAAATCGAACAACGAAATCGAACAACGAAATCGAACAACGAAATCGAACAACAAAATCGAACAACGAAATCGAACAACGAAATCGAACAACGAAATCGAACAACGAAATCGAACAACGAAATCGAACGACGAAATGGAACAACGAAATCGAACAAGAAATCGAACAACGAAATCGAACAACGAAATCGAACAAAGAAAATCGAACAACGAAATCGATCAACGAAATCGAACACGAATTCAAACAACGAAATCGAACAACGAAATCGAACAACGAAATCGAACAACGAAATCGAACTTCGAAATCGAACAACGAAATCGAACAACGAAATCGAACAACGAAATCGAACAACGAAATCGAACAACGAAATCGAACAACAAAATCGAACAACGAAATCGAACAACGAAATCGAACAACGAAATCGAACAACGAAATCGAACAACGAAATCGAACGACGAAATGGAACAACGAAATCGAACAAGAAATCGAACAACGAAATCGAATAACGAATCGAACAACGAAATCGAACAACGAAATCGAACAACGAAATCGATCAACGAATTAGAACAACGAAATAGAACAACGAAATCCAACTTCGAAATCGAACAGCGAAATCGAAATCGAACAACAAACTGAAACCACGAAATCGAACCACAAAATAGAACAACGAAATGGAACGACGCAATCGAACAACGAAATCGAACCACGAAATCGAACAACGAAATCGAACAACGAAATCGAACAACGAAATCGAACTTCGAAATCGAACAACGAAATCGAACAACGAAATCGAACAACGAAATCGAACAACGAAATCGAACAACAAAATCGAACAACGAAATCGAACAACGAAATCGAACAACGAATTCGAACAACGAATTCGAACCACGAAATCGAACAAAGAACAACGAAATCTAACAACGAAATCGAACAACGAAATCGAACAACGAAATCGAACAACGAAATCGAACAACTAAATCTAACAACGAACAACGAAATCTAACAACGAAATCGAACAACGAAATCGAACAACGAAATCGAACAACGAAATCGAACAACGAAATCGAACAACGACATCGAACAACGAAATCGAACAACGAAATCGAACAACGAAATCGAACAACGAAATCGAACAACGAAATCGAACAACGAAATCGAACAACGAAATCGAACAACGAAATCGAACAACGAAATCGAACAACGAAATCGAACAACGAAATCGAACAACGAAATCGAACAACGAAATCGAACAACGAAATCGAACAACGAAATCGAACAACGAAATCGAACAACGAAATCGAACAACGAAATCGAACAACGAAATCGAACAACGAAATCGAACAACGAAATCGAACAACGAAATCGAACTTCGAAATCGAACAACGAAATCGAACAACGAAATCGAACAACGAAATCGAACAACGAAATCGAACAACAAAATCGAACAACGAAATCGAACAACGAAATCGAACAACGAAATCGAACAACGAATTCGAACAACGAATTCGAACCACGAAATCGAACAACGAAATCTAACAACGAAATCGAACAACGAAATCGAAAAACGAAATCGATCAACGAAATCGAACAATCAAATCGAACAAAGAAAATCGAACAACGAAATCGATCAACGAAATCGAACACGAATTCAAACAACGAAATCGAACAACGAAATCGAACAACGAAATCGAACAACGAAATCGAACTTCGAAATCGAACAACGAAATCGAACAACGAAATCGAACAACGAAATCGAACAACGAAATCGAACAACGAAATCGAACAACGAAATCGAACAACGAAATCGAACAACGAAATCGAACAACGAAATCGAACAACGAAATCGAACAACGAAATCGAACGAAATCGAACGACGAAATGGAACAACGAAATCGAACAAGAAATCGAACAACGAAATCGAATAACGAATCGAACAACGAAATCGAACAACGAAATCGAACAACGAAATCGAACAACGAAATCGAACAACGAATTAGAACAACGAAATAGAACAACGAAATCCAACTTCGAAATCGAACAGCGAAATCGAAATCGAACAACAAACTGAAACCACGAAATCGAACCACGAAATTGAACAATTAAATGGAACAACGTAATCGAACAACGAAATCGAACCACGAAATCATACAACAATATCGAACAACGAAAACGAACAAAGAAATCGAACAACGGAATCGGACAACGAAATCGAACAACGAAATCGAACAACGAAATCGAACAACGAAATCGAACAACGAAATCGAACAACGAAATCGAACAACAAAATCGAACAACGAAATCGAACAACGAAATCGAACAACGAATTCGAACAACGAATTCGAACAACGACATCGAACAACGAAATCGAACAACGAAATCGAACAACGAAATCGAACAACGAAATCGAACAACGAAATCGAACAACGAAATCGAACAACGAAATCGAATAACGAATCGAACAACGAAATCGAACAACGAAATCGAACAACGAAATGAACAACGAATTAGAACAACGAAATAGAACAACGAAATCCAACTTCGAAATCGAACAGCGAAATCGAAATCGAACAACAAACTGAAACCACGAAATCGAACCACGAAATAGAACAACGAAATGGAACGACGCAATCAAACAACGAAATCGAACCACGAAATCATACAACAATATCGAACAACGAAAACGAACAAAGAAATCGAACAACGGAATCGGACAACGAAATCGAACAACGAAATCGAACAACGAAATCGAACAACGAAATCGAACAACGAAATCGAACAACGAAATCGAACAACGAAAGCGAACTTCGAAATCGAACAACGAAATCGAACAACGAAATCGAACAACGAAATCGAACAACGAAATCGAACAACGAAATCGAACAACGAAATCGAACAACGAAATCGAACAACGAAAGCGAACTTCGAAATCGAACAACGAAATCGAACAACGAAATCGAACAACGAAATCGAACAACGAAATCGAACAACGAAATCGAACAACGAAATCGAACAACGAAATCGAACAACGAAATCGAACAACGAAATCGAACAACGAAATCGAACAACGAAATCGAACAACGAAATCGAACAACGAAATCGAACAACGAAATCGAACAACGAAATCGAACAACGAAATCGAACAACGAAATCGAACAATCAAATCGAACAAAGAAAATCGAACAACGAAATCGATCAACGAAATCGAACAACGAAATCGAACAACGAATTCGAACAACGAATTCGAACAACGAATTCGAACAACGAAATCGAACAACGAAATCGAACAACGAAATCGAACAACAAAATCGAACAACGAAATCGAACAACGAAATCGAACAACGAAATCGAACAACGAAATCGAACTTCGTAATCGAACAACGAAATCGAACAACGAAATCGAACAACAAAATCGAACAACGAAATCGAACAACGAAATCGAACAACGAATTCGAACAACGAATTCGAACCACGAAATCGAACAAAGAACAACGAAATCTAACAACGAACAACGAAATCTAACAACGAACAACGAAATCTAACAACGAAATCGAACAACGAAATCGAACAACGAAATCGAACAACGAAATCGAACAACGAAATCGAACAACGAAATCGAACAACGAAATCTAACAACGAACAACGAAATCTAACAACGAAATCGAACAATGAAATCGAACAACGAAATGGAACAACGAAATCGAACAACGAAATCGAACAACGAAATCGAATAACGAATCGAACAACGAAATCGAACAACGAAATCGAACAACGAAATCGAACAACGAATTAGAACAACGAAATAGAACAACGAAAACTAACTTCGAAATCGAACAGCGAAATCGAAATCGAACAACAAACTGAAACCACGAAATCGAACCACGAAATAGAACAATTAAATGGAACAACGCAATCGAACAAAGAAATCGAACCACGAAATCATACAACAATATCGAACAACGAAAACGAACGACGAAATCGAACAACGGAATCGGACAACGAAATCGAACAACGAAATCGAACAACGAAATCGAAGAACGAAATCGAACAACGAAATCGAATAACGAATCGAACAACGAAATCGAACAACGAAATCGAACAACGAAATCGAACAACGAATTAGAACAACGAAATAGAACAACGAAATCCAACTTCGAAATCGAACAGCGAAATCGAAATCGAACAACAAACTGAAACCACGAAATCGAACCACGAAATCGAACAACGAAATCGAACAACGAAATCGAACAACGAAATCGAACAACAAAATCGAACAACGAAATCGAACAACGAAATCGAACAACGAATTCGAACAACGAATTAGAACAACGAAATAGAACAACGAAATCCAACTTCGAAATCGAACAGCGAAATCGAAATCGAACAACGAAATCGAAATCGAACAACGAAATCGAACAACGAAATCGAACTTCGAAATCGAACAACGAAATCGAACAACGAAATCGAACAACGAAATCGAACAACGAAATCGAACAACGAAATCGAACAACGAAATCGAACAACGAAATCGAACAACGAATTAGAACAACGAAATAGAACAACGAAATCCAACTTCGAAATCGAACAGCGAAATCGAAATCGAACAACGAAATCGAAATCGAACAACGAAATCGAACAACGAAATCGAACTTCGAAATCGAACAACGAAATCGAACAACGAAATCGAACAACGAAATCGAACAACGAAATCGAACAACGAAATCGAACAACGAAATCGAACAACGAAATCGAACAACAAAATCGAACAACGAAATCGAACAACGAAATCGAACAACGAATTCGAACAACGAATTCGAACCACGAAATCGAACAAAGAACAACGAAATCTAACAATGAAATCGAACAACGAAATCGAACAACGAAATCTAACAACGAAATCGAACAACGAAATCGAACAACGAAATCGAACAACGAAATCGAACAACGAAATCGAACAACGAAATCGAACAACGAATTCGAACAACGAATTCGAACAACGACATCAAACAACGAAATCGAACAACTAAATCGAACAACGAAATCGAACAACGAAATCGAACAACGAAATCGAACAACGAAATCGAACAACAAATCGAACAACGAAATCGAACAACGAAATCAAACAACGAATTCGATCAACGAATTCGAACAACGAATTCGAACAACGAAATCGAACAACGAAATCGAACAACGAAATCGAACTTCGAAATCGAACTTCGAATTCGAACAACGAAATCGAACAACGAAATCGAACAACGACATCGAACAACGAAATCGAACAACGAAATCGAACAACGAAATCGAACTTCGAAATCGAACTTCGAAATCGAACAACGAAATCGAACAACGAAATCGAACGAAATCGAACGACGAAATGGAACAACGAAATCGAACAAGAAATCGAACAACGAAATCGAATAACGAATCGAACAACGAAATCGAACAACGAAATCGAACAACGAAATCGAACAACGAAATCGAACAACGAATTAGAACAACGAAATAGAACAACGAAATCCAACTTCGAAATCGAACAGCGAAATCGAAATCGAACAACAAACTGAAACCACGAAATCGAACCACGAAATTGAACAATTAAATGGAACAACGTAATCGAACAACGAAATCGAACCACGAAATCATACAACAATATCGAACAACGAAAACGAACAAAGAAATCGAACAACGGAATCGGACAACGAAATCGAACAACGAAATCGAACAACGAAATCGAACAACGAAATCGAACAACGAAATCGAACAACGAAATCGAACAACAAAATCGAACAACGAAATCGAACAACGAAATCGAACAACGAATTCGAACAACGAATTCGAACAACGACATCGAACAACGAAATCGAACAACGAAATCGAACAACGAAATCGAACAACGAAATCGAACAACGAAATCGAACAACGAAATCGAACAACGAAATCGAATAACGAATCGAACAACGAAATCGAACAACGAAATCGAACAACGAAATGAACAACGAATTAGAACAACGAAATAGAACAACGAAATCCAACTTCGAAATCGAACAGCGAAATCGAAATCGAACAACAAACTGAAACCACGAAATCGAACCACGAAATAGAACAACGAAATGGAACGACGCAATCAAACAACGAAATCGAACCACGAAATCATACAACAATATCGAACAACGAAAACGAACAAAGAAATCGAACAACGGAATCGGACAACGAAATCGAACAACGAAATCGAACAACGAAATCGAACAACGAAATCGAACAACGAAATCGAACAACGAAATCGAACAACGAAAGCGAACTTCGAAATCGAACAACGAAATCGAACAACGAAATCGAACAACGAAATCGAACAACGAAATCGAACAACGAAATCGAACAACGAAATCGAACAACGAAATCGAACAACGAAAGCGAACTTCGAAATCGAACAACGAAATCGAACAACGAAATCGAACAACGAAATCGAACAACGAAATCGAACAACGAAATCGAACAACGAAATCGAACAACGAAATCGAACAACGAAATCGAACAACGAAATCGAACAACGAAATCGAACAACGAAATCGAACAACGAAATCGAACAACGAAATCGAACAACGAAATCGAACAACGAAATCGAACAACGAAATCGAACAACGAAATCGAACAATCAAATCGAACAAAGAAAATCGAACAACGAAATCGATCAACGAAATCGAACAACGAAATCGAACAACGAATTCGAACAACGAATTCGAACAACGAATTCGAACAACGAAATCGAACAACGAAATCGAACAACGAAATCGAACAACAAAATCGAACAACGAAATCGAACAACGAAATCGAACAACGAAATCGAACAACGAAATCGAACTTCGTAATCGAACAACGAAATCGAACAACGAAATCGAACAACAAAATCGAACAACGAAATCGAACAACGAAATCGAACAACGAATTCGAACAACGAATTCGAACCACGAAATCGAACAAAGAACAACGAAATCTAACAACGAACAACGAAATCTAACAACGAACAACGAAATCTAACAACGAAATCGAACAACGAAATCGAACAACGAAATCGAACAACGAAATCGAACAACGAAATCGAACAACGAAATCGAACAACGAAATCTAACAACGAACAACGAAATCTAACAACGAAATCGAACAATGAAATCGAACAACGAAATGGAACAACGAAATCGAACAACGAAATCGAACAACGAAATCGAATAACGAATCGAACAACGAAATCGAACAACGAAATCGAACAACGAAATCGAACAACGAATTAGAACAACGAAATAGAACAACGAAAACTAACTTCGAAATCGAACAGCGAAATCGAAATCGAACAACAAACTGAAACCACGAAATCGAACCACGAAATAGAACAATTAAATGGAACAACGCAATCGAACAAAGAAATCGAACCACGAAATCATACAACAATATCGAACAACGAAAACGAACGACGAAATCGAACAACGGAATCGGACAACGAAATCGAACAACGAAATCGAACAACGAAATCGAACAACGAAATCGAACAACGAAATCGAATAACGAATCGAACAACGAAATCGAACAACGAAATCGAACAACGAAATCGAACAACGAATTAGAACAACGAAATAGAACAACGAAATCCAACTTCGAAATCGAACAGCGAAATCGAAATCGAACAACAAACTGAAACCACGAAATCGAACCACGAAATCGAACAACGAAATCGAACAACGAAATCGAACAACGAAATCGAACAACAAAATCGAACAACGAAATCGAACAACGAAATCGAACAACGAATTCGAACAACGAATTAGAACAACGAAATAGAACAACGAAATCCAACTTCGAAATCGAACAGCGAAATCGAAATCGAACAACGAAATCGAAATCGAACAACGAAATCGAACAACGAAATCGAACTTCGAAATCGAACAACGAAATCGAACAACGAAATCGAACAACGAAATCGAACAACGAAATCGAACAACGAAATCGAACAACGAAATCGAACAACGAAATCGAACAACGAATTAGAACAACGAAATAGAACAACGAAATCCAACTTCGAAATCGAACAGCGAAATCGAAATCGAACAACGAAATCGAAATCGAACAACGAAATCGAACAACGAAATCGAACTTCGAAATCGAACAACGAAATCGAACAACGAAATCGAACAACGAAATCGAACAACGAAATCGAACAACGAAATCGAACAACGAAATCGAACAACGAAATCGAACAACGAAATCGAACAACAAAATCGAACAACGAAATCGAACAACGAAATCGAACAACGAATTCGAACAACGAATTCGAACCACGAAATCGAACAAAGAACAACGAAATCTAACAATGAAATCGAACAACGAAATCGAACAACGAAATCTAACAACGAAATCGAACAACGAAATCGAACAACGAAATCGAACAACGAAATCGAACAACGAAATCGAACAACGAAATCGAACAACGAATTCGAACAACGAATTCGAACAACGACATCAAACAACGAAATCGAACAACTAAATCGAACAACGAAATCGAACAACGAAATCGAACAACGAAATCGAACAACGAAATCGAACAACAAATCGAACAACGAAATCGAACAACGAAATCAAACAACGAATTCGATCAACGAATTCGAACAACGAATTCGAACAACGAAATCGAACAACGAAATCGAACAACGAAATCGAACTTCGAAATCGAACTTCGAATTCGAACAACGAAATCGAACAACGAAATCGAACAACGACATCGAACAACGAAATCGAACAACGAAATCGAACAACGAAATCGAACTTCGAAATCGAACTTCGAAATCGAACAACGAAATCGAACAACGAAATCGAACAACGAAATCGAACAACGAAATCGAACAACGAAATCGAACAACGAAATCGAACAACGAAATCGAACAACAAAATCGAACAACGAAATCGAACAACGAAATCGAACAACGAAATCGAACAACGAAATCGAACAAACAAAATCGAACAACGAAATCGAACAAGGAAATCGAACAACGAATTCGAACCACGAAATCGAACAAAGAACAACGAAATCTAACAACGAACAACGAAATCTAACAACGAACAACGAAATCTAACAACGAAATCGAACAACGAAATCGAACAACGAAATCGAACAACGAAATCTAACAACGAAATCGAACAACGAAATCGAACAACGAAATCGAACAACGAAATCGAACAACGAAATGGAACAACGAAATCGAACAAGAAATCGAACAACGAAATCGAATAACGAATCGAACAACGAAATCGAACAACGAAATCGAACAACGAATTAGAACAACGAAATAGAACAACGAAATCCAACTTCGAAATCGAACAGCGAAATCGAAATCGAACAACAAACTGAAACCACGAAATCGAACCACGAAATAGAACAACGAAATGGAACAACGCAATCGAACAACGAAATCGAACCACGAAATCATACAACAATATCGAACAACGAAAACGAACAAAGAAATCGAACAACGGAATCCGACAACGAAATCGAACAACGAAATCGAACAACGAAATCGAACAACGAAATCGAACAACGAAATCGAACAACGAAATCGAACAACGAAATCGAACAACGAAATCGAACAACAAAATCGAACAACGAAATCGAACAACGAAATCGAACAACGAATTCGAACAACGAATTCGAACAACGACATCGAACAACGAAATCGAACAACGAAATCGAACAACGAAATCGAACAACGAAATCGAACAACGAAATCGAACAACGAAATCGAACAACGAAATCGAATAACGAATCGAACAACGAAATCGAACAACGAAATCGAACAACGAAATCGAACAACGAATTAGAACAACGAAATAGAACAACGAAATCCAACTTCGAAATCGAACAGCGAAATCGAAATCGAACAACAAACTGAAACCACGAAATCGAACCACGAAATAGAACAACGAAATGGAACGACGCAATCAAACAACGAAATCGAACCACGAAATCATACAATATCGAACAACGAAAACGAACAACGAAATCGAACAACGGAAACGGACAACGAGATCGAACAACGAAATCGAACAACGAAATCGAACAACGAAATCGAACAACGAAATCGAACAACGAAATCGAACAACGAAATCGAACAACGAAATCGAACAACAAAATCGAACAACGAAATCGAACAACGAAATCGAACAACGAAATCGAACAACGAAATCGAACAACGAAATCGAACGACGAAATGGAACAACGAAATCGAACAAGAAATCGAACAACGAAATCGAATAACGAATCGAACAACGAAATCGAACAACGAAATCGAACAACGAATTAGAACAACGAAATAGAACAACGAAATCCAACTTCGAAATCGAACAGCGAAATCGAAATCGAACAACAAACTGAAACCACGAAATCGAACCACAAAATAGAACAACGAAATGGAACGACGCAATCGAACAACGAAATCGAACCACGAAATCGAACAACGAAATCGAACAACGAATCGAACAACGAAATCGAACTTCGAAATCGAACAACGAAATCGAACAACGAAATCGAACAACGAAATCGAACAACGAAATCGAACAACAAAATCGAACAACGAAATCGAACAACGAAATCGAACAACGAATTCGAACAACGAATTCGAACCACGAAATCGAACAAAGAACAACGAAATCTAACAACGAAATCGAACAACGAAATCGAACAACGAAATCGAACAACTAAATCTAACAACGAACAACGAAATCTAACAACGAAATCGAACAACGAAATCGAACAACGAAATCGAACAACGAAATCGAACAACGAAATCGAACAACGAAATCGAACAACGACATCGAACAACGAAATCGAACAACGAAATCGAACAACGAAATCGAACAACGAAATCGAACAACGAAATCGAACAACGAAATCGAACAACGAAATCGAACAACGAAATCGAACAACGAAATCGAACAACGAAATCGAACAACGAAATCGAACAACGAAATCGAACAACGAAATCGAACAACGAAATCGAACAACGAAATCGAACAACGAAATCGAACAACGAAATCGAACAACGAAATCGAACAACGAAATCGAATAACGAATCGAACAACGAAATCGAACAACGAAATCGAACAACGAAATCGAACAACGAATTAGAACAACGAAATAGAACAACGAAATCCAACTTCGAAATCGAACAGCGAAATCGAAATCGAACAACAAACTGAAACCAAGAAATCGAACCACGAAATAGAACAACGAAATGGAACAACGCAATCGAACAACGAAATCGAACCACGAAATCATACAACAATATCGAACAACGAAAACGAACAAAGAAATCGAACAATGGAATCGGACAACGAAATCGAACAACGAAATCGAACAACGAAATCGAACAACGAAATCGATCAACGAAATCGAACTTCAAAATCGAACAACGAAATCGAACAACGAAATCGAACAACGAAATCGAACAACGAAATCGATCAACGAAATCGAACAACGAAATCGAACAAAGAAAATCGAACAACGAAATCGATCAACGAAATCGAACACGAATTCAAACAACGAAATCGAACAACGAAATCGAACAACGAAATCGAACAACGAAATCGAACTTCGAAATCGAACAACGAAATCGAACAACGAAATCGAACAACGAAATCGAACAACGAAATCGAACAACAAAATCGAACAACGAAATCGAACAACGAAATCGAACAACGAAATCGAACAACGAAATCGAACAACGAAATCGAACGACGAAATGGAACAACGAAATCGAACAAGAAATCGAACAACGAAATCGAATAACGAATCGAACAACGAAATCGAACAACGAAATCGATCAACGAAATCGAACTTCAAAATCGAACAACGAAATCGAACAACGAAATCGAACAACGAAATCGAACAACGAAATCGATCAACGAAATCGAACAACGAAATCGAACAAAGAAAATCGAACAACGAAATCGATCAACGAAATCGAACACGAATTCAAACAACGAAATCGAACAACGAAATCGAACAACGAAATCGAACAACGAAATCGAACTTCGAAATCGAACAACGAAATCGAACAACGAAATCGAACAACGAAATCGAACAACGAAATCGAACAACGAAATCGAACAACAAAATCGAACAACGAAATCGAACAACGAAATCGAACAACGAAATCGAACAACGAAATCGAACAACGAAATCGAACGACGAAATGGAACAACGAAATCGAACAAGAAATCGAACAACGAAATCGAATAACGAATCGAACAACGAAATCGAACAACGAAATCGAACAACGAAATCGATCAACGAATTAGAACAACGAAATAGAACAACGAAATCCAACTTCGAAATCGAACAGCGAAATCGAAATCGAACAACAAACTGAAACCACGAAATCGAACCACAAAATAGAACAACGAAATGGAACGACGCAATCGAACAACGAAATCGAACCACGAAATCGAACAACGAAATCGAACAACGAAATCGAACAACGAAATCGAACTTCGAAATCGAACAACGAAATCGAACAACGAAATCGAACAACGAAATCGAACAACGAAATCGAACAACAAAATCGAACAACGAAATCGAACAACGAAATCGAACAACGAATTCGAACAACGAATTCGAACCACGAAATCGAACAAAGAACAACGAAATCTAACAACGAAATCGAACAACGAAATCGAACAACGAAATCGAACAACGAAATCGAACAACTAAATCTAACAACGAACAACGAAATCTAACAACGAAATCGAACAACGAAATCGAACAACGAAATCGAACAACGAAATCGAACAACGAAATCGAACAACGACATCGAACAACGAAATCGAACAACGAAATCGAACAACGAAATCGAACAACGAAATCGAACAACGAAATCGAACAACGAAATCGAACAACGAAATCGAACAACGAAATCGAACAACGAAATCGAACAACGAAATCGAACAACGAAATCGAACAACGAAATCGGACAACGAAATCGAACAACGAAATCGAACAACGAAATCGAACAACGAAATCGAACAACGAAATCGAACAACGAAATCGAACAACGAAATCGAACAACGAAATCGAACAACGAAATCGAACAACGAAATCGAACAACGAAATCGAACAACGAAATCGAACAACGAAATCGAACAACAAAATCGAACAACGAAATCGAACAACGAAATCGAACAACGAAATCGAACAACGAATTCGAACAACGAATTCGAACCACGAAATCGAACAACGAAATCTAACAACGAAATCGAACAACGAAATCGAAAAACGAAATCGATCAACGAAATCGAACAATCAAATCGAACAAAGAAAATCGAACAACGAAATCGATCAACGAAATCGAACACGAATTCAAACAACGAAATCGAACAACGAAATCGAACAACAAAATCGAACAACGAAATCGAACTTCGAAATCGAACAACGAAATCGAACAACGAAATCGAACAACGAAATCGAACAACGAAATCGAACAACGAAATCGAACAACGAAATCGAACAACGAAATCGAACAACGAAATCGAACAACGAAATCGAACAACGAAATCGAACAACGAAATCGAACGAAATCGAACGACGAAATGGAACAACGAAATCGAACAAGAAATCGAACAACGAAATCGAATAACGAATCGAACAACGAAATCGAACAACGAAATCGAACAACGAAATCGAACAACGAAATCGAACAACGAATTAGAACAACGAAATAGAACAACGAAATCCAACTTCGAAATCGAACAGCGAAATCGAAATCGAACAACAAACTGAAACCACGAAATCGAACCACGAAATTGAACAATTAAATGGAACAACGTAATCGAACAACGAAATCGAACCACGAAATCATACAACAATATCGAACAACGAAAACGAACAAAGAAATCGAACAACGGAATCGGACAACGAAATCGAACAACGAAATCGAACAACGAAATCGAACAACGAAATCGAACAACGAAATCGAACAACGAAATCGAACAACAAAATCGAACAACGAAATCGAACAACGAAATCGAACAACGAATTCGAACAACGAATTCGAACAACGACATCGAACAACGAAATCGAACAACGAAATCGAACAACGAAATCGAACAACGAAATCGAACAACGAAATCGAACAACGAAATCGAACAACGAAATCGAATAACGAATCGAACAACGAAATCGAACAACGAAATCGAACAACGAAATCGAACAACGAATTAGAACAACGAAATAGAACAACGAAATCCAACTTCGAAATCGAACAGCGAAATCGAAATCGAACAACAAACTGAAACCACGAAATCGAACCACGAAATAGAACAACGAAATGGAACGACGCAATCAAACAACGAAATCGAACCACGAAATCATACAACAATATCGAACAACGAAAACGAACAAAGAAATCGAACAACGGAATCGGACAACGAAATCGAACAACGAAATCGAACAACGAAATCGAACAACGAAATCGAACAACGAAATCGAACAACGAAATCGAACAACGAAAGCGAACTTCGAAATCGAACAACGAAATCGAACAACGAAATCGAACAACGAAATCGAACAACGAAATCGAACAACGAAATCGAACAACGAAATCGAACAACGAAATCGAACAACGAAATCGAACAACGAAAGCGAACTTCGAAATCGAACAACGAAATCGAACAACGAAATCGAACAACGAAATCGAACAACGAAATCGAACAACGAAATCGAACAACGAAATCGAACAACGAAATCGAACAACGAAATCGAACAACGAAATCGAACAACGAAATCGAACAACGAAATCGAACAACGAAATCGAACAACGAAATCGAACAACGAAATCGAACAACGAAATCGAACAACGAAATCGAACAATCAAATCGAACAAAGAAAATCGAACAACGAAATCGATCAACGAAATCGAACAACGAAATCGAACAACGAATTCGAACAACGAATTCGAACAACGAATTCGAACAACGAAATCGAACAACGAAATCGAACAACGAAATCGAACAACGAAATCGAACAACGAAATCGAACAACGAAATCGAACAACGAAATCGAACAACGAAATCGAACAACGAAATCGAACTTCGTAATCGAACAACGAAATCGAACAACGAAATCGAACAACAAAATCGAACAACGAAATCGAACAACGAAATCGAACAACGAATTCGAACAACGAATTCGAACCACGAAATCGAACAAAGAACAACGAAATCTAACAACGAACAACGAAATCTAACAACGAACAACGAAATCTAACAACGAAATCGAACAACGAAATCGAACAACGAAATCGAACAACGAAATCGAACAACGAAATCGAACAACGAAATCTAACAACGAACAACGAAATCTAACAACGAAATCGAACAATGAAATCGAACAACGAAATGGAACAACGAAATCGAACAACGAAATCGAACAACGAAATCGAATAACGAATCGAACAACGAAATCGAACAACGAAATCGAACAACGAAATCGAACAACGAATTAGAACAACGAAATAGAACAACGAAAACTAACTTCGAAATCGAACAGCGAAATCGAAATCGAACAACAAACTGAAACCACGAAATCGAACCACGAAATAGAACAATTAAATGGAACAACGCAATCGAACAAAGAAATCGAACCACGAAATCATACAACAATATCGAACAACGAAAACGAACGACGAAATCGAACAACGGAATCGGACAACGAAATCGAACAACGAAATCGAACAACGAAATCGAACAACGAAATCGAACAACGAAATCGAATAACGAATCGAACAACGAAATCGAACAACGAAATCGAACAACGAAATCGAACAACGAATTAGAACAACGAAATAGAACAACGAAATCCAACTTCGAAATCGAACAGCGAAATCGAAATCGAACAACAAACTGAAACCACGAAATCGAACCACGAAATCGAACAACGAAATCGAACACCGAAATCGAACAACGAAATCGAACAACAAAATCGAACAACGAAATCGAACAACGAAATCGAACAACGAATTCGAACCACGAAATCAAACAAAGAACAACGAAATCTAACAACGAAATCGAATAACGAATCGAACAACGAAATCGAACAACGAAATCGAACAACGAATTAGAACAACGAAATAGAACAACGAAATCCAACTTCGAAATTGAACAGCGAAATCGAAATCGAACAACGAAATCGAAATCGAACAACGAAATCGAACAACGAAATCGAACTTCGAAACCGAACAACGAAATCGAACAACGAAATCGAACAACGAAATCGAACAACGAAATCGAACAACGAAATCGAACAACGAAATCGAACAACGAAATCGAACAACAAAATCGAACAACGAAATCGAACAACGAAATCGAACAACGAATTCGAACAACGAATTCGAACCACGAAATCGAACAAAGAACAACGAAATCTAACAACGAAATCGAACAACGAAATCGAACAACGAAATCTAACAACGAAATCGAACAACGAAATCGAACAACGAAATCGAACAACGAAATCGAACAACGAAATCGAACAACGAAATCGAACAACGAATTCGAACAACGAATTCGAACAACGACATCAAACAACGAAATCGAACAACTAAATCGAACAACGAAATCGAACAACGAAATCGAACAACGAAATCGAATAACGAAATCGAACAACAAATCGAACAACGAAATCGAACAACGAAATCAAACAACGAATTCGATCAACGAATTCGAACAACGAATTCGAACAACGAAATCGAACAACGAAATCGAACAACGAAATCGAACTTCGAAATCGAACTTCGAATTCGAACAACGAAATCGAACAACGAAATCGAACAACGACATCGAACAACGAAATCGAACAACGAAATCGAACAACGAAATCGAACTTCGAAATCGAACTTCGAAATCGAACAACGAAATCGAACAACGAAATCGAACAACGAAATCGAACAACGAAATCGAACAACGAAATCGAACAACGAAATCGAACAACGAAATCGAACAACAAAATCGAACAACGAAATCGAACAACGAAATCGAACAACGAAATCGAACAACGAAATCGAACAAACAAAATCGAACAACGAAATCGAACAAGGAAATCGAACAACGAATTCGAACCACGAAATCGAACAAAGAACAGCGAAATCTAACAACGAACAACGAAATCTAACAACGAACAACGAAATCTAACAACGAAATCGAACAACGAAATCGAACAACGAAATCGAACAACGAAATCTAACAACGAAATCGAACAACGAAATCGAACAACGAAATCGAACAACGAAATCGAACAACGAAATGGAACAACGAAATCGAACAAGAAATCGAACAACGAAATCGAATAACGAATCGAACAACGAAATCGAACAACGAAATCGAACAACGAATTAGAACAACGAAATAGAACAACGAAATCCAACTTCGAAATCGAACAGCGAAATCGAAATCGAACAACAAACTGAAACCACGAAATCGAACCACGAAATAGAACAACGAAATGGAACAACGCAATCGAACAACGAAATCGAACCACGAAATCATACAACAATATCGAACAACGAAAACGAACAAAGAAATCGAACAACGGAATCGGACAACGAAATCGAACAACGAAATCGAACAACGAAATCGAACAACGAAATCGAACAACGAAATCGAACAACGAAATCGAACAACAAAATCGAACAACGAAATCGAACAACGAAATCGAACAACGAATTCGAACAACGAATTCGAACAACGACATCGAACAACGAAATCGAACAACGAAATCGAACAACGAAATCGAACAACGAAATCGAACAACGAAATCGAACAACGAAATCGAACAACGAAATCGAATAACGAATCGAACAACGAAATCGAACAACGAAATCGAACAACGAAATCGAACAACGAATTAGAACAACGAAATAGAACAACGAAATCCAACTTCGAAATCGAACAGCGAAATCGAAATCGAACAACAACTGAAACCACGAAATCGAACCACGAAATAGAACAACGAAATGGAACGACGCAATCAAACAACGAAATCGAACCACGAAATCATACAATATCGAACAACGAAAACGAACAACGAAATCGAACAACGGAAACGGACAACGAGATCGAACAACGAAATCGAACAACGAAATCGAACAACGAAATCGAACAACGAAATCGAACAACGAAATCGAACAACGAAATCGAACAACGAAATCGAACAACAAAATCGAACAACGAAATCGAACAACGAAATCGAACAACGAAATCGAACAACGAAATCGAACAACGAAATCGAACGACGAAATGGAACAACGAAATCGAACAAGAAATCGAACAACGAAATCGAATAACGAATCGAACAACGAAATCGAACAACGAAATCGAACAACGAATTAGAACAACGAAATAGAACAACGAAATCCAACTTCGAAATCGAACAGCGAAATCGAAATCGAACAACAAACTGAAACCACGAAATCGAACCACAAAATAGAACAACGAAATGGAACGACGCAATCGAACAACGAAATCGAACCACGAAATCGAACAACGAAATCGAACAACGAAATCGAACAACGAAATCGAACTTCGAAATCGAACAACGAAATCGAACAACGAAATCGAACAACGAAATCGAACAACGAAATCGAACAACAAAATCGAACAACGAAATCGAACAACGAAATCGAACAACGAATTCGAACAACGAATTCGAACCACGAAATCGAACAAAGAACAACGAAATCTAACAACGAAATCGAACAACGAAATCGAACAACGAAATCGAACAACTAAATCTAACAACGAACAACGAAATCTAACAACGAAATCGAACAACGAAATCGAACAACGAAATCGAACAACGAAATCGAACAACGAAATCGAACAACGAAATCGAACAACGACATCGAACAACGAAATCGAACAACGAAATCGAACAACGAAATCGAACAACGAAATCGAACAACGAAATCGAACAACGAAATCGAACAACGAAATCGAACAACGAAATCGAACAACGAAATCGAACAACGAAATCGAACAACGAAATCGAACAACGAAATCGAACAACGAAATCGAACAACGAAATCGAACAACGACATCGAACAACGAAATCGAACAACGAAATCGAACAACGAAATCGAACAACGAAATCGAACAACGAAATCGAACAACGAAATCGAACAACGAAATCGAACAACGAAATCGAACAACGAAATCGAACAACGAAATCGAACAACGAAATCGAACAACGAAATCGAACAACGAAATCGAACAACGAAATCGAACAACGAAATCGAACAACGAAATCGAACAACGAAATCGAACAACGAAATCGAACAACGAAATCGAACAACGAAATCGAACAACGAAATCGAACAACGAAATCGAACAACGAAATCGAACAACGAAATCGAACAACGAAATCGAACTTCGAAATCGAACTTCGAAATCGAACAACGAAATCGAACAACGAAATCGAATAACGAATCGAACAACGAAATCGAACAACGAAATCGAACAACGAATTAGAACAACGAAATAGAACAACGAAATCCAACTTCGAAATCGAACAGCGAAATCGAAATCGAACAACAAACTTAAACCACGAAATCGAACCACGAAATAGAACAACGAAATGGAACAACGCAATCGAACAACGAAATCGAACCACGAAATCATACAACAATATCGAACAACGAAAACGAACAAAGAAATCGAACAACGGAATCGGACAACGAAATCGAACAACGAAATCGAACAACGAAATCGAACAACGAAATCGAACAACGAAATCGAACAACGAAATCGAACAACAAAATCGAACAACGAAATCGAACAACGAAATCGAACAACGAATTCGAACAACGAAATCGAACAACGAAATCGAACAACGAAATCGAACAACGAAATCGAATAACGAATCGAACAACGAAATCGAACAACGAAATCGAACAACGAAATCGAACAACGAATTAGAACAACGAAATAGAACAACGAAATCCAACTTCGAAATCGAACAGCGAAATCGAAATCGAACAACAAACTGAAACCACGAAATCGATCCACGAAATAGAACAACGAAATGGAACGACGCAATCAAACAACGAAATCGAACCACGAAATCATACAATATCGAACAACGAAAACGAACAACGAAATCGAACAACGGAAACGGACAACGAGATCGAACAACGAAATCGAACAACGAAATCGAACAACGAAATCGAACAACGAAATCGAACAACGATATCGAACAACGAAATCGAACAACGAAATCGAACAACGAAATCGAACAACAAAATCGAACAACGAAGTCGAACAACGAAATCGAACAACGAAATCGAACAACGAAATCGAACGACGAAATGGAACAACGAAATCGAACAAGAAATCGAACAACGAAATCGAACAACGAAATCGAACAACGAAATCGAACAACGAAATCGAACAACGAAATCGAACAACGAAATCGAACAACAAAATCGAACAACGAAATCGAACAACGAAATCGAACAACGAAATCGAACAACGAAATCGAACAACGAAATCGAACGACGAAATGGAACAACGAAATCGAACAAGAAATCGAACAACGAAATCGAATAACGAATCGAACAACGAAATCGAACAACGAAATCGAACAACGAAATCGATCAACGAATTAGAACAACGAAATAGAACAACGAAATCCAACTTCGAAATCGAACAGCGAAATCGAAATCGAACAACAAACTGAAACCACGAAATCGAACCACAAAATAGAACAACGAAATGGAACGACGCAATCGAACAACGAAATCGAACCACGAAATCGAACAACGAAATCGAACAACGAAATCGAACAACGAAATCGAACTTCGAAATCGAACAACGAAATCAAACAACGAAATCGAACAACGAAATCGAACAACGAAATCGAACAACAAAATCGAACAACGAAATCGAACAACGAAATCGAACAACGAATTCGAACAACGAATTCGAACCACGAAATCGAACAAAGAACAACGAAATCTAACAACGAAATCGAACAACGAAATCGAACAACGAAATCGCGAACTTCGAAATCGAACTTCGAAATCGAACAACGAAATCGAACAACGAAATCGAATAACGAATCGAACAACGAAATCGAACAACGAAATCGAACAACGAATTAGAACAACGAAATAGAACAACGAAATCCAACTTCGAAATCGAACAGCGAAATCGAAATCGAACAACAAACTTAAACCACGAAATCGAACCACGAAATAGAACAACGAAATGGAACAACGCAATCGAACAACGAAATCGAACCACGAAATCATACAACAATATCGAACAACGAAAACGAACAAAGAAATCGAACAACGGAATCGGACAACGAAATCGAACAACGAAATCGAACAACGAAATCGAACAACGAAATCGAACAACGAAATCGAACAACGAAATCGAACAACAAAATCGAACAACGAAATCGAACAACGAAATCGAACAACGAATTCGAACAACGAAATCGAACAACGAAATCGAACAACGAAATCGAACAACGAAATCGAATAACGAATCGAACAACGAAATCGAACAACGAAATCGAACAACGAAATCGAACAACGAATTAGAACAACGAAATAGAACAACGAAATCCAACTTCGAAATCGAACAGCGAAATCGAAATCGAACAACAAACTGAAACCACGAAATCGAACCACGAAATAGAACAACGAAATGGAACGACGCAATCAAACAACGAAATCGAACCACGAAATCATACAATATCGAACAACGAAAACGAACAACGAAATCGAACAACGGAAACGGACAACGAGATCGAACAACGAAATCGAACAACGAAATCGAACAACGAAATCGAACAACGAAATCGAACAACGATATCGAACAACGAAATCGAACAACGAAATCGAACAACGAAATCGAACAACAAAATCGAACAACGAAGTCGAACAACGAAATCGAACAACGAAATCGAACAACGAAATCGAACGACGAAATGGAACAACGAAATCGAACAAGAAATCGAACAACGAAATCGAACAACGAAATCGAACAACGAAATCGAACAACGAAATCGAACAACGAAATCGAACAACGAAATCGAACAACAAAATCGAACAACGAAATCGAACAACGAAATCGAACAACGAAATCGAACAACGAAATCGAACAACGAAATCGAACGACGAAATGGAACAACGAAATCGAACAAGAAATCGAACAACGAAATCGAATAACGAATCGAACAACGAAATCGAACAACGAAATCGAACAACGAAATCGATCAACGAATTAGAACAACGAAATAGAACAACGAAATCCAACTTCGAAATCGAACAGCGAAATCGAAATCGAACAACAAACTGAAACCACGAAATCGAACCACAAAATAGAACAACGAAATGGAACGACGCAATCGAACAACGAAATCGAACCACGAAATCGAACAACGAAATCGAACAACGAAATCGAACAACGAAATCGAACTTCGAAATCGAACAACGAAATCAAACAACGAAATCGAACAACGAAATCGAACAACGAAATCGAACAACAAAATCGAACAACGAAATCGAACAACGAAATCGAACAACGAATTCGAACAACGAATTCGAACCACGAAATCGAACAAAGAACAACGAAATCTAACAACGAAATCGAACAACGAAATCGAACAACGAAATCGAACAACTAAATCTAACAACGAACAACGAAATCTAACAACGAAATCGAACAACGAAATCGAACAACGAAATCGAACAACGAAATCGAACAACGAAATCGAACAACGACATCGAACAACGAAATCGAACAACGAAATCGAACAACGAAATCGAACAACGAAATCGAACAACGAAATCGAACAACGAAATCGAACAACGAAATCGAACAACGAAATCGAACAACGAAATCGAACAACGAAATCGAACAACGAAATCGAACAACGAAATCGAACAACGAAATCGAACAACGAAATCGAACAACGAAATCGAACAACGAATTCGAACAACGAAATCGAACAACGAAATCGAACAACGAAATCGAACAACGAAATCGAACAACGAAATCGAACAACGAAATCGAACAACGAAATCGAACAACGAAATCGAACTTCGAAATCGAACAACGAAATCGAACAACGAAATCGAACAACGAAATCGAACAACAAAATCGAACAACGAAATCGAACAACGAAATCGAACAACGAATTCGAACAACGAATTCGAACAACGAATTCGAACCACGAAATCGAACAAAGAACAACGAAATCGAACAACGAAATCGAACAACGAATTCGAACAACGAATTCGAACCACGAAATCGAACAACGAAATCTAACAACGAAATCGAACAACGAAATCGAAAAACGAAATCGATCAACGAAATCGAACAATCAAATCGAACAAAGAAAATCGAACAACGAAATCGATCAACGAAATCGAACACGAATTCAAACAACGAAATCGAACAACGAAATCGAACAACGAAATCGAACAACGAAATCGAACAACGAAATCGAACAACGAAATCGAACAACGAAATCGAACAACGAAATCGAACAACGAAATCGAACAACGAAATCGAACTTCGAAATCGAACTTCGAAATCGAACAACGAAATCGAACAACGAAATCGAATAACGAATCGAACAACGAAATCGAACAACGAAATCGAACAACGAATTAGAACAACGAAATAGAACAACGAAATCCAACTTCGAAATCGAACAGCGAAATCGAAATCGAACAACAAACTTAAACCACGAAATCGAACCACGAAATAGAACAACGAAATGGAACAACGCAATCGAACAACGAAATCGAACCACGAAATCATACAACAATATCGAACAACGAAAACGAACAAAGAAATCGAACAACGGAATCGGACAACGAAATCGAACAACGAAATCGAACAACGAAATCGAACAACGAAATCGAACAAAGAAATCGAACAACGAAATCGAACAACAAAATCGAACAACGAAATCGAACAACGAAATCGAACAACGAATTCGAACAACGAAATCGAACAACGAAATCGAACAACGAAATCGAACAACGAAATCGAACAACGAAATCGAATAACGAATCGAACAACGAAATCGAACAACGAAATCGAACAACGAAATCGAACAACGAATTAGAACAACGAAATAGAACAACGAAATCCAACTTCGAAATCGAACAGCGAAATCGAAATCGAACAACAAACTGAAACCACGAAATCGAACCACGAAATAGAACAACGAAATGGAACGACGCAATCAAACAACGAAATCGAACCACGAAATCATACAATATCGAACAACGAAATCGAACAACGGAAACGGACAACGAGATCGAACAACGAAATCGAACAACGAAATCGAACAACGAAATCGAACAACGATATCGAACAACGAAATCGAACAACGAAATCGAACAACGAAATCGAACAACAAAATCGAACAACGAAGTCGAACAACGAAATCGAACAACGAAATCGAACAACGAAATCGAACAACGAAATCGAACAACGAAATCGAACCACGAAATCATACAATATCGAACAACGAAAACGAACAACGAAATCGAACAACGGAAACGGACAACGAGATCGAACAACGAAATCGAACAACGAAATCGAACAACGAAATCGAACAACGATATCGAACAACGAAATCGAACAACGAAATCGAACAACGAAATCGAACAACAAAATCGAACAACGAAGTCGAACAACGAAATCGAACAACGAAATCGAACAACGAAATCGAACGACGAAATGGAACAACGAAATCGAACAAGAAATCGAACAACGAAATCGAACAACGAAATCGAACAACGAAATCGAACAACGAAATCGAACAACGAAATCGAACAACGAAATCGAACAACAAAATCGAACAACGAAATCGAACAACGAAATCGAACAACGAAATCGAACAACGAAATCGAACAACGAAATCGAACGACGAAATGGAACAACGAAATCGAACAAGAAATCGAACAACGAAATCGAATAACGAATCGAACAACGAAATCGAACAACGAAATCGAACAACGAAATCGATCAACGAATTAGAACAACGAAATAGAACAACGAAATCCAACTTCGAAATCGAACAGCGAAATCGAAATCGAACAACAAACTGAAACCACGAAATCGAACCACAAAATAGAACAACGAAATGGAACGACGCAATCGAACAACGAAATCGAACCACGAAATCGAACAACGAAATCGAACAACGAAATCGAACAACGAAATCGAACTTCGAAATCGAACAACGAAATCGAACAACGAAATCGAACAACGAAATCGAACAACGAAATCGAACAACGAAATCGAACAACAAAATCGAACAACGAAATCGAACAACGAAATCGAACAACGAATTCGAACAACGAATTCGAACCACGAAATCGAACAAAGAACAACGAAATCTAACAACGAAATCGAACAACGAAATCGAACAACGAAATCGAACAACTAAATCTAACAACGAACAACGAAATCTAACAACGAAATCGAACAACGAAATCGAACAACGAAATCGAACAACGAAATCGAACAACGAAATCGAACAACGACATCGAACAACGAAATCGAACAACGAAATCGAACAACGAAATCGAACAACGAAATCGAACAACGAAATCGAACAACGAAATCGAACAACGAAATCGAACAACGAAATCGAACAACGAAATCGAACAACGAAATCGAACAACGAAATCGAACAACGAAATCGAACAACGAAATCGAACAACGAAATCGAACAACGAAATCGAACAACGAAATCGAACAACGAAATCGAACAACGAAATCGAACAACGAAATCGAACAACGAAATCGAACAACGAAATCGAACAACGAAATCGAACAACGAAATCGAACAACGAAATCGAACAACGAAATCGAACAACGAAATCGAACTTCGAAATCGAACAACGAAATCGAACAACGAAATCGAACAACGAAATCGAACAACGAAATCGAACAACAAAATCGAACAACGAAATCGAACAACGAAATCGAACAACGAATTCGAACAACGAATTCGAACAACGAATTCGAACCACGAAATCGAACAAAGAACAACGAAATCGAACAACGAAATCGAACAACGAATTCGAACAAGAATTCGAACCACGAAATCGAACAACGAAATCTAACAACGAAATCGAACAACGAAATCGAAAAACGAAATCGATCAACGAAATCGAACAATCAAATCGAACAAAGAAAATCGAACAACGAAATCGATCAACGAAATCGAACACGAATTCAAACAACGAAATCGAACAACGAAATCGAACAACGAAATCGAACTTCGAAATCGAACAACGAAATCGAACAACGAAATCGAACAACGAAATCGAACAACGAAATCGAACAACGAAATCGAACAACGAAATCGAACAACGAAATCGAACAACGAAATCGAACAACGAAATCGAACAACGAAATCGAACAACGAAATCGAACAACGAAATCGAACAACGAAATCGAACGAAATCGAACGACGAAATGGAACAACGAAATCGAACAAGAAATCGAACAACGAAATCGAATAACGAATCGAACAACGAAATCGAACAACGAAATCGAACAACGAAATCGAACAACGAAATCGAACAACGAAATCGAACAACGAATTAGAACAACGAAATAGAACAACGAAATCCAACTTCGAAATCGAACAGCGAAATCGAAATCGAACAACAAACTGAAACCACGAAATCGAACCACGAAATTGAACAATTAAATGGAACAACGTAATCGAACAACGAAATCGAACCACGAAATCATACAACAATATCGAACAACGAAAACGAACAAAGAAATCGAACAACGGAATCGGACAACGAAATCGAACAACGAAATCGAACAACGAAATCGAACAACGAAATCGAACAACGAAATCGAACGACGAAATCGAACAACAAAATCGAACAACGAAATCGAACAACGAAATCGAACAACGAATTCGAACAACGAATTCGAACAACGACATCGAACAACGAAATCGAACAACGAAATCGAACAACGAAATCGAACAACGAAATCGAACAACGAAATCGAATAACGAATCGAACAACGAAATCGAACAACGAAATCGAACAACGAAATCGAACAACGAATTAGAACAACGAAATAGAACAACGAAATCCAACTTCGAAATCAAACAGCGAAATCGAAATCGAACAACGAAAGCGAACTTCGAAATCGAACAACGAAATCGAACAACGAATTAGAACAACGAAATAGAACAACGAAATCCAACTTCGAAATCGAACAGCGAAATCGAAATCGAACAACAAACTGAAACCACGAAATCGAACCACGAAATTGAACAATTAAATGGAACAACGTAATCGAACAACGAAATCGAACCACGAAATCATACAACAATATCGAACAACGAAAACGAACAAAGAAATCGAACAACGGAATCGGACAACGAAATCGAACAACGAAATCGAACAACGAAATCGAACAACGAAATCGAACAACGAAATCGAACAACGAAATCGAACAACAAAATCGAACAACGAAATCGAACAACGAAATCGAACAACGAATTCGAACAACGAATTCGAACAACGACATCGAACAACGAAATCGAACAACGAAATCGAACAACGAAATCGAACAACGAAATCGAACAACGAAATCGAACAACGAAATCGAATAACGAATCGAACAACGAAATCGAACAACGAAATCGAACAACGAAATCGAACAACGAATTAGAACAACGAAATAGAACAACGAAATCCAACTTCGAAATCAAACAGCGAAATCGAAATCGAACAACAAACTGAAACCACGAAATCGAACCACGAAATAGAACAACGAAATGGAACGACGCAATCAAACAACGAAATCGAACCACGAAATCATACAACAATATCGAACAACGAAAACGAACAAAGAAATCGAACAACGGAATCGGACAACGAAATCGAACAACGAAATCGAACAACGAAATCGAACAACGAAATCGAACAACGAAATCGAAAAACGAAATCGATCAACGAAATCGAACAATCAAATCGAACAAAGAAAATCGAACAACGAAATCGATCAACGAAATCGAACACGAATTCAAACAACGAAATCGAACAACGAAATCGAACAACGAAATCGAACCACAAAATAGAACAACGAAATGGAACGACGCAATCGAACAACGAAATCGAACCACGAAATCGAACAACGAAATCGAACAACGAAATCGAACAACGAAATCGAACTTCGAAATCGAACAACGAAATCAAACAACGAAATCGAACAACGAAATCGAACAACGAAATCGAACAACAAAATCGAACAACGAAATCGAACAACGAAATCGAACAACGAATTCGAACAACGAATTCGAACCACGAAATCGAACAAAGAACAACGAAATCTAACAACGAAATCGAACAACGAAATCGAACAACGAAATCGCGAACTTCGAAATCGAACTTCGAAATCGAACAACGAAATCGAACAACGAAATCGAATAACGAATCGAACAACGAAATCGAACAACGAAATCGAACAACGAATTAGAACAACGAAATAGAACAACGAAATCCAACTTCGAAATCGAACAGCGAAATCGAAATCGAACAACAAACTTAAACCACGAAATCGAACCACGAAATAGAACAACGAAATGGAACAACGCAATCGAACAACGAAATCGAACCACGAAATCATACAACAATATCGAACAACGAAAACGAACAAAGAAATCGAACAACGGAATCGGACAACGAAATCGAACAACGAAATCGAACAACGAAATCGAACAACGAAATCGAACAACGAAATCGAACAACGAAATCGAACAACAAAATCGAACAACGAAATCGAACAACGAAATCGAACAACGAATTCGAACAACGAAATCGAACAACGAAATCGAACAACGAAATCGAACAACGAAATCGAATAACGAATCGAACAACGAAATCGAACAACGAAATCGAACAACGAAATCGAACAACGAATTAGAACAACGAAATAGAACAACGAAATCCAACTTCGAAATCGAACAGCGAAATCGAAATCGAACAACAAACTGAAACCACGAAATCGAACCACGAAATAGAACAACGAAATGGAACGACGCAATCAAACAACGAAATCGAACCACGAAATCATACAATATCGAACAACGAAAACGAACAACGAAATCGAACAACGGAAACGGACAACGAGATCGAACAACGAAATCGAACAACGAAATCGAACAACGAAATCGAACAACGAAATCGAACAACGATATCGAACAACGAAATCGAACAACGAAATCGAACAACGAAATCGAACAACAAAATCGAACAACGAAGTCGAACAACGAAATCGAACAACGAAATCGAACAACGAAATCGAACGACGAAATGGAACAACGAAATCGAACAAGAAATCGAACAACGAAATCGAACAACGAAATCGAACAACGAAATCGAACAACGAAATCGAACAACGAAATCGAACAACGAAATCGAACAACAAAATCGAACAACGAAATCGAACAACGAAATCGAACAACGAAATCGAACAACGAAATCGAACAACGAAATCGAACGACGAAATGGAACAACGAAATCGAACAAGAAATCGAACAACGAAATCGAATAACGAATCGAACAACGAAATCGAACAACGAAATCGAACAACGAAATCGATCAACGAATTAGAACAACGAAATAGAACAACGAAATCCAACTTCGAAATCGAACAGCGAAATCGAAATCGAACAACAAACTGAAACCACGAAATCGAACCACAAAATAGAACAACGAAATGGAACGACGCAATCGAACAACGAAATCGAACCACGAAATCGAACAACGAAATCGAACAACGAAATCGAACAACGAAATCGAACTTCGAAATCGAACAACGAAATCAAACAACGAAATCGAACAACGAAATCGAACAACGAAATCGAACAACAAAATCGAACAACGAAATCGAACAACGAAATCGAACAACGAATTCGAACAACGAATTCGAACCACGAAATCGAACAAAGAACAACGAAATCTAACAACGAAATCGAACAACGAAATCGAACAACGAAATCGAACAACTAAATCTAACAACGAACAACGAAATCTAACAACGAAATCGAACAACGAAATCGAACAACGAAATCGAACAACGAAATCGAACAACGAAATCGAACAACGACATCGAACAACGAAATCGAACAACGAAATCGAACAACGAAATCGAACAACGAAATCGAACAACGAAATCGAACAACGAAATCGAACAACGAAATCGAACAACGAAATCGAACAACGAAATCGAACAACGAAATCGAACAACGAAATCGAACAACGAAATCGAACAACGAAATCGAACAACGAAATCGAACAACGAAATCGAACAACGAATTCGAACAACGAAATCGAACAACGAAATCGAACAACGAAATCGAACAACGAAATCGAACAACGAAATCGAACAACGAAATCGAACAACGAAATCGAACAACGAAATCGAACTTCGAAATCGAACAACGAAATCGAACAACGAAATCGAACAACGAAATCGAACAACAAAATCGAACAACGAAATCGAACAACGAAATCGAACAACGAATTCGAACAACGAATTCGAACAACGAATTCGAACCACGAAATCGAACAAAGAACAACGAAATCGAACAACGAAATCGAACAACGAATTCGAACAACGAATTCGAACCACGAAATCGAACAACGAAATCTAACAACGAAATCGAACAACGAAATCGAAAAACGAAATCGATCAACGAAATCGAACAATCAAATCGAACAAAGAAAATCGAACAACGAAATCGATCAACGAAATCGAACACGAATTCAAACAACGAAATCGAACAACGAAATCGAACAACGAAATCGAACAACGAAATCGAACAACGAAATCGAACAACGAAATCGAACAACGAAATCGAACAACGAAATCGAACAACGAAATCGAACAACGAAATCGAACTTCGAAATCGAACTTCGAAATCGAACAACGAAATCGAACAACGAAATCGAATAACGAATCGAACAACGAAATCGAACAACGAAATCGAACAACGAATTAGAACAACGAAATAGAACAACGAAATCCAACTTCGAAATCGAACAGCGAAATCGAAATCGAACAACAAACTTAAACCACGAAATCGAACCACGAAATAGAACAACGAAATGGAACAACGCAATCGAACAACGAAATCGAACCACGAAATCATACAACAATATCGAACAACGAAAACGAACAAAGAAATCGAACAACGGAATCGGACAACGAAATCGAACAACGAAATCGAACAACGAAATCGAACAACGAAATCGAACAAAGAAATCGAACAACGAAATCGAACAACAAAATCGAACAACGAAATCGAACAACGAAATCGAACAACGAATTCGAACAACGAAATCGAACAACGAAATCGAACAACGAAATCGAACAACGAAATCGAACAACGAAATCGAATAACGAATCGAACAACGAAATCGAACAACGAAATCGAACAACGAAATCGAACAACGAATTAGAACAACGAAATAGAACAACGAAATCCAACTTCGAAATCGAACAGCGAAATCGAAATCGAACAACAAACTGAAACCACGAAATCGAACCACGAAATAGAACAACGAAATGGAACGACGCAATCAAACAACGAAATCGAACCACGAAATCATACAATATCGAACAACGAAATCGAACAACGGAAACGGACAACGAGATCGAACAACGAAATCGAACAACGAAATCGAACAACGAAATCGAACAACGATATCGAACAACGAAATCGAACAACGAAATCGAACAACGAAATCGAACAACAAAATCGAACAACGAAGTCGAACAACGAAATCGAACAACGAAATCGAACAACGAAATCGAACAACGAAATCGAACAACGAAATCGAACCACGAAATCATACAATATCGAACAACGAAAACGAACAACGAAATCGAACAACGGAAACGGACAACGAGATCGAACAACGAAATCGAACAACGAAATCGAACAACGAAATCGAACAACGATATCGAACAACGAAATCGAACAACGAAATCGAACAACGAAATCGAACAACAAAATCGAACAACGAAGTCGAACAACGAAATCGAACAACGAAATCGAACAACGAAATCGAACGACGAAATGGAACAACGAAATCGAACAAGAAATCGAACAACGAAATCGAACAACGAAATCGAACAACGAAATCGAACAACGAAATCGAACAACGAAATCGAACAACGAAATCGAACAACAAAATCGAACAACGAAATCGAACAACGAAATCGAACAACGAAATCGAACAACGAAATCGAACAACGAAATCGAACGACGAAATGGAACAACGAAATCGAACAAGAAATCGAACAACGAAATCGAATAACGAATCGAACAACGAAATCGAACAACGAAATCGAACAACGAAATCGATCAACGAATTAGAACAACGAAATAGAACAACGAAATCCAACTTCGAAATCGAACAGCGAAATCGAAATCGAACAACAAACTGAAACCACGAAATCGAACCACAAAATAGAACAACGAAATGGAACGACGCAATCGAACAACGAAATCGAACCACGAAATCGAACAACGAAATCGAACAACGAAATCGAACAACGAAATCGAACTTCGAAATCGAACAACGAAATCGAACAACGAAATCGAACAACGAAATCGAACAACGAAATCGAACAACGAAATCGAACAACAAAATCGAACAACGAAATCGAACAACGAAATCGAACAACGAATTCGAACAACGAATTCGAACCACGAAATCGAACAAAGAACAACGAAATCTAACAACGAAATCGAACAACGAAATCGAACAACGAAATCGAACAACTAAATCTAACAACGAACAACGAAATCTAACAACGAAATCGAACAACGAAATCGAACAACGAAATCGAACAACGAAATCGAACAACGAAATCGAACAACGACATCGAACAACGAAATCGAACAACGAAATCGAACAACGAAATCGAACAACGAAATCGAACAACGAAATCGAACAACGAAATCGAACAACGAAATCGAACAACGAAATCGAACAACGAAATCGAACAACGAAATCGAACAACGAAATCGAACAACGAAATCGAACAACGAAATCGAACAACGAAATCGAACAACGAAATCGAACAACGAAATCGAACAACGAAATCGAACAACGAAATCGAACAACGAAATCGAACAACGAAATCGAACAACGAAATCGAACAACGAAATCGAACAACGAAATCGAACAACGAAATCGAACAACGAAATCGAACAACGAAATCGAACTTCGAAATCGAACAACGAAATCGAACAACGAAATCGAACAACGAAATCGAACAACGAAATCGAACAACAAAATCGAACAACGAAATCGAACAACGAAATCGAACAACGAATTCGAACAACGAATTCGAACAACGAATTCGAACCACGAAATCGAACAAAGAACAACGAAATCGAACAACGAAATCGAACAACGAATTCGAACAAGAATTCGAACCACGAAATCGAACAACGAAATCTAACAACGAAATCGAACAACGAAATCGAAAAACGAAATCGATCAACGAAATCGAACAATCAAATCGAACAAAGAAAATCGAACAACGAAATCGATCAACGAAATCGAACACGAATTCAAACAACGAAATCGAACAACGAAATCGAACAACGAAATCGAACTTCGAAATCGAACAACGAAATCGAACAACGAAATCGAACAACGAAATCGAACAACGAAATCGAACAACGAAATCGAACAACGAAATCGAACAACGAAATCGAACAACGAAATCGAACAACGAAATCGAACAACGAAATCGAACAACGAAATCGAACAACGAAATCGAACAACGAAATCGAACGAAATCGAACGACGAAATGGAACAACGAAATCGAACAAGAAATCGAACAACGAAATCGAATAACGAATCGAACAACGAAATCGAACAACGAAATCGAACAACGAAATCGAACAACGAAATCGAACAACGAAATCGAACAACGAATTAGAACAACGAAATAGAACAACGAAATCCAACTTCGAAATCGAACAGCGAAATCGAAATCGAACAACAAACTGAAACCACGAAATCGAACCACGAAATTGAACAATTAAATGGAACAACGTAATCGAACAACGAAATCGAACCACGAAATCATACAACAATATCGAACAACGAAAACGAACAAAGAAATCGAACAACGGAATCGGACAACGAAATCGAACAACGAAATCGAACAACGAAATCGAACAACGAAATCGAACAACGAAATCGAACGACGAAATCGAACAACAAAATCGAACAACGAAATCGAACAACGAAATCGAACAACGAATTCGAACAACGAATTCGAACAACGACATCGAACAACGAAATCGAACAACGAAATCGAACAACGAAATCGAACAACGAAATCGAACAACGAAATCGAATAACGAATCGAACAACGAAATCGAACAACGAAATCGAACAACGAAATCGAACAACGAATTAGAACAACGAAATAGAACAACGAAATCCAACTTCGAAATCAAACAGCGAAATCGAAATCGAACAACGAAAGCGAACTTCGAAATCGAACAACGAAATCGAACAACGAATTAGAACAACGAAATAGAACAACGAAATCCAACTTCGAAATCGAACAGCGAAATCGAAATCGAACAACAAACTGAAACCACGAAATCGAACCACGAAATTGAACAATTAAATGGAACAACGTAATCGAACAACGAAATCGAACCACGAAATCATACAACAATATCGAACAACGAAAACGAACAAAGAAATCGAACAACGGAATCGGACAACGAAATCGAACAACGAAATCGAACAACGAAATCGAACAACGAAATCGAACAACGAAATCGAACAACGAAATCGAACAACAAAATCGAACAACGAAATCGAACAACGAAATCGAACAACGAATTCGAACAACGAATTCGAACAACGACATCGAACAACGAAATCGAACAACGAAATCGAACAACGAAATCGAACAACGAAATCGAACAACGAAATCGAACAACGAAATCGAATAACGAATCGAACAACGAAATCGAACAACGAAATCGAACAACGAAATCGAACAACGAATTAGAACAACGAAATAGAACAACGAAATCCAACTTCGAAATCAAACAGCGAAATCGAAATCGAACAACAAACTGAAACCACGAAATCGAACCACGAAATAGAACAACGAAATGGAACGACGCAATCAAACAACGAAATCGAACCACGAAATCATACAACAATATCGAACAACGAAAACGAACAAAGAAATCGAACAACGGAATCGGACAACGAAATCGAACAACGAAATCGAACAACGAAATCGAACAACGAAATCGAACAACGAAATCGAAAAACGAAATCGATCAACGAAATCGAACAATCAAATCGAACAAAGAAAATCGAACAACGAAATCGATCAACGAAATCGAACACGAATTCAAACAACGAAATCGAACAACGAAATCGAACAACGAAATCGAACTTCGAAATCGAACAACGAAATCGAACAACGAAATCGAACAACGAAATCGAACAACGAAATCGAACAACGAAATCGAACAACGAAATCGAACAACGAAATCGAACAACGAAATCGAACAACGAAATCGAACAACGAAATCGAACAACGAAATCGAACAACGAAATCGAACAACGAAATCGAACAACGAAATCGAACGAAATCGAACGACGAAATGGAACAACGAAATCGAACAAGAAATCGAACAACGAAATCGAATAACGAATCGAACAACGAAATCGAACAACGAAATCGAACAACGAAATCGAACAACGAAATCGAACAACGAAATCGAACAACGAATTAGAACAACGAAATAGAACAACGAAATCCAACTTCGAAATCGAACAGCGAAATCGAAATCGAACAACAAACTGAAACCACGAAATCGAACCACGAAATTGAACAATTAAATGGAACAACGTAATCGAACAACGAAATCGAACCACGAAATCATACAACAATATCGAACAACGAAAACGAACAAAGAAATCGAACAACGGAATCGGACAACGAAATCGAACAACGAAATCGAACAACGAAATCGAACAACGAAATCGAACAACGAAATCGAACAACGAAATCGAACAACAAAATCGAACAACGAAATCGAACAACGAAATCGAACAACGAATTCGAAGAACGAATTCGAACAACGACATCGAACAACGAAATCGAACAACGAAATCGAACAACGAAATCGAACAACGAAATCGAACAACGAAATCGAACAACGAAATCGAATAACGAATCGAACAACGAAATCGAACAACGAAATCGAACAACGAAATCGAACAACGAATTAGAACAACGAAATAGAACAACGAAATCCAACTTCGAAATCAAACAGCGAAATCGAAATCGAACAACGAAAGCGAACTTCGAAATCGAACAACGAAATCGAACAACGAATTAGAACAACGAAATAGAACAACGAAATCCAACTTCGAAATCGAACAGCGAAATCGAAATCGAACAACAAACTGAAACCACGAAATCGAACCACGAAATTGAACAATTAAATGGAACAACGTAATCGAACAACGAAATCGAACCACGAAATCATACAACAATATCGAACAACGAAAACGAACAAAGAAATCGAACAACGGAATCGGACAACGAAATCGAACAACGAAATCGAACAACGAAATCGAACAACGAAATCGAACAACGAAATCGAACAACGAAATCGAACAACAAAATCGAACAACGAAATCGAACAACGAAATCGAACAACGAATTCGAACAACGAATTCGAACAACGACATCGAACAACGAAATCGAACAACGAAATCGAACAACGAAATCGAACAACGAAATCGAACAACGAAATCGAACAACGAAATCGAATAACGAATCGAACAACGAAATCGAACAACGAAATCGAACAACGAAATCGAACAACGAATTAGAACAACGAAATAGAACAACGAAATCTAACTTCGAAATCAAACAGCGAAATCGAAATCGAACAACAAACTGAAACCACGAAATCGAACAACGAAATCGAACAACGAAATCGAACAACGAAATCGAACAACGAAATCGAACAACGAAATCGAACAACGAAATCGAACAACGAAATCGAACAACGAAATCGAACAACGAAATCGAACAACGAAATCGAACAACGAAATCGAACAACGAAATCGAACAACGAAATCGAACAACGAAATCGAACAACGAAATCGAACAACGAAATCGAACAACGAAATCGAACAACGAAATCGAACAACGAAATCGAACAACGAAATCGAACAACGAAATCGAACAACGAAATCGAACAACGAAATCGAACAACGAAATCGAACAACGAAATCGAACAACGAAATCAAACAACGAATTCGAACAACGAATTCGAACAACGAATTCGAACAACGAAATCGAACAACGAAATCGAACAACGAAATCGAACTTCGAAATCGAACTTCGAAATCGAACAACGAAATCGAACAACGAAATCGAACAACGACATCGAACAACGAAATCGAACAACGAAATCGAACAACGAAATCGAACTTCGAAATCGAACTTCGAAATCGAACAACGAAATCGAACAACGAAATCGAACAACGAAATCGAACAACGAAATCGAACAACGAAATCGAACAACGAAATCGAACAACAAAATCGAACAACGTAATCGAACAACGAAATCGAACAACGAAATCGAACAACGAAATCGAACAACAAAATCGAACAACGAAATCGAACAAGGAAATCGAACAACGAATTCGAACCACGAAATCGAACAAAGAACAACGAAATCTAACAACGAACAACGAAATCTAACAACGAACAACGAAATCTAACAACGAAATCGAACAACGAAATCGAACAACGAAATCGAACAACGAAATCTAACAACGAAATCGAACAACGAAATCGAACAACGAAATCGAACAACGAAATCGAACAACGAAATGGAACAACGAAATCGAACAAGAAATCGAACAACGAAATCGAACTTCGAAATCGAACTTCGAAATCGAACAACGAAATCGAACAACGAAATCGAACAACGAAATCGAACAACGAAATCGAACAACGAAATCGAACAACGAAATCGAACAACAAAATCGAACAACGTAATCGAACAACGAAATCGAACAACGAAATCGAACAACGAAATCGAACAACAAAATCGAACAACGAAATCGAACAAGGAAATCGAACAACGAATTCGAACCACGAAATCGAACAAAGAACAACGAAATCTAACAACGAACAACGAAATCTAACAACGAACAACGAAATCTAACAACGAAATCGAACAACGAAATCGAACAACGAATTAGAACAACGAAATAGAACAACGAAATCCAACTTCGAAATCGAACAGCGAAATCGAAATCGAACAACAAACTGAAACCACGAAATCGAACCACGAAATAGAACAACGAAATGGAACAACGCAATCGAACAACGAAATCGAACCACGAAATCATACAACAATATCGAACAACGAAAACGAACAAAGAAATCGAACAACGGAATCGGACAACGAAATCGAACAACGAAATCGAACAACGAAATCGAACAACGAAATCGAACAACGAAATCGAACAACGAAATCGAACAACAAAATCGAACAACGAAATCGAACAACGAAATCGAACAACGAATTCGAACAACGAATTCGAACAACGACATCGAACAACGAAATCGAACAACGAAATCGAACAACGAAATCGAACAACGAAATCGAACAACGAAATCGAATAACGAATCGAACAACGAAATCGAACAACGAAATTGAACAACGAAATCGAACAACGAATTAGAACAACGAAATAGAACAACGAAATCCAACTTCGAAATCGAACAGCGAAATCGAAATCGAACAACAAACTGAAACCACGAAATCGAACCACGAAATAGAACAACGAAATGGAACGACGCAATCAAACAACGAAATCGAACCACGAAATCATACAATATCGAACAACGAAAACGAACAACGAAATCGAACAACGGAAACGGACAACGAGATCGAACAACGAAATCGAACAACGAAATCGAACAACGAAATCGAACAACGAAATCGAATAACGAATCGAACAACGAAATAGAACAACGAAATAGAACAACGAAATCCAACTTCGAAATCGAACAGCGAAATCGAAATCGAACAAACTGAAACCAAGAAATCGAACCACGAAATAGAACAACGAAATGGAACAACGCAATCGAACAACGAAATCGAACAACGAAATCGAACAACGAAATCGAACAACGAATTAGAACAGCGAAATAGAACAACGAAATCCAACTTCGAAATCGAACAGCGAAATCGAAATCGAACAAACTGAAACCAAGAAATCGAACCACGAAATAGAACAACGAAATGGAACAACGCAATCGAACAACGAAATCGAACCACGAAATCATACAACAATATCGAACAACGAAAACGAACAAAGAAATCGAACAACGGAATCGGACAACGAAATCGAACAACGAAATCGAACAACGAAATCGAACAACGAAATCGATCAACGAAATCGAACTTCAAAATCGAACAACGAAATCGAACAAATAAATCGAACAACGAAATCGAACAACGAAATCGATCAACGAAATCGAACAACGAAATCGAACAAAGAAAATCGAACAACGAAATCGATCAACGAAATCGAACACGAATTCAAACAACGAAATCGAACAACGAAATCGAACAACGAAATCGAACAACGAAATCGAACTTCGAAATCGAACAACGAAATCGAACAACGAAATCGAACAACGAAATCGAACAACGAAATCGAACAACGAAATCGAACAACAAAATCGAACAACGAAATCGAACAACGAAATCGAACAACGAAATCGAACAACGAAATCGAACAACGAAATCGAACGACGAAATGGAACAACGAAATCGAACAACGAAATCGAATAACGAATCGAACAACGAAATCGAACAACGAAATCGAACAACGAAATCGAACAACGAATTAGAACAACGAAATAGAACAACGAAATCCAACTTCGAAATCGAACAGCGAAATCGAACAGCGAAATCGAAATCGAACAACAAACTGAAACCACGAAATCGAACCACAAAATAGAACAACGAAATGGAACGACGCAATCGAACAACGAAATCGAACCACGAAATCGAACAACGAAATCGAACAACGAAATCGAACAACGAAATCGAACTTCGAAATCGAACAACGAAATCGAACAACGAAATCGAACAACGAAATCGAACAACGAAATCGAACAACAAAATCGAACAACGAAATCGAACAACGAAATCGAACAACGAATTCGAACAACGAATTCGAACCACGAAATCGAACAAAGAACAACGAAATCTAACAACGAAATCGAACAACGAAATCGAACAACGAAATCGAACAACTAAATCTAACAACGAACAACGAAATCTAACAACGAAATCGAACAACGAAATCGAACAACGAAATCGAACAACGAAAATCGAACAACGAAATCGAACAACGAAATCGAACAACGACATCGAACAACGAAATCGAACAACGAAATCGAACAACGAAATCGAACAACGAAATCGAACAACGAAATCGAACAACGAAATCGAACAACGAAATCGAACAACGAAATCGAACAACGAAATCGAACAACGAAATCGAACAACGAAATCGAACAACGAAATCGAACAACGAAATCGAACAACGAAATCGAACAACGAAATCGAACAACGAAATCGAACAACGAAATCGAACAACGAAATCGAACAACGAAATCAAACTTCGAAATCGAACTTCGAAATCGAACAACGAAATCGAACAACGAAATCGAACAACGACATCGAACAACGAAATCGAACAACGAAATCGAACAACGAAATCGAACTTCGAAATCGAACTTCGAAATCGAACAACGAAATCGAACAACGAAATCGAACAACGAAATGGAACAACGAAATCGAACAACGAAATCGAACAACGAATTCGAACAACGAATTCGAACCACGAAATCGAACAAAGAACAACGAAATCTAACAACGAAATCGAACATCGAAATCGAACAACGAAATCGAACAACTAAATCTAACAACGAACAACGAAATCTAACAACGAAATCGAACAACGAAATCGAACAACGAAATCGAACAACGAAATCGAACAACGAAATCGAACAACGAAATCGAACAACGAAATCGAACAACGAAATCGAACAACGAAATCGAACAACGAAATCGAACAACGAAATCGAACAACGAAATCGAACAACGAAATCGAACAACGAAATCGAACAACGAAATCGAACAACGAAATCGAACAACGAAATCGAACTTCGAAATCGAACTTCGAAATCGAACAACGAAATCGAACAACGAAATCGAATAACGAATCGAACAACGAAATCGAACAACGAAATCGAACAACGAATTAGAACAACGAAATAGAACAACGAAATCCAACTTCGAAATCGAACAGCGAAATCGAAATCGAACAACAAACTTAAACCACGAAATCGAACCACGAAATAGAACAACGAAATGGAACAACGCAATCGAACAACGAAATCGAACCACGAAATCATACAACAATATCGAACAACGAAAACGAACAAAGAAATCGAACAACGGAATCGGACAACGAAATCGAACAACGAAATCGAACAACGAAATCGAACAACGAAATCGAACAACGAAATCGAACAACGAAATCGAACAACAAAATCGAACAACGAAATCGAACAACGAAATCGAACAACGAATTCGAACAACGAAATCGAACAACGAAATCGAACAACGAAATCGAACAACGAAATCGAATAACGAATCGAACAACGAAATCGAACAACGAAATCGAACAACGAAATCGAACAACGAATTAGAACAACGAAATAGAACAACGAAATCCAACTTCGAAATCGAACAGCGAAATCGAAATCGAACAACAAACTGAAACCACGAAATCGAACCACGAAATAGAACAACGAAATGGAACGACGCAATCAAACAACGAAATCGAACCACGAAATCATACAATATCGAACAACGAAAACGAACAACGAAATCGAACAACGGAAACGGACAACGAGATCGAACAACGAAATCGAACAACGAAATCGAACAACGAAATCGAACAACGAAATCGAACAACGATATCGAACAACGAAATCGAACAACGAAATCGAACAACGAAATCGAACAACAAAATCGAACAACGAAGTCGAACAACGAAATCGAACAACGAAATCGAACAACGAAATCGAACGACGAAATGGAACAACGAAATCGAACAAGAAATCGAACAACGAAATCGAACAACGAAATCGAACAACGAAATCGAACAACGAAATCGAACAACGAAATCGAACAACGAAATCGAACAACAAAATCGAACAACGAAATCGAACAACGAAATCGAACAACGAAATCGAACAACGAAATCGAACAACGAAATCGAACGACGAAATGGAACAACGAAATCGAACAAGAAATCGAACAACGAAATCGAATAACGAATCGAACAACGAAATCGAACAACGAAATCGAACAACGAAATCGATCAACGAATTAGAACAACGAAATAGAACAACGAAATCCAACTTCGAAATCGAACAGCGAAATCGAAATCGAACAACAAACTGAAACCACGAAATCGAACCACAAAATAGAACGACGAAATGGAACGACGCAATCGAACAACGAAATCGAACCACGAAATCGAACAACGAAATCGAACAACGAAATCGAACAACGAAATCGAACTTCGAAATCGAACAACGAAATCAAACAACGAAATCGAACAACGAAATCGAACAACGAAATCGAACAACAAAATCGAACAACGAAATCGAACAACGAAATCGAACAACGAATTCGAACAACGAATTCGAACCACGAAATCGAACAAAGAACAACGAAATCTAACAACGAAATCGAACAACGAAATCGAACAACGAAATCGCGAACTTCGAAATCGAACTTCGAAATCGAACAACGAAATCGAACAACGAAATCGAATAACGAATCGAACAACGAAATCGAACAACGAAATCGAACAACGAATTAGAACAACGAAATAGAACAACGAAATCCAACTTCGAAATCGAACAGCGAAATCGAAATCGAACAACAAACTTAAACCACGAAATCGAACCACGAAATAGAACAACGAAATGGAACAACGCAATCGAACAACGAAATCGAACCACGAAATCATACAACAATATCGAACAACGAAAACGAACAAAGAAATCGAACAACGGAATCGGACAACGAAATCGAACAACGAAATCGAACAACGAAATCGAACAACGAAATCGAACAACGAAATCGAACAACAAAATCGAACAACGAAATCGAACAACGAAATCGAACAACGAATTCGAACAACGAAATCGAACAACGAAATCGAACAACGAAATCGAACAACGAAATCGAATAACGAATCGAACAACGAAATCGAACAACGAAATCGAACAACGAAATCGAACAACGAATTAGAACAACGAAATAGAACAACGAAATCCAACTTCGAAATCGAACAGCGAAATCGAAATCGAACAACAAACTGAAACCACGAAATCGAACCACGAAATAGAACAACGAAATGGAACGACGCAATCAAACAACGAAATCGAACCACGAAATCATACAATATCGAACAACGAAAACGAACAACGAAATCGAACAACGGAAACGGACAACGAGATCGAACAACGAAATCGAACAACGAAATCGAACAACGAAATCGAACAACGAAATCGAACAACGATATCGAACAACGAAATCGAACAACGAAATCGAACAACGAAATCGAACAACAAAATCGAACAACGAAGTCGAACAACGAAATCGAACAACGAAATCGAACAACGAAATCGAACGACGAAATGGAACAACGAAATCGAACAAGAAATCGAACAACGAAATCGAACAACGAAATCGAACAACGAAATCGAACAACGAAATTGAACAACGAAATCGAACAACGAAATCGAACAACAAAATCGAACAACGAAATCGAACAACGAAATCGAACAACGAAATCGAACAACGAAATCGAACAACGAAATCGAACGACGAAATGGAACAACGAAATCGAACAAGAAATCGAACAACGAAATCGAATAACGAATCGAACAACGAAATCGAACAACGAAATCGAACAACGAAATCGATCAACGAATTAGAACAACGAAATAGAACAACGAAATCCAACTTCGAAATCGAACAGCGAAATCGAAATCGAACAACAAACTGAAACCACGAAATCGAACCACAAAATAGAACAACGAAATGGAGCGACGCAATCGAACAACGAAATCGAACCACGAAATCGAACAACGAAATCGAACAACGAAATCGAACAACGAAAGCGAACTTCGAAATCGAACAACGAAATCAAACAACGAAATCGAACAACGAAATCGAACAACGAAATCGAACAACAAAATCGAACAACGAAATCGAACAACGAAATCGAACAACGAATTCGAACAACGAATTCGAACCACGAAATCGAACAAAGAACAACGAAATCTAACAACGAAATCGAACAACGAAATCGAACAACGAAATCGAACAACTAAATCTAACAACGAACAACGAAATCTAACAACGAAATCGAACAACGAAATCGAACAACGAAATCGAACAACGAAATCGAACAACGAAATCGAACAACGACATCGAACAACGAAATCGAACAACGAAATCGAACAACGAAATCGAACAACGAAATCGAACAACGAAATCGAACAACGAAATCGAACAACGAAATCGAACAACGAAATCGAACAACGAAATCGAACAACGAAATCGAACAACGAAATCGAACAACGAAATCGAACAACGAAATCGAACAACGAAATCGAACAACGAAATCGAACAACGAAATCGAACAACGAATTCGAACAACGAAATCGAACAACGAAATCGAACAACGAAATCGAACAACGAAATCGAACAACGAAATCGAACAACGAAATCGAACAACGAAATCGAACAACGAAATCGAACTTCGAAATCGAACAACGAAATCGAACAACGAAATCGAACAACGAAATCGAACAACAAAATCGAACAACGAAATCGAACAACGAAATCGAACAACGAATTCGAACAACGAATTCGAACAACGAATTCGAACCACGAAATCGAACAAAGAACAACGAAATCGAACAACGAAATCGAACAACGAATTCGAACAACGAATTCGAACCACGAAATCGAACAACGAAATCTAACAACGAAATCGAACAACGAAATCGAAAAACGAAATCGATCAACGAAATCGAACAATCAAATCGAACAAAGAAAATCGAACAACGAAATCGATCAACGAAATCGAACACGAATTCAAACAACGAAATCGAACAACGAAATCGAACAACGAAATCGAACAACGAAATCGAACAACGAAATCGAACAACGAAATCGAACAACGAAATCGAACAACGAAATCGAACAACGAAATCGAACAACGAAATCGAACTTCGAAATCGAACTTCGAAATCGAACAACGAAATCGAACAACGAAATCGAATAACGAATCGAACAACGAAATCGAACAACGAAATCGAACAACGAATTAGAACAACGAAATAGAACAACGAAATCCAACTTCGAAATCGAACAGCGAAATCGAAATCGAACAACAAACTTAAACCACGAAATCGAACCACGAAATAGAACAACGAAATGGAACAACGCAATCGAACAACGAAATCGAACCACGAAATCATACAACAATATCGAACAACGAAAACGAACAAAGAAATCGAACAACGGAATCGGACAACGAAATCGAACAACGAAATCGAACAACGAAATCGAACAACGAAATCGAACAAAGAAATCGAACAACGAAATCGAACAACAAAATCGAACAATGAAATCGAACAACGAAATCGAACAACGAATTCGAACAACGAAATCGAACAACGAAATCGAACAACGAAATCGAACAACGAAATCGAACAACGAAATCGAATAACGAATCGAACAACGAAATCGAACAACGAAATCGAACAACGAAATCGAACAACGAATTAGAACAACGAAATAGAACAACGAAATCCAACTTCGAAATCGAACAGCGAAATCGAAATCGAACAACAAACTGAAACCACGAAATCGAACCACGAAATAGAACAACGAAATGGAACGACGCAATCAAACAACGAAATCGAACCACGAAATCATACAATATCGAACAACGAAAACGAACAACGAAATCGAACAACGGAAACGGACAACGAGATCGAACAACGAAATCGAACAACGAAATCGAACAACGAAATCGAACAACGATATCGAACAACGAAATCGAACAACGAAATCGAACAACGAAATCGAACAACAAAATCGAACAACGAAGTCGAACAACGAAATCGAACAACGAAATCGAACAACGAAATCGAACAACGAAATCGAACAACGAAATCGAACCACGAAATCATACAATATCGAACAACGAAAACGAACAACGAAATCGAACAACGGAAACGGACAACGAGATCGAACAACGAAATCGAACAACGAAATCGAACAACGAAATCGAACAACGATATCGAACAACGAAATCGAACAACGAAATCGAACAACGAAATCGAACAACAAAATCGAACAACGAAGTCGAACAACGAAATCGAACAACGAAATCGAACAACGAAATCGAACGACGAAATGGAACAACGAAATCGAACAAGAAATCGAACAACGAAATCGAACAACGAAATCGAACAACGAAATCGAACAACGAAATCGAACAACGAAATCGAACAACGAAATCGAACAACAAAATCGAACAACGAAATCGAACAACGAAATCGAACAACGAAATCGAACAACGAAATCGAACAACGAAATCGAACGACGAAATGGAACAACGAAATCGAACAAGAAATCGAACAACGAAATCGAATAACGAATCGAACAACGAAATCGAACAACGAAATCGAACAACGAAATCGATCAACGAATTAGAACAACGAAATAGAACAACGAAATCCAACTTCGAAATCGAACAGCGAAATCGAAATCGAACAACAAACTGAAACCACGAAATCGAACCACAAAATAGAACAACGAAATGGAACGACGCAATCGAACAACGAAATCGAACCACGAAATCGAACAACGAAATCGAACAACGAAATCGAACAACGAAATCGAACTTCGAAATCGAACAACGAAATCGAACAACGAAATCGAACAACGAAATCGAACAACGAAATCGAACAACAAAATCGAACAACGAAATCGAACAACGAAATCGAACAACGAATTCGAACAACGAATTCGAACCACGAAATCGAACAAAGAACAACGAAATCTAACAACGAAATCGAACAACGAAATCGAACAACGAAATCGAACAACTAAATCTAACAACGAACAACGAAATCTAACAACGAAATCGAACAACGAAATCGAACAACGAAATCGAACAACGAAATCGAACAACGAAATCGAACAACGACATCGAACAACGAAATCGAACAACGAAATCGAACAACGAAATCGAACAACGAAATCGAACAACGAAATCGAACAACGAAATCGAACAACGAAATCGAACAACGAAATCGAACAACGAAATCGAACAACGAAATCGAACAACGAAATCGAACAACGAAATCGAACAACGAAATCGAACAACGAAATCGAACAACGAAATCGAACAACGAAATCGAACAACGAAATCGAACAACGAAATCGAACAACGAAATCGAACAACGAAATCGAACAACGAAATCGAACAACGAAATCGAACAACGAAATCGAACAACGAAATCGAACAACGAAATCGAACAACGAAATCGAACTTCGAAATCGAACAACGAAATCGAACAACGAAATCGAACAACGAAATCGAACAACGAAATCGAACAACAAAATCGAACAACGAAATCGAACAACGAAATCGAACAACGAATTCGAACAACGAATTCGAACAACGAATTCGAACCACGAAATCGAACAAAGAACAACGAAATCGAACAACGAAATCGAACAACGAATTCGAACAAGAATTCGAACCACGAAATCGAACAACGAAATCTAACAACGAAATCGAACAACGAAATCGAAAAACGAAATCGATCAACGAAATCGAACAATCAAATCGAACAAAGAAAATCGAACAACGAAATCGATCAACGAAATCGAACACGAATTCAAACAACGAAATCGAACAACGAAATCGAACAACGAAATCGAACTTCGAAATCGAACAACGAAATCGAACAACGAAATCGAACAACGAAATCGAACAACGAAATCGAACAACGAAATCGAACAACGAAATCGAACAACGAAATCGAACAACGAAATCGAACAACGAAATCGAACAACGAAATCGAACAACGAAATCGAACAACGAAATCGAACAACGAAATCGAACGAAATCGAACGACGAAATGGAACAACGAAATCGAACAAGAAATCGAACAACGAAATCGAATAACGAATCGAACAACGAAATCGAACAACGAAATCGAACAACGAAATCGAACAACGAAATCGAACAACGAAATCGAACAACGAATTAGAACAACGAAATAGAACAACGAAATCCAACTTCGAAATCGAACAGCGAAATCGAAATCGAACAACAAACTGAAACCACGAAATCGAACCACGAAATTGAACAATTAAATGGAACAACGTAATCGAACAACGAAATCGAACCACGAAATCATACAACAATATCGAACAACGAAAACGAACAAAGAAATCGAACAACGGAATCGGACAACGAAATCGAACAACGAAATCGAACAACGAAATCGAACAACGAAATCGAACAACGAAATCGAACGACGAAATCGAACAACAAAATCGAACAACGAAATCGAACAACGAAATCGAACAACGAATTCGAACAACGAATTCGAACAACGACATCGAACAACGAAATCGAACAACGAAATCGAACAACGAAATCGAACAACGAAATCGAACAACGAAATCGAACAACGAAATCGAATAACGAATCGAACAACGAAATCGAACAACGAAATCGAACAACGAAATCGAACAACGAATTAGAACAACGAAATAGAACAACGAAATCCAACTTCGAAATCAAACAGCGAAATCGAAATCGAACAACGAAAGCGAACTTCGAAATCGAACAACGAAATCGAACAACGAATTAGAACAACGAAATAGAACAACGAAATCCAACTTCGAAATCGAACAGCGAAATCGAAATCGAACAACAAACTGAAACCACGAAATCGAACCACGAAATTGAACAATTAAATGGAACAACGTAATCGAACAACGAAATCGAACCACGAAATCATACAACAATATCGAACAACGAAAACGAACAAAGAAATCGAACAACGGAATCGGACAACGAAATCGAACAACGAAATCGAACAACGAAATCGAACAACGAAATCGAACAACGAAATCGAACAACGAAATCGAACAACAAAATCGAACAACGAAATCGAACAACGAAATCGAACAACGAATTCGAACAACGAATTCGAACAACGACATCGAACAACGAAATCGAACAACGAAATCGAACAACGAAATCGAACAACGAAATCGAACAACGAAATCGAACAACGAAATCGAATAACGAATCGAACAACGAAATCGAACAACGAAATCGAACAACGAAATCGAACAACGAATTAGAACAACGAAATAGAACAACGAAATCCAACTTCGAAATCAAACAGCGAAATCGAAATCGAACAACAAACTGAAACCACGAAATCGAACCACGAAATAGAACAACGAAATGGAACGACGCAATCAAACAACGAAATCGAACCACGAAATCATACAACAATATCGAACAACGAAAACGAACAAAGAAATCGAACAACGGAATCGGACAACGAAATCGAACAACGAAATCGAACAACGAAATCGAACAACGAAATCGAACAACGAAATCGAAAAACGAAATCGATCAACGAAATCGAACAATCAAATCGAACAAAGAAAATCGAACAACGAAATCGATCAACGAAATCGAACACGAATTCAAACAACGAAATCGAACAACGAAATCGAACAACGAAATCGAACTTCGAAATCGAACAACGAAATCGAACAACGAAATCGAACAACGAAATCGAACAACGAAATCGAACAACGAAATCGAACAACGAAATCGAACAACGAAATCGAACAACGAAATCGAACAACGAAATCGAACAACGAAATCGAACAACGAAATCGAACAACGAAATCGAACAACGAAATCGAACGAAATCGAACGACGAAATGGAACAACGAAATCGAACAAGAAATCGAACAACGAAATCGAATAACGAATCGAACAACGAAATCGAACAACGAAATCGAACAACGAAATCGAACAACGAAATCGAACAACGAAATCGAACAACGAATTAGAACAACGAAATAGAACAACGAAATCCAACTTCGAAATCGAACAGCGAAATCGAAATCGAACAACAAACTGAAACCACGAAATCGAACCACGAAATTGAACAATTAAATGGAACAACGTAATCGAACAACGAAATCGAACCACGAAATCATACAACAATATCGAACAACGAAAACGAACTTCGAAATCGAACAACGAAATCGAACAACGAATTAGAACAACGAAATAGAACAACGAAATCCAACTTCGAAATCGAACAGCGAAATCGAAATCGAACAACAAACTGAAACCACGAAATCGAACCACGAAATTGAACAATTAAATGGAACAACGTAATCGAACAACGAAATCGAACCACGAAATCATACAACAATATCGAACAACGAAAACGAACAAAGAAATCGAACAACGGAATCGGACAACGAAATCGAACAACGAAATCGAACAACGAAATCGAACAACGAAATCGAACAACGAAATCGAACAACGAAATCGAACAACAAAATCGAACAACGAAATCGAACAACGAAATCGAACAACGAATTCGAACAACGAATTCGAACAACGACATCGAACAACGAAATCGAACAACGAAATCGAACAACGAAATCGAACAACGAAATCGAACAACGAAATCGAACAACGAAATCGAATAACGAATCGAACAACGAAATCGAACAACGAAATCGAACAACGAAATCGAACAACGAATTAGAACAACGAAATAGAACAACGAAATCCAACTTCGAAATCAAACAGCGAAATCGAAATCGAACAACAAACTGAAACCACGAAATCGAACCACGAAATAGAACAACGAAATGGAACGACGCAATCAAACAACGAAATCGAACCACGAAATCATACAACAATATCGAACAACGAAAACGAACAAAGAAATCGAACAACGGAATCGGACAACGAAATCGAACAACGAAATCGAACAACGAAATCGAACAACGAAATCGAACAACGAAATCGAACAACGAAATCGAACAACGAAAGCGAACTTCGAAATCGAACAACGAAATCGAACAACGAAATCGAACAACGAAATCGAACAACGAAATCGAACAACGAAATCGAACAACGAAATCGAACAACGAAATCGAACAACGAAATCGAACAACGAAATCGAACAACGAAATCGAACAACGAAATCGAACAACGAAATCGAACAACGAAATCGAACAACGAAATCGAACAACGAAATCGAACAACGAAATCGAACAACGAAATCGAACAACAAAATCGAACAACGAAATCGAACAACGAAATCGAACAACGAATTCGAACAACGAATTCGAACCACGAAATCGAACAAAGAACAACGAAATCTAACAACGAAATCGAACAACGAAATCGAACAACGAAATCTAACAACGAAATCGAACAACGAAATCGAACAACGAAATCGAACAACGAAATCGAACAACGAAATCGAACAACGAATTCGAACAACGAATTCGAACAACGACATCGAACAACGAAATCGAACAACGAAATCGAACAACGAAATCGAACAACGAAATCGAACAACGAAATCGAACAACGAAATCGAACAACGAAATCGAACAACGAAATCGAACAACGAAATCGAACAACGAAATCGAACAACGAAATCGAACAACGAAATCGAACAACGAAATCGAACAACGAAATCGAACAACGAAATCGAACAACGAAATCGAACAACGAAATCGAACAACGAAATCGAACAACGAAATCGAACAACGAAATCGAACAACGAAATCGAACAACGAAATCGAACAACGAAATCGAACAACGAAATCGAACAACGAAATCGAACAACGAAATCGAACAACGAAATCGAACAACGAAATCAAACAACGAATTCGAACAACGAATTCGAACAACGAATTCGAACAACGAAATCGAACAACGAAATCGAACAACGAAATCGAACTTCGAAATCGAACTTCGAAATCGAACAACGAAATCGAATAACGAAATCGAACAACGACATCGAACAACGAAATCGAACAACGAAATCGAACAACGAAATCGAACTTCGAAATCGAACTTCGAAATCGAACAACGAAATCGAACAACGAAATCGAACAACGAAATCGAACAACGAAATCGAACAACGAAATCGAACAACGAAATCGAACAACAAAATCGAACAACGTAATCGAACAACGAAATCGAACAACGAAATCGAACAACGAAATCGAACAACGAAATCGAACTTCGAAATCGAACTTCGAAATCGAACAACGAATTCGAACCACGAAATCGAACAAAGAACAACGAAATCTAACAACGAACAACGAAATCTAACAACGAACAACGAAATCTAACAACGAAATCGAACAACGAAATCGAACAACGAAATCTAACAACGAAATCGAACAACGAAATCGAACAACGAAATCGAACAACGAAATCGAACAACGAAATGGAACAACGAAATCGAACAAGAAATCGAACAACGAAATCGAACTTCGAAATCGAACTTCGAAATCGAACAACGAAATCGAACAACGAAATCGAACAACGAAATCGAACAACGAAATCGAACAACGAAATCGAACAACGAAATCGAACAACAAAATCGAACAACGTAATCGAACAACGAAATCGAACAACGAAATCGAACAACGAAATCGAACAACGAAATCGAACAACGAAATCGAACAACGAAATCGAACGACGAAATCGAACAACAAAATCGAACAACGAAATCGAACAACGAAATCGAACAACGAATTCGAACAACGAATTCGAACAACGACATCGAACAACGAAATCGAACAACGAAATCGAACAACGAAATCGAACAACGAAATCGAACAACGAATTAGAACAACGAAATAGAACAACGAAATCCAACTTCGAAATCGAACAGCGAAATCGAAATCGAACAACAAACTGAAACCACGAAATCGAACCACGAAATAGAACAACGAAATGGAACAACGCAATCGAACAACGAAATCGAACCACGAAATCATACAACAATATCGAACAACGAAAACGAACAAAGAAATCGAACAACGGAATCGGACAACGAAATCGAACAACGAAATCGAACAACGAAATCGAACAACGAAATCGAACAACGAAATCGAACAACGAAATCGAACAACAAAATCGAACAACGAAATCGAACAACGAAATCGAACAACGAATTCGAACAACGAATTCGAACAACGACATCGAACAACGAAATCGAACAACGAAATCGAACAACGAAATCGAACAACGAAATCGAACAACGAAATCGAACAACGAAATCGAATAACGAATCGAACAACGAAATCGAACAACGAAATCGAACAACGAAATCGAACAACGAATTAGAACAACGAAATAGAACAACGAAATCCAACTTCGAAATCGAACAGCGAAATCGAAATCGAACAACAAACTGAAACCACGAAATCGAACCACGAAATAGAACAACGAAATGGAACGACGCAATCAAACAACGAAATCGAACCACGAAATCATACAATATCGAACAACGAAAACGAACAACGAAATCGAACAACGGAAACGGACAACGAGATCGAACAACGAAATCGAACAACGAAATCGAACAACGAAATCGAACAACGAAATCGAATAACGAATCGAACAACGAAATAGAACAACGAAATAGAACAACGAAATCCAACTTCGAAATCGAACAGCGAAATCGAAATCGAACAAACTGAAACCAAGAAATCGAACCACGAAATAGAACAACGAAATGGAACAACGCAATCGAACAACGAAATCGAACAACGAAATCGAACAACGAATTAGAACAGCGAAATAGAACAACGAAATCCAACTTCGAAATCGAACAGCGAAATCGAAATCGAACAAACTGAAACCAAGAAATCGAACCACGAAATAGAACAACGAAATGGAACAACGCAATCGAACAACGAAATCGAACCACGAAATCATACAACAATATCGAACAACGAAAACGAACAAAGAAATCGAACAACGGAATCGGACAACGAAATCGAACAACGAAATCGAACAACGAAATCGAACAACGAAATCGATCAACGAAATCGAACTTCAAAATCGAACAACGAAATCGAACAAATAAATCGAACAACGAAATCGAACAACGAAATCGATCAACGAAATCGAACAACGAAATCGAACAAAGAAAATCGAACAACGAAATCGATCAACGAAATCGAACACGAATTCAAACAACGAAATCGAACAACGAAATCGAACAACGAAATCGAACAACGAAATCGAACTTCGAAATCGAACAACGAAATCGAACAACGAAATCGAACAACGAAATCGAACAACGAAATCGAACAACGAAATCGAACAACAAAATCGAACAACGAAATCGAACAACGAAATCGAACAACGAAATCGAACAACGAAATCGAACAACGAAATCGAACGACGAAATGGAACAACGAAATCGAACAACGAAATCGAATAACGAATCGAACAACGAAATCGAACAACGAAATCGAACAACGAAATCGAACAACGAATTAGAACAACGAAATAGAACAACGAAATCCAACTTCGAAATCGAACAGCGAAATCGAACAGCGAAATCGAAATCGAACAACAAACTGAAACCACGAAATCGAACCACAAAATAGAACAACGAAATGGAACGACGCAATCGAACAACGAAATCGAACCACGAAATCGAACAACGAAATCGAACAACGAAATCGAACAACGAAATCGAACTTCGAAATCGAACAACGAAATCGAACAACGAAATCGAACAACGAAATCGAACAACGAAATCGAACAACAAAATCGAACAACGAAATCGAACAACGAAATCGAACAACGAATTCGAACAACGAATTCGAACCACGAAATCGAACAAAGAACAACGAAATCTAACAACGAAATCGAACAACGAAATCGAACAACGAAATCGAACAACTAAATCTAACAACGAACAACGAAATCTAACAACGAAATCGAACAACGAAATCGAACAACGAAATCGAACAACGAAAATCGAACAACGAAATCGAACAACGAAATCGAACAACGACATCGAACAACGAAATCGAACAACGAAATCGAACAACGAAATCGAACAACGAAATCGAACAACGAAATCGAACAACGAAATCGAACAACGAAATCGAACAACGAAATCGAACAACGAAATCGAACAACGAAATCGAACAACGAAATCGAACAACGAAATCGAACAACGAAATCGAACAACGAAATCGAACAACGAAATCGAACAACGAAATCGAACAACGAAATCGAACAACGAAATCGAACAACGAAATCGAACAACGAAATCAAACTTCGAAATCGAACTTCGAAATCGAACAACGAAATCGAACAACGAAATCGAACAACGACATCGAACAACGAAATCGAACAACGAAATCGAACAACGAAATCGAACTTCGAAATCGAACTTCGAAATCGAACAACGAAATCGAACAACGAAATCGAACAACGAAATCGAACAACGAAATCGAACAACGAAATCGAACAACGAAATCGAACAACGAAATCGAACAACAAAATCGAACAACGAAATCGAACAACGAAATCGAACAACGAAATCGAACAACGAAATCGAACAACAAAATCGAACAACGAAATCGAACAAGGAAATCGAACAACGAATTCGAACCACGAAATCGAACAAAGAACAACGAAATCTAACAACGAACAACGAAATCTAACAACGAACAACGAAATCTAAAAACGAAATCGAACAACGAAATCGAACAACGAAATCTAACAACGAAATCGAACAACGAAATCGAACAACGAAATCGAACAACGAAATCGAACAACGAAATGGAACAACGAAATCGAACAAGAAATCGAACAATGAAATCGAATAACGAATCGAACAACGAAATCGAACAACGAAATCGAACAACGAAATCGAACAACGAATTAGAACAACGAAATAGAACAACGAAATCCAACTTCGAAATCGAACAGCGAAATCGAAATCGAACAACAAACTGAAACCACGAAATCGAACCACGAAATAGAACAACGAAATGGAACAACGCAATCGAACAACGAAATCGAACCACGAAATCATACAACAATATCGAACAACGAAAACGAACAAAGAAATCGAACAACGGAATCGGACAACGAAATCGAACAACGAAATCGAACAACGAAATCGAACAACGAAATCGAACAACGAAATCGAACAACGAAATCGAACAACAAAATCGAACAACGAAATCGAACAACGAAATCGAACAACGAATTCGAACAACGAATTCGAACAACGACATCGAACAACGAAATCGAACAACGAAATCGAACAACGAAATCGAACAACGAAATCGAACAACGAAATCGAACAACGAAATCGAATAACGAATCGAACAACGAAATCGAACAACGAAATCGAACAACGAAATCGAACAACGAATTAGAACAACGAAATAGAACAACGAAATCCAACTTCGAAATCAAACAGCGAAATCGAAATCGAACAACAAACTGAAACCACGAAATCGAACCACGAAATAGAACAACGAAATGGAACGACGCAATCAAACAACGAAATCGAACCACGAAATCATACAACAATATCGAACAACGAAAACGAACAAAGAAATCGAACAACGGAATCGGACAACGAAATCGAACAACGAAATCGAACAACGAAATCGAACAACGAAATCGAACAACGAAATCGAACAACGAAATCGAACAACGAAAGCGAACTTCGAAATCGAACAACGAAATCGAACAACGAAATCGAACAACGAAATCGAACAACGAAATCGAACAACGAAATCGAACAACGAAATCGAATAACGAATCGAACAACGAAATCGAACAACGAAATCGAACAACGAAATCGAACAACGAATTAGAACAACGAAATAGAACAACGAAATCCAACTTCGAAATCAAACAGCGAAATCGAAATCGAACAACAAACTGAAACCACGAAATCGAACCACGAAATAGAACAACGAAATGGAACGACGCAATCAAACAACGAAATCGAACCACGAAATCATACAACAATATCGAACAACGAAAACGAACAAAGAAATCGAACAACGGAATCGGACAACGAAATCGAACAACGAAATCGAACAACGAAATCGAACAACGAAATCGAACAACGAAATCGAACAACGAAATCGAACAACGAAAGCGAACTTCGAAATCGAACAACGAAATCGAACAACGAAATCGAACAACGAAATCGAACAACGAAATCGAACAACGAAATCGAACAACGAAATCGAACAACGAAATCGAACAACGAAATCGAACAACGAAATCGAACAACGAAATCGAACAACGAAATCGAACAACGAAATCGAACAACGAAATCGAACAACGAAATCGAACAACGAAATCGAACAACGAATTAGAACAACGAAATAGAACAACGAAATCCAACTTCGAAATCAAACAGCGAAATCGAAATCGAACAACAAACTGAAACCACGAAATCGAACCACGAAATAGAACAACGAAATGGAACGACGCAATCAAACAACGAAATCGAACCACGAAATCATACAACAATATCGAACAACGAAAACGAACAAAGAAATCGAACAACGGAATCGGACAACGAAATCGAACAACGAAATCGAACAACGAAATCGAACAACGAAATCGAACAACGAAATCGAACAACGAAATCGAACAACGAAAGCGAACTTCGAAATCGAACAACGAAATCGAACAACGAAATCGAACAACGAAATCGAACAACGAAATCGAACAACGAAATCGAACAACGAAATCGAACAACGAAATCGAACAACGAAATCGAACAACGAAATCGAACAACGAAATCGAACAACGAAATCGAACAACGAAATCGAACAACGAAATCGAACAACGAAATCGAACAACGAAATCGAACAACGAAATCGAACAACGAAATCGAACAACAAAATCGAACAACGAAATCGAACAACGAAATCGAACAACGAATTCGAACAACGAATTCGAACCACGAAATCGAACAAAGAACAACGAAATCTAACAACGAAATCGAACAACGAAATCGAACAACGAAATCTAACAACGAAATCGAACAACGAAATCGAACAACGAAATCGAACAACGAAATCGAACAACGAAATCGAACAACGAATTCGAACAACGAATTCGAACAACGACATCGAACAACGAAATCGAACAACGAAATCGAACAACGAAATCGAACAACGAAATCGAACAACGAAATCGAACAACGAAATCGAACAACGAAATCGAACAACGAAATCGAACAACGAAATCGAACAACGAAATCGAACAACGAAATCGAACAACGAAATCGAACAACGAAATCGAACAACGAAATCGAACAACGAAATCGAACAACGAAATCGAACAACGAAATCGAACAACGAAATCGAACAACGAAATCGAACAACGAAATCGAACAACGAAATCGAACAACGAAATCGAACAACGAAATCGAACAACGAAATCGAACAACGAAATCGAACAACGAAATCGAACAACGAAATCAAACAACGAATTCGAACAACGAATTCGAACAACGAATTCGAACAACGAAATCGAACAACGAAATCGAACAACGAAATCGAACTTCGAAATCGAACTTCGAAATCGAACAACGAAATCGAATAACGAAATCGAACAACGACATCGAACAACGAAATCGAACAACGAAATCGAACAACGAAATCGAACTTCGAAATCGAACTTCGAAATCGAACAACGAAATCGAACAACGAAATCGAACAACGAAATCGAACAACGAAATCGAACAACGAAATCGAACAACGAAATCGAACAACAAAATCGAACAACGTAATCGAACAACGAAATCGAACAACGAAATCGAACAACGAAATCGAACAACAAAATCGAACAACGAAATCGAACAAGGAAATCGAACAACGAATTCGAACCACGAAATCGAACAAAGAACAACGAAATCTAACAACGAACAACGAAATCTAACAACGAACAACGAAATCTAACAACGAAATCGAACAACGAAATCGAACAACGAAATCGAACAACGAAATCTAACAACGAAATCGAACAACGAAATCGAACAACGAAATCGAACAACGAAATCGAACAACGAAATGGAACAACGAAATCGAACAAGAAATCGAACAACGAAATCGAACTTCGAAATCGAACTTCGAAATCGAACAACGAAATCGAACAACGAAATCGAACAACGAAATCGAACAACGAAATCGAACAACGAAATCGAACAACGAAATCGAACAACAAAATCGAACAACGTAATCGAACAACGAAATCGAACAACGAAATCGAACAACGAAATCGAACAACGAAATCGAACAACGAAATCGAACAACGAAATCGAACGACGAAATCGAACAACAAAATCGAACAACGAAATCGAACAACGAAATCGAACAACGAATTCGAACAACGAATTCGAACAACGACATCGAACAACGAAATCGAACAACGAAATCGAACAACGAAATCGAACAACGAAATCGAACAACGAATTAGAACAACGAAATAGAACAACGAAATCCAACTTCGAAATCGAACAGCGAAATCGAAATCGAACAACAAACTGAAACCACGAAATCGAACCACGAAATAGAACAACGAAATGGAACAACGCAATCGAACAACGAAATCGAACCACGAAATCATACAACAATATCGAACAACGAAAACGAACAAAGAAATCGAACAACGGAATCGGACAACGAAATCGAACAACGAAATCGAACAACGAAATCGAACAACGAAATCTAACAACGAAATCGAACAACGAAATCGAACAACAAAATCGAACAACGAAATCGAACAACGAAATCGAACAACGAATTCGAACAACGAATTCGAACAACGACATCGAACAACGAAATCGAACAACGAAATCGAACAACGAAATCGAACAACGAAATCGAACAACGAAATCGAACAACGAAATCGAATAACGAATCGAACAACGAAATCGAACAACGAAATCGAACAACGAAATCGAACAACGAATTAGAACAACGAAATAGAACAACGAAATCCAACTTCGAAATCGAACAGCGAAATCGAAATCGAACAACAAACTGAAACCACGAAATCGAACCACGAAATAGAACAACGAAATGGAACGACGCAATCAAACAACGAAATCGAACCACGAAATCATACAATATCGAACAACGAAAACGAACAACGAAATCGAACAACGGAAACGGACAACGAGATCGAACAACGAAATCGAACAACGAAATCGAACAACGAAATCGAACAACGAAATCGAATAACGAATCGAACAACGAAATAGAACAACGAAATAGAACAACGAAATCCAACTTCGAAATCGAACAGCGAAATCGAAATCGAACAAACTGAAACCAAGAAATCGAACCACGAAATAGAACAACGAAATGGAACAACGCAATCGAACAACGAAATCGAACAACGAAATCGAACAACGAAATCGAACAACGAATTAGAACAGCGAAATAGAACAACGAAATCCAACTTCGAAATCGAACAGCGAAATCGAAATCGAACAAACTGAAACCAAGAAATCGAACCACGAAATAGAACAACGAAATGGAACAACGCAATCGAACAACGAAATCGAACCACGAAATCATACAACAATATCGAACAACGAAAACGAACAAAGAAATCGAACAACGGAATCGGACAACGAAATCGAACAACGAAATCGAACAACGAAATCGAACAACGAAATCGATCAACGAAATCGAACTTCAAAATCGAACAACGAAATCGAACAAATAAATCGAACAACGAAATCGAACAACGAAATCGATCAACGAAATCGAACAACGAAATCGAACAAAGAAAATCGAACAACGAAATCGATCAACGAAATCGAACACGAATTCAAACAACGAAATCGAACAACGAAATCGAACAACGAAATCGAACAACGAAATCGAACTTCGAAATCGAACAACGAAATCGAACAACGAAATCGAACAACGAAATCGAACAACGAAATCGAACAACGAAATCGAACAACAAAATCGAACAACGAAATCGAACAACGAAATCGAACAACGAAATCGAACAACGAAATCGAACAACGAAATCGAACGACGAAATGGAACAACGAAATCGAACAACGAAATCGAATAACGAATCGAACAACGAAATCGAACAACGAAATCGAACAACGAATTAGAACAACGAAATAGAACAACGAAATCCAACTTCGAAATCGAACAGCGAAATCGAACAGCGAAATCGAAATCGAACAACAAACTGAAACCACGAAATCGAACCACAAAATAGAACAACGAAATGGAACGACGCAATCGAACAACGAAATCGAACCACGAAATCGAACAACGAAATCGAACAACGAAATCGAACAACGAAATCGAACTTCGAAATCGAACAACGAAATCGAACAACGAAATCGAACAACGAAATCGAACAACGAAATCGAACAACAAAATCGAACAACGAAATCGAACAACGAAATCGAACAACGAATTCGAACAACGAATTCGAACCACGAAATCGAACAAAGAACAACGAAATCTAACAACGAAATCGAACAACGAAATCGAACAACGAAATCGAACAACTAAATCTAACAACGAACAACGAAATCTAACAACGAAATCGAACAACGAAATCGAACAACGAAATCGAACAACGAAAATCGAACAACGAAATCGAACAACGAAATCGAACAACGACATCGAACAACGAAATCGAACAACGAAATCGAACAACGAAATCGAACAACGAAATCGAACAACGAAATCGAACAACGAAATCGAACAACGAAATCGAACAACGAAATCGAACAACGAAATCGAACAACGAAATCGAACAACGAAATCGAACAACGAAATCGAACAACGAAATCGAACAACGAAATCGAACAACGAAATCGAACAACGAAATCGAACAACGAAATCGAACAACGAAATCGAACAACGAAATCAAACTTCGAAATCGAACTTCGAAATCGAACAACGAAATCGAACAACGAAATCGAACAACGACATCGAACAACGAAATCGAACAACGAAATCGAACAACGAAATCGAACTTCGAAATCGAACTTCGAAATCGAACAACGAAATCGAACAACGAAATCGAACAACGAAATCGAACAACGAAATCGAACAACGAAATCGAACAACGAAATCGAACAACGAAATCGAACAACAAAATCGAACAACGAAATCGAACAACGAAATCGAACAACGAAATCGAACAACGAAATCGAACAACAAAATCGAACAACGAAATCGAACAAGGAAATCGAACAACGAATTCGAACCACGAAATCGAACAAAGAACAACGAAATCTAACAACGAACAACGAAATCTAACAACGAACAACGAAATCTAAAAACGAAATCGAACAACGAAATCGAACAACGAAATCTAACAACGAAATCGAACAACGAAATCGAACAACGAAATCGAACAACGAAATCGAACAACGAAATGGAACAACGAAATCGAACAAGAAATCGAACAATGAAATCGAATAACGAATCGAACAACGAAATCGAACAACGAAATCGAACAACGAAATCGAACAACGAATTAGAACAACGAAATAGAACAACGAAATCCAACTTCGAAATCGAACAGCGAAATCGAAATCGAACAACAAACTGAAACCACGAAATCGAACCACGAAATAGAACAACGAAATGGAACAACGCAATCGAACAACGAAATCGAACCACGAAATCATACAACAATATCGAACAACGAAAACGAACAAAGAAATCGAACAACGGAATCGGACAACGAAATCGAACAACGAAATCGAACAACGAAATCGAACAACGAAATCGAACAACGAAATCGAACAACGAAATCGAACAACAAAATCGAACAACGAAATCGAACAACGAAATCGAACAACGAATTCGAACAACGAATTCGAACAACGACATCGAACAACGAAATCGAACAACGAAATCGAACAACGAAATCGAACAACGAAATCGAACAACGAAATCGAACAACGAAATCGAATAACGAATCGAACAACGAAATCGAACAACGAAATCGAACAACGAAATCGAACAACGAATTAGAACAACGAAATAGAACAACGAAATCCAACTTCGAAATCAAACAGCGAAATCGAAATCGAACAACAAACTGAAACCACGAAATCGAACCACGAAATAGAACAACGAAATGGAACGACGCAATCAAACAACGAAATCGAACCACGAAATCATACAACAATATCGAACAACGAAAACGAACAAAGAAATCGAACAACGGAATCGGACAACGAAATCGAACAACGAAATCGAACAACGAAATCGAACAACGAAATCGAACAACGAAATCGAACAACGAAATCGAACAACGAAAGCGAACTTCGAAATCGAACAACGAAATCGAACAACGAAATCGAACAACGAAATCGAACAACGAAATCGAACAACGAAATCGAACAACGAAATCGAACAACGAAATCGAACAACGAAATCGAACAACGAAATCGAACAACGAAATCGAACAACGAAATCGAACAACGAAATCGAACAACGAAATCGAACAACGAAATCGAACAACGAAATCGAACAACGAAATCGAACAACGAAATCGAACAACAAAATCGAACAACGAAATCGAACAACGAAATCGAACAACGAATTCGAACAACGAATTCGAACCACGAAATCGAACAAAGAACAACGAAATCTAACAACGAAATCGAACAACGAAATCGAACAACGAAATCTAACAACGAAATCGAACAACGAAATCGAACAACGAAATCGAACAACGAAATCGAACAACGAAATCGAACAACGAATTCGAACAACGAATTCGAACAACGACATCGAACAACGAAATCGAACAACGAAATCGAACAACGAAATCGAACAACGAAATCGAACAACGAAATCGAACAACGAAATCGAACAACGAAATCGAACAACGAAATCGAACAACGAAATCGAACAACGAAATCGAACAACGAAATCGAACAACGAAATCGAACAACGAAATCGAACAACGAAATCGAACAACGAAATCGAACAACGAAATCGAACAACGAAATCGAACAACGAAATCGAACAACGAAATCGAACAACGAAATCGAACAACGAAATCGAACAACGAAATCGAACAACGAAATCGAACAACGAAATCGAACAACGAAATCGAACAACGAAATCGAACAACGAAATCGAACAACGAAATCAAACAACGAATTCGAACAACGAATTCGAACAACGAATTCGAACAACGAAATCGAACAACGAAATCGAACAACGAAATCGAACAACGAAATCGAACTTCGAAATCGAACTTCGAAATCGAACAACGAAATCGAACAACGAAATCGAACAACGACATCGAACAACGAAATCGAACAACGAAATCGAACAACGAAATCGAACTTCGAAATCGAACTTCGAAATCGAACAACGAAATCGAACAACGAAATCGAACAACGAAATCGAACAACGAAATCGAACAACGAAATCGAACAACGAAATCGAACAACAAAATCGAACAACGTAATCGAACAACGAAATCGAACAACGAAATCGAACAACGAAATCGAACAACAAAATCGAACAACGAAATCGAACAAGGAAATCGAACAACGAATTCGAACCACGAAATCGAACAAAGAACAACGAAATCTAACAACGAACAACGAAATCTAACAACGAACAACGAAATCTAACAACGAAATCGAACAACGAAATCGAACAACGAAATCGAACAACGAAATCTAACAACGAAATCGAACAACGAAATCGAACAACGAAATCGAACAACGAAATCGAACAACGAAATGGAACAACGAAATCGAACAAGAAATCGAACAACGAAATCGAACTTCGAAATCGAACTTCGAAATCGAACAACGAAATCGAACAACGAAATCGAACAACGAAATCGAACAACGAAATCGAACAACGAAATCGAACAACGAAATCGAACAACAAAATCGAACAACGTAATCGAACAACGAAATCGAACAACGAAATCGAACAACGAAATCGAACAACAAAATCGAACAACGAAATCGAACAAGGAAATCGAACAACGAATTCGAACCACGAAATCGAACAAAGAACAACGAAATCTAACAACGAACAACGAAATCTAACAACGAACAACGAAATCTAACAACGAAATCGAACAACGAAATCGAACAACGAAATCGAACAACGAAATCGAACAACGAAATCGAACAACGAATTAGAACAACGAAATAGAACAACGAAATCCAACTTCGAAATCGAACAGCGAAATCGAAATCGAACAACAAACTGAAACCACGAAATCGAACCACGAAATAGAACAACGAAATGGAACAACGCAATCGAACAACGAAATCGAACCACGAAATCATACAACAATATCGAACAACGAAAACGAACAAAGAAATCGAACAACGGAATCGGACAACGAAATCGAACAACGAAATCGAACAACGAAATCGAACAACGAAATCGAACAACGAAATCGAACAACGAAATCGAACAACAAAATCGAACAACGAAATCGAACAACGAAATCGAACAACGAATTCGAACAACGAATTCGAACAACGACATCGAACAACGAAATCGAACAACGAAATCGAACAACGAAATCGAACAACGAAATCGAACAACGAAATCGAATAACGAATCGAACAACGAAATCGAACAACGAAATCGAACAACAAAATCGAACAACGAATTAGAACAACGAAATAGAACAACGAAATCCAACTTCGAAATCGAACAGCGAAATCGAAATCGAACAACAAACTGAAACCACGAAATCGAACCACGAAATAGAACAACGAAATGGAACGACGCAATCAAACAACGAAATCGAACCACGAAATCATACAATATCGAACAACGAAAACGAACAACGAAATCGAACAACGGAAACGGACAACGAGATCGAACAACGAAATCGAACAACGAAATCGAACAACGAAATCGAATAACGAATCGAACAACGAAATAGAACAACGAAATAGAACAACGAAATCCAACTTCGAAATCGAACAGCGAAATCGAAATCGAACAAACTGAAACCAAGAAATCGAACCACGAAATAGAACAACGAAATGGAACAACGCAATCGAACAACGAAATCGAACAACGAAATCGAACAACGAAATCGAACAACGAATTAGAACAGCGAAATAGAACAACGAAATCCAACTTCGAAATCGAACAGCGAAATCGAAATCGAACAAACTGAAACCAAGAAATCGAACCACGAAATAGAACAACGAAATGGAACAACGCAATCGAACAACGAAATCGAACCACGAAATCATACAACAATATCGAACAACGAAAACGAACAAAGAAATCGAACAACGGAATCGGACAACGAAATCGAACAACGAAATCGAACAACGAAATCGAACAACGAAATCGATCAACGAAATCGAACTTCAAAATCGAACAACGAAATCGAACAAATAAATCGAACAACGAAATCGAACAACGAAATCGATCAACGAAATCGAACAACGAAATCGAACAAAGAAAATCGAACAACGAAATCGATCAACGAAATCGAACACGAATTCAAACAACGAAATCGAACAACGAAATCGAACAACGAAATCGAACAACGAAATCGAACTTCGAAATCGAACAACGAAATCGAACAACGAAATCGAACAACGAAATCGAACAACGAAATCGAACAACGAAATCGAACAACAAAATCGAACAACGAAATCGAACAACGAAATCGAACAACGAAATCGAACAACGAAATCGAACAACGAAATCGAACGACGAAATGGAACAACGAAATCGAACAACGAAATCGAATAACGAATCGAACAACGAAATCGAACAACGAAATCGAACAACGAAATCGAACAACGAATTAGAACAACGAAATAGAACAACGAAATCCAACTTCGAAATCGAACAGCGAAATCGAACAGCGAAATCGAAATCGAACAACAAACTGAAACCACGAAATCGAACCACAAAATAGAACAACGAAATGGAACGACGCAATCGAACAACGAAATCGAACCACGAAATCGAACAACGAAATCGAACAACGAAATCGAACAACGAAATCGAACTTCGAAATCGAACAACGAAATCGAACAACGAAATCGAACAACGAAATCGAACAACGAAATCGAACAACAAAATCGAACAACGAAATCGAACAACGAAATCGAACAACGAATTCGAACAACGAATTCGAACCACGAAATCGAACAAAGAACAACGAAATCTAACAACGAAATCGAACAACGAAATCGAACAACGAAATCGAACAACTAAATCTAACAACGAACAACGAAATCTAACAACGAAATCGAACAACGAAATCGAACAACGAAATCGAACAACGAAAATCGAACAACGAAATCGAACAACGAAATCGAACAACGACATCGAACAACGAAATCGAACAACGAAATCGAACAACGAAATCGAACAACGAAATCGAACAACGAAATCGAACAACGAAATCGAACAACGAAATCGAACAACGAAATCGAACAACGAAATCGAACAACGAAATCGAACAACGAAATCGAACAACGAAATCGAACAACGAAATCGAACAACGAAATCGAACAACGAAATCGAACAACGAAATCGAACAACGAAATCGAACAACGAAATCGAACAACGAAATCGAACAACGAAATCAAACTTCGAAATCGAACTTCGAAATCGAACAACGAAATCGAACAACGAAATCGAACAACGACATCGAACAACGAAATCGAACAACGAAATCGAACAACGAAATCGAACTTCGAAATCGAACTTCGAAATCGAACAACGAAATCGAACAACGAAATCGAACAACGAAATCGAACAACGAAATCGAACAACGAAATCGAACAACGAAATCGAACAACGAAATCGAACAACAAAATCGAACAACGAAATCGAACAACGAAATCGAACAACGAAATCGAACAACGAAATCGAACAACAAAATCGAACAACGAAATCGAACAAGGAAATCGAACAACGAATTCGAACCACGAAATCGAACAAAGAACAACGAAATCTAACAACGAACAACGAAATCTAACAACGAACAACGAAATCTAAAAACGAAATCGAACAACGAAATCGAACAACGAAATCTAACAACGAAATCGAACAACGAAATCGAACAACGAAATCGAACAACGAAATCGAACAACGAAATGGAACAACGAAATCGAACAAGAAATCGAACAATGAAATCGAATAACGAATCGAACAACGAAATCGAACAACGAAATCGAACAACGAAATCGAACAACGAATTAGAACAACGAAATAGAACAACGAAATCCAACTTCGAAATCGAACAGCGAAATCGAAATCGAACAACAAACTGAAACCACGAAATCGAACCACGAAATAGAACAACGAAATGGAACAACGCAATCGAACAACGAAATCGAACCACGAAATCATACAACAATATCGAACAACGAAAACGAACAAAGAAATCGAACAACGGAATCGGACAACGAAATCGAACAACGAAATCGAACAACGAAATGAACAACGAAATCGAACAACGAAATCGAACAACGAAATCGAACAACAAAATCGAACAACGAAATCGAACAACGAAATCGAACAACGAACTCGAACAACGAATTCGAACAACGACATCGAACAACGAAATCGAACAACGAAATCGAACAACGAAATCGAACAACGAAATCGAACAACGAAATCGAACAACGAAATCGAACAACGAAATCGAATAACGAATCGAACAACGAAATCGAACAACGAAATCGAACAACGAAATCGAACAACGAATTAGAACAACGAAATAGAACAACGAAATCCAACTTCGAAATCGAACAGCGAAATCGAAATCGAACAACAAACTGAAACCACGAAATCGAACCACGAAATAGAACAACGAAATGGAACGACGCAATCAAACAACGAAATCGAACCACGAAATCATACAATATCGAACAACGAAAACGAACAACGAAATCGAACAACGGAAACGGACAACGAGATCGAACAACGAAATCGAACAACGAAATCGAACAACGAAATCGAACAACGAAATCGAATAACGAATCGAACAACGAAATCGAACAACGAAATCGAACAACGAAATCGAACAACGAATTAGAACAACGAAATAGAACAACGAAATCCAACTTCGAAATCGAACAGCGAAATCGAAATCGAACAACAAACTGAAACCAAGAAATCGAACCACGAAATAGAACAACGAAATGGAACAACGCAATCGAACAACGAAATCGAACCACGAAATCATACAACAATATCGAACAACGAAAACGAACAAAGAAATCGAACAATGGAATCGGACAACGAAATCGAACAACGAAATCGAACAACGAAATCGAACAACGAAATCGATCAACGAAATCGAACTTCAAAATCGAACAACGAAATCGAACAACGAAATCGAACAACGAAATCGAACAACGAAATCGAACAACGAAATCGATCAACGAAATCGAACAACGAAATCGAACAAAGAAAATCGAACAACGAAATCGATCAACGAAATCGAACACGAATTCAAACAACGAAATCGAACAACGAAATCGAACAACAAAATCGAACAACGAAATCGAACAACGAAATCGAACAACGAAATCGAACAACGAAATCGAACAACGAAATCGAACGACGAAATGGAACAACGAAATCGAACAAGAAATCGAACAACGAAATCGAATAACGAATCGAACAACGAAATCGAACAACGAAATCGATCAACGAAATCGAACTTCAAAATCGAACAACGAAATCGAACAACGAAATCGAACAACGAAATCGAACAACGAAATCGATCAACGAAATCGAACAACGAAATCGAACAAAGAAAATCGAACAACGAAATCGATCAACGAAATCGAACACGAATTCAAACAACGAAATCGAACAACGAAATCGAACAACGAAATCGAACAACGAAATCGAACTTCGAAATCGAACAACGAAATCGAACAACGAAATCGAACAACGAAATCGAACAACGAAATCGAACAACGAAATCGAACAACAAAATCGAACAACGAAATCGAACAACGAAATCGAACAACGAAATCGAACAACGAAATCGAACAACGAAATCGAACGACGAAATGGAACAACGAAATCGAACAAGAAATCGAACAACGAAATCGAATAACGAATCGAACAACGAAATCGAACAACGAAATCGAACAACGAAATCGATCAACGAATTAGAACAACGAAATAGAACAACGAAATCCAACTTCGAAATCGAACAGCGAAATCGAAATCGAACAACAAACTGAAACCACGAAATCGAACCACAAAATAGAACAACGAAATGGAACGACGCAATCGAACAACGAAATCGAACCACGAAATCGAACAACGAAATCGAACAACGAAATCGAACAACGAAATCGAACTTCGAAATCGAACAACGAAATCGAACAACGAAATCGAACAACGAAATCGAACAACGAAATCGAACAACAAAATCGAACAACGAAATCGAACAACGAAATCGAACAACGAATTCGAACAACGAATTCGAACCACGAAATCGAACAAAGAACAACGAAATCTAACAACGAAATCGAACAACGAAATCGAACAACGAAATCGAACAACTAAATCTAACAACGAACAACGAAATCTAACAACGAAATCGAACAACGAAATCGAACAACGAAATCGAACAACGAAATCGAACAACGAAATCGAACAACGACATCGAACAACGAAATCGAACAACGAAATCGAACAACGAAATCGAACAACGAAATCGAACAACGAAATCGAACAACGAAATCGAAAAACGAATTCGAACAACGAATTCGAACCACGAAATCGAACAAAGAACAACGAAATCGAACAACGAAATCGAACAACGAATTCGAACAACGAATTCGAACCACGAAATCGAACAACGAAATCTAACAACGAAATCGAACAACGAAATCGAAAAACGAAATCGATCAACGAAATCGAACAATCAAATCGAACAAAGAAAATCGAACAACGAAATCGATCAACGAAATCGAACACGAATTCAAACAACGAAATCGAACAACGAAATCGAACAACGAAATCGAACAACGAAATCGAACTTCGAAATCGAACAACGAAATCGAACAACGAAATCGAACAACGAAATCGAACAACGAAATCGAACAACGAAATCGAACAACGAAATCGAACAACGAAATCGAACAACGAAATCGAACAACGAAATCGAACAACGAAATCGAACAACGAAATCGAACAACGAAATCGAACGAAATCGAACGACGAAATGGAACAACGAAATCGAACAAGAAATCGAACAACGAAATCGAATAACGAATCGAACAACGAAATCGAACAACGAAATCGAACAACGAAATCGAACAACGAAATCGAACAACGAAATCGAACAACGAAATCGAACAACGAAATCGAACAACGAATTAGAACAACGAAATAGAACAACGAAATCCAACTTCGAAATCGAACAGCGAAATCGAAATCGAACAACAAACTGAAACCACGAAATCGAACCACGAAATTGAACAATTAAATGGAACAACGTAATCGAACAACGAAATCGAACCACGAAATCATACAACAATATCGAACAACGAAAACGAACAAAGAAATCGAACAACGGAATCGGACAACGAAATCGAACAACGAAATCGAACAACGAAATCGAACAACGAAATCGAACAACGAAATCGAACAACGAAATCGAACAACAAAATCGAACAACGAAATCGAACAACGAAATCGAACAACGAAATCGAACAACGAAATCGAACAACGAAATCGAACAACGAATTAGAACAACGAAATAGAACAACGAAATCCAACTTCGAAATCGAACAGCGAAATCGAAATCGAACAACAAACTGAAACCACGAAATGGAACCACGAAATAGAACAACGAAATGGAACGACGCAATCAAACAACGAAATCGAACCACGAAATCATACAACAATATCGAACAACGAAAACGAACAAAGAAATCGAACAACGGAATCGGACAGCGAAATCGAACAACGAAATCGAACAACGAAATCGAACAACGAAATCGAACAACGAAATCGAACAACGAAATCGAACAACGAAACGAACAACGAAAGCGAACTTCGAAATCGAACAACGAAATCGAACAACGAAATCGAACAACGAAATCGAACAACGAAATCGAACAACGAAATCGAACAACGAAATCGAACAACGAAATCGAACAACGAAATCGAACAACGAAAGCGAACTTCGAAATCGAACAACGAAATCGAACAACGAAATCGAACAACGAAATCGAACAACGAAATCGAACAACGAAATCGAACAACGAAATCGAACAAGGAAATCGAACAACGAAATCGAACAACGAAATCGAACAACGAAATCGAACAACGAAATCGAACAACGAAATCGAACAACGAAATCGAACAACGAAATCGAACAACGAAATCGAACAATCAAATCGAACAAAGAAAATCGAACAACGAAATCGATCAACGAAATCGAACAACGAAATCGAACAACGAATTCGAACAACGAATTCGAACAACGAATTCGAACAACGAAATCGAACAACGAAATCGAACAACGAAATCGAACAACGAAATCGAACAACGAAATCGAACAACGAAATCGAACAACGAAATCGAACAACGAAATCGAACTTCGTAATCGAACAACGAAATCGAACAACGAAATCGAACAACAAAATCGAACAACGAAATCGAACAACGAAATCGAACAACGAATTCGAACAACGAATTCGAACCACGAAATCGAACAAAGAACAACGAAATCTAACAACGAACAACGAAATCTAACAACGAACAACGAAATCTAACAACGAAATCGAACAACGAAATCTAACAACGAACAACGAAATCTAACAACGAACAACGAAATCTAACAACGAAATCGAACAACGAAATCGAACAACGAAATCGAACAACGAAATCGAACAACGAAATCGAACAACGAAATCTAACAACGAACAACGAAATCTAACAACGAACAACGAAATCTAACAACGAAATCGAACAATGAAATCGAACAACGAAATGGAACAACGAAATCGAACAACGAAATCGAACAACGAAATCGAATAACGAATCGAACAACGAAATCGAACAACGAAATCGAACAACGAAATCGAACAACGAATTAGAACAACGAAATAGAACAACGAAAACTAACTTCGAAATCGAACAGCGAAATCGAAATCGAACAACAAACTGAAACCACGAAATCGAACCACGAAATAGAACAATTAAATGGAACAACGCAATCGAACAAAGAAATCGAACCACGAAATCATACAACAATATCGAACAACGAAAACGAACAACGAAATCGAACAACGGAATCGGACAACGAAATCGAACAACGAAATCGAACAACGAAATCGAACAACGAAATCGAACAACGAAATCGAATAACGAATCGAACAACGAAATCGAACAACGAAATCGAACAACGAAATCGAACAACGAATTAGAACAACGAAATAGAACAACGAAATCCAACTTCGAAATCGAACAGCGAAATCGAAATCGAACAACAAACTGAAACCACGAAATCGAACCACGAAATCGAACAACGAAATCGAACAACGAAATCGAACAACGAAATCGAACAACAAAATCGAACAACGAAATCGAACAACGAAATCGAACAACGAATTCGAACCACGAAATCAAACAAAGAACAACGAAATCTAACAACGAAATCGAATAACGAATCGAACAACGAAATCGAACAACGAAATCGAACAACGAATTAGAACAACGAAATAGAACAACGAAATCCAACTTCGAAATCGAACAGCGAAATCGAAATCGAACAACGAAATCGAAATCGAACAACGAAATCGAACTTCGAAATCGAACAACGAAATCGAACAACGAAATCGAACAACGAAATCGAACAACGAAATCGAACAACGAAATCGAACAACGAAATCGAACAACAAAATCGAACAACGAAATCGAACAACGAAATCGAACAACGAATTCGAACAACGAATTCGAACCACGAAATCGAACAAAGAACAACGAAATCTAACAACGAAATCGAACAACGAAATCGAACAACGAAATCTAACAACGAAATCGAACAACGAAATCGAACAACGAAATCGAACAACGAAATCGAACAACGAAATCGAACAACGAAATCGAACAACGAATTCGAACAACGAATTCGAACAACGACATCGAACAACGAAATCGAACAACTAAATCGAACAACGAAATTGAACAACGAAATCGAACAACGAAATCGAACAACGAAATCGAACAACGAAATCGAACAACGAAATCGAACAACGAAATCAAACAACGAATTCGAACAACGAATTCGAACAACGAATTCGAACAACGAAATCGAACAACGAAATCGAACAACGAAATCGAACAACGAAATCGAACTTCGAAATCGAACTTCGAAATCGAACAACGAAATCGAACAACGAAATCGAACAACGACATCGAACAACGAAATCGAACAACGAAATCGAACAACGAAATCGAACTTCGAAATCGAACTTCGAAATCGAACAACGAAATCGAACAACGAAATCGAACAACGAAATCGAACAACGAAATCGAACAACGAAATCGAACAACGAAATCGAACAACGAAATCGAACAACAAAATCGAACAACGAAATCGAACAACGAAATCGAACAACGAAATCGAACAACGAAATCGAACAAACAAAATCGAACAACGAAATTGAACAAGGAAATCGAACAACGAATTCGAACCACGAAATCGAACAAAGAACAACGAAATCTAACAACGAACAACGAAATCTAACAACGAACAACGAAATCTAACAACGAAATCGAACAACGAAATCGAACAACGAAATCGAACAACGAAATCTAACAACGAAATCGAACAACGAAATCGAACAACGAAATCGAACAACGAAATCGAACAACGAAATGGAACAACGAAATCGAACAAGAAATCGAACAACGAAATCGAATAACGAATCGAACAACGAAATCGAACAACGAAATCGAACAACGAATTAGAACAACGAAATAGAACAACGAAATCCAACTTCGAAATCGAACAGCGAAATCGAAATCGAACAACAAACTGAAACCACGAAATCGAACCACGAAATAGAACAACGAAATGGAACAACGCAATCGAACAACGAAATCGAACCACGAAATCATACAACAATATCGAACAACGAAAACGAACAAAGAAATCGAACAACGGAATCGGACAACGAAATCGAACAACGAAATCGAACAACGAAATCGAACAACGAAATCGAACAACGAAATCGAACAACGAAATCGAACAACAAAATCGAACAACGAAATCGAACAACGAAATCGAACAACGAATTCGAACAACGAATTCGAACAACGACATCGAACAACGAAATCGAACAACGAAATCGAACAACGAAATCGAACAACGAAATCGAACAACGAAATCGAACAACGAAATCGAACAACGAATTAGAACAACGAAATAGAACAACGAAATCCAACTTCGAAATCGAACAGCGAAATCGAAATCGAACAACAAACTGAAACCACGAAATCGAACCACGAAATAGAACAAAGAAATGGAACGACGCAATCAAACAACGAAATCGAACCACGAAATCATACAATATCGAACAACGAAAACGAACAACGAAATCGAACAACGGAAACGGACAACGAGATCGAACAACGAAATCGAACAACGAAATCGAACAACGAAATCGAACAACGAAATCGAACAACGAAATCGAACAACGAAATCGAACAACGAAATCGAACAACAAAATCGAACAACGAAATCGAACAACGAAATCGAACAACGAAATCGAACAACGAAATCGAACAACGAAATCGAACGACGAAATGGAACAACGAAATCGAACAAGAAATCGAACAACGAAATCGAATAACGAATCGAACAACGAAATCGAACAACGAAATCGAACAACGAATTAGAACAACGAAATAGAACAACGAAATCCAACTTCGAAATCGAACAGCGAAATCGAAATCGAACAACAAACTGAAACCACGAAATCGAACCACAAAATAGAACAACGAAATGGAACGACGCAATCGAACAACGAAATCGAACCACGAAATCGAACAACGAAATCGAACAACGAAATCGAACAACGAAATCGAACAACGAAATCGAACAACAAAATCGAACAACGAAATCGAACAACGAAATCGAACAACGAATTCGAACAACGAATTCGAACCACGAAATCGAACAAAGAACAACGAAATCTAACAACGAAATCGAACAACGAAATCGAACAACGAAATCGAACAACTAAATCTAACAACGAACAACAAAATCTAACAACGAAATCGAACAACGAAATCGAACAACGAAATCGAACAACGAAATCGAACAACGAAATCGAACAACGAAATCGAACAACGACATCGAACAACGAAATCGAACAACGAAATCGAACAACGAAATCGAACAACGAAATCGAACAACGAAATCGAACAACGAAATCGAACAACGAAATCGAACAACGAAATCGAACAACGAAATCGAACAACGAAATCGAACAACGAAATCGAACAACGAAATCGAACAACGAAATCGAACAACGAAATCGAACAACGAAATCGAACAACGAAATCGAACAACGAAATCGAACAACGAAATCGAACAACGAAATCGAACAACGAAATCGAACAACGAAATCGAACTTCGAAATCGAACTTCGAAATCGAACAACGAAATCGAACAACGAAATCGAATAACGAATCGAACAACGAAATCGAACAACGAAATCGAACAACGAATTAGAACAACGAAATAGAACAACGAAATGCAACTTCGAAATCGAACAGCGAAATCGAAATCGAACAGCGAAATCGAAATCGAACAACAAACTTAAACCACGAAATCGAACCACGAAATAGAACAACGAAATGGAACAACGCAATCGAACAACGAAATCGAACCACGAAATCATACAACAATATCGAACAACGAAAACGAACAAAGAAATCGAACAACGGAATCGGACAACGAAATCGAACAACGAAATCGAACAACGAAATCGAACAACGAAATCGAACAACGAAATCGAACAACGAAATCGAACAACAAAATCGAACAACGAAATCGAACAACGAAATCGAACAACGAATTCGAACAACGAAATCGAACAACGAAATCGAACAACGAAATCGAACAACGAAATCGAACAACGAAATCGAATAACGAATCGAACAACGAAATCGAACAACGAAATCGAACAACGAAATCGAACAACGAATTAGAACAACGAAATAGAACAACGAAATCCAACTTCGAAATCGAACAGCGAAATCGAAATCGAACAACAAACTGAAACCACGAAATCGAACCACGAAATAGAACAACGAAATGGAACGACGCAATCAAACAACGAAATCGAACCACGAAATCATACAATATCGAACAACGAAAACGAACAACGAAATCGAACAACGGAAACGGACAACGAGATCGAACAACGAAATCGAACAACGAAATCGAACAACGAAATCGAACAACGATATCGAACAACGAAATCGAACAACGAAATCGAACAACGAAATCGAACAACAAAATCGAACAACGAAATCGAACAACGAAATCGAACGACGAAATGGAACAACGAAATCGAACAAGAAATCGAACAACGAAATCGAATAACGAATCGAACAACGAAATCGAACAACGAAATCGAACAACGAATTAGAACAACGAAATAGAACAACGAAATCCAACTTCGAAATCGAACAGCGAAATCGAAATCGAACAACAAACTGAAACCACGAAATCGAACCACAAAATAGAACAACGAAATGGAACGACGCAATCGAACAACGAAATCGAACAACGAAATCGAACAACAAAATCGAACAACGAAATCGAACAACGAAATCGAACAACGAATTCGAACAACGAATTCGAACCACGAAATCGAACAAAGAACAACGAAATCTAACAACGAAATCGAACAACGAAATCGAACAACGAAATCGAACAACGAAATCGAACTTCGAAATCGAACAACGAAATCGAACAACGAAATCGAACAACGAAATCGAACAACGAAATCGAACAACAAAATCGAACAACGAAATCGAACAACGAAATCGAACAACGAATTCGAACCACGAAATCGAACAAAGAACAACGAAATCTAACAACGAAATCGAACAACGAAAACGAACAACTAAATCTAACAACGAACAACGAAATCTAACAACGAAATCGAACAACGAAATCGAACTACGAAATCGAACAACGAAATCGAACAACGAAATCGAACAACGAAATCGAACAACGACATCGAACAACGAAATCGAACAACGAAATCGAACAACGAAATCGAACAACGAAATCGAACAACGAAATCGAACAACGAAATCGAACAACGAAATCGAACAACGAAATCGAACAACGAAATCGAACAACGAAATCGAACAACGAAATCGAACAACGAAATCGAACAACGAAATCGAACAACGAAATCGAACAACGAAATCGAACAACGAAATCGAACAACGAAATCGAACAACGAAATCGAACAACGAAATCGAACAACGAAATCGAACAACGAAATCGAACAACGAAATCGAACAACGAAATCGAACTTCGAAATCGAACTTCGAAATCGAACTTCGAAATCGAACAACGAAATCGAACAACGAAATCGAACAACGAAATCGAACAACGAATTAGAACAACGAAATAGAACAACGAAATCCAACTTCGAAATCGAACAGCGAAATCGAAATCGAACAACAAACTGAAACCACGAAATCGAACCACGAAATAGAACAACGAAATGGAACGACGCAATCAAACAACGAAATCGAACCACGAAATCATACAATATCGAACAACGAAAACGAACAACGAAATCGAACAACGGAAACGGACAACGAGATCGAACAACGAAATCGAACAACGAAATCGAACAACGAAATCGAACAACGAAATCGAATAACGAATCGAACAACGAAATCGAACAACGAAATCGAACAACGAAATCGAACAACGAATTAGAACAACGAAATAGAACAACGAAATCCAACTTCGAAATCGAACAGCGAAATCGAAATCGAACAACAAACTGAAACCAAGAAATCGAACCACGAAATAGAACAACGAAATGGAACAACGCAATCGAACAACGAAATCGAACCACGAAATCATACAACAATATCGAACAACGAAAACGAACAAAGAAATCGAACAACGGAATCGGACAACGAAATCGAACAACGAAATCGAACAACGAAATCGAACAACGAAATCGATCAACGAAATCGAACTTCAAAATCGAACAACGAAATCGAACAACGAAATCGAACAACGAAATCGAACAACGAAATCGATCAACGAAATCGAACAACGAAATCGAACAAAGAAAATCGAACATCGAAATCGATCAACGAAATCGAACACGAATTCAAACAACGAAATCGAACAACGAAATCGAACAACGAAATCGAACAACGAAATCGAACTTCGAAATCGAACAACGAAATCGAACAACGAAATCGAACAACGAAATCGAACAACGAAATCGAACAACGAAATCGAACAACGAAATCGAACAACGAAATCGAACAACGAAATCGAACAACGAAATCGAACGACGAAATGGAACAACGAAATCGAACAAGAAATCGAACAACGAAATCGAATAACGAATCGAACAACGAAATCGAACAACGAAATCGATCAACGAAATCGAACTTCAAAATCGAACAACGAAATCGAACAACGAAATCGAACAACGAAATCGAACAACGAAATCGATCAACGAAATCGAACAACGAAATCGAACAAAGAAAATCGAACAACGAAATCGATCAACGAAATCGAACACGAATTCAAACAACGAAATCGAACAACGAAATCGAACAACGAAATCGAACAACGAAATCGAACTTCGAAATCGAACAACGAAATCGAACAACGAAATCGAACAACGAAATCGAACAACGAAATCGAACAACGAAATCGAACAACAAAATCGAACAACGAAATCGAACAACGAAATCGAACAACGAAATCGAACAACGAAATCGAACAACGAAATCGAACGACGAAATGGAACAACGAAATCGAACAAGAAATCGAACAACGAAATCGAATAACGAATCGAACAACGAAATCGAACAACGAAATCGAACAACGAAATCGATCAACGAATTAGAACAACGAAATAGAACAACGAAATCCAACTTCGAAATCGAACAGCGAAATCGAAATCGAACAACAAACTGAAACCACGAAATCGAACCACAAAATAGAACAACGAAATGGAACGACGAAATCGAACAACGAAATCGAACAACTAAATCTAACAACGAACAACGAAATCTAACAACGAAATCGAACAACGAAATCGAACAACGAAATCGAACAACGAAATCGAACAACGAAATCGAACAACGACATCGAACAACGAAATCGAACAACGAAATCGAACAACGAAATCGAACAACGAAATCGAACAACGAAATCGAACAACGAAATCGAAAAACGAATTCGAACAACGAATTCGAACCACGAAATCGAACAAAGAACAACGAAATCGAACAACGAAATCGAACAACGAATTCGAACAACGAATTCGAACCACGAAATCGAACAACGAAATCTAACAACGAAATCGAACAACGAAATCGAAAAACGAAATCGATCAACGAAATCGAACAATCAAATCGAACAAAGAAAATCGAACAACGAAATCGATCAACGAAATCGAACACGAATTCAAACAACGAAATCGAACAACGAAATCGAACAACGAAATCGAACAACGAAATCGAACTTCGAAATCGAACAACGAAATCGAACAACGAAATCGAACAACGAAATCGAACAACGAAATCGAACAACGAAATCGAACAACGAAATCGAACAACGAAATCGAACAACGAAATCGAACAACGAAATCGAACAACGAAATCGAACAACGAAATCGAACAACGACATCGAACAACGAAATCGAACAACGAAATCGAACAACGACATCGAACAACGAAATCGAACAACGAAATCGAACAACGAAATCGAACAACGAAATCGAACAACGAAATCGAACAACGAAATCGAACAACTAAATCTAACAACGAACAACGAAATCTAACAACGAAATCGAACAACGAAATCGAACAACGAAATCGAACAACGAAATCGAACAACGAAATCGAACAACGACATCGAACAACGAAATCGAACAACGAAATCGAACAACGAAATCGAACAACGAAATCGAACAACGAAATCGAACAACGAAATCGAAAAACGAATTCGAACAACGAATTCGAACCACGAAATCGAACAAAGAACAACGAAATCGAACAATGAAATCGAACAACGAATTCGAACAACGAATTCGAACCACGAAATCGAACAACGAAATCTAACAACGAAATCGAACAACGAAATCGAAAAACGAAATCGATCAACGAAATCGAACAATCAAATCGAACAAAGAAAATCGAACAACGAAATCGATCAACGAAATCGAACACGAATTCAAACAACGAAATCGAACAACGAAATCGAACAACGAAATCGAACAACGAAATCGAACTTCGAAATCGAACAACGAAATCGAACAACGAAATCGAACAACGAAATCGAACAACGAAATCGAACAACGAAATCGAACAACGAAATCGAACAACGAAATCGAACAACGAAATCGAACAACGAAATCGAACAACGAAATCGAACAACGAAATCGAACAACGAAATCGAACGAAATCGAACGACGAAATGGAACAACGAAATCGAACAAGAAATCGAACAACGAAATCGAATAACGAATCGAACAACGAAATCGAACAACGAAATCGAACAACGAAATCGAACAACGAAATCGAACAACGAAATCGAACAACGAAATCGAACAACGAAATCGAACAACGAAATCGAACAACGAATTAGAACAACGAAATAGAACAACGAAATCCAACTTCGAAATCGAACAGCGAAATCGAAATCGAACAACAAACGAAACCACGAAATCGAACCACGAAATTGAACAATTAAATGGAACAACGTAATCGAACAACGAAATCGAACCACGAAATCATACAACAATATCGAACAACGAAAACGAACAAAGAAATCGAACAACGGAATCGGACAACGAAATCGAACAACGAAATCGAACAACGAAATCGAACAACGAAATCGAACAACGAAATCGAACAACGAAATCGAACAACAAAATCGAACAACGAAATCGAACAACGAAATCGAACAACGAATTCGAACAACGAATTCGAACAACGACATCGAACAACGAAATCGAACAACGAAATCGAACAACGAAATCGAACAACGAAATCGAACAACGAAATCGAACAACGAAATCGAACAACGAAATCGAATAACGAATCGAACAACGAAATCGAACAACGAAATCGAACAACGAAATCGAACAACGAATTAGAACAACGAAATAGAACAACGAAATCCAACTTCGAAATCGAACAGCGAAATCGAAATCGAACAACAAACTGAAACCACGAAATAGAACCACGAAATAGAACAACGAAATGGAACGACGCAATCAAACAACGAAATCGAACCACGAAATCATACAACAATATCGAACAACGAAAACGAACAAAGAAATCGAACAACGGAATCGGACAACGAAATCGAACAACGAAATCGAACAACGAAATCGAACAACGAAATCGAACAACGAAATCGAACAACGAAACGAACAACGAAAGCGAACTTCGAAATCGAACAACGAAATCGAACAACGAAATCGAACAACGAAATCGAACAACGAAATCGAACAACGAAATCGAACAACGAAATCGAACAACGAAATCGAACAACGAAATCGAACAACGAAAGCGAACTTCGAAATCGAACAACGAAATCGAACAACGAAATCGAACAACGAAATCGAACAACGAAATCGAACAACGAAATCGAACAACGAAATCGAACAAGGAAATCGAACAACGAAATCGAACAACGAAATCGAACAACGAAATCGAACAACGAAATCGAACAACGAAATCGAACAACGAAATCGAACAACGAAATCGAACAACGAAATCGAACAATCAAATCGAACAAAGAAAATCGAACAACGAAATCGATCAACGAAATCGAACAACGAAATCGAACAACGAATTCGAACAACGAATTCGAACAACGAATTCGAACAACGAAATCGAACAACGAAATCGAACAACGAAATCGAACAAGGAAATCGAACAACGAAATCGAACAACGAAATCGAACAACGAAATCGAACAACGAAATCGAACAACGAAATCGAACAACGAAATCGAACAACGAAATCGAACAACGAAATCGAACAATCAAATCGAACAAAGAAAATCGAACAACGAAATCGATCAACGAAATCGAACAACGAAATCGAACAACGAATTCGAACAACGAATTCGAACAACGAATTCGAACAACGAAATCGAACAACGAAATCGAACAACGAAATCGAACAACGAAATCGAACAACGAAATCGAACAACGAAATCGAACAACGAAATCGAACAACGAAATCGAACAACGAAATCGAACTTCGTAATCGAACAACGAAATCGAACAACCAAATCGAACAACAAAATCGAACAACGAAATCGAACAACGAAATCGAACAACGAATTCGAACAACGAATTCGAACCACGAAATCGAACAAAGAACAACGAAATCTAACAACGAACAACGAAATCTAACAACGAACAACGAAATCTAACAACGAAATCGAACAACGAAATCTAACAACGAACAACGAAATCTAACAACGAACAACGAAATCTAACAACGAAATCGAACAACGAAATCGAACAACGAAATCGAACAACGAAATCGAACAACGAAATCGAACAACGAAATCTAACAACGAACAACGAAATCTAACAACGAAATCGAACAATGAAATCGAACAACGAAATGGAACAACGAAATCGAACAACGAAATCGAACAACGAAATCGAATAACGAATCGAACAACGAAATCGAACAACGAAATCGAACAACGAAATCGAACAACGAATTAGAACAACGAAATAGAACAACGAAAACTAACTTCGAAATCGAACAGCGAAATCGAAATCGAACAACAAACTGAAACCACGAAATCGAACCACGAAATAGAACAATTAAATGGAACAACGCAATCGAACAAAGAAATCGAACCACGAAATCATACAACGAAATCGAACAACGAAATCGAACAACGAAATCGAACAACGAAATCGAACAACGAAATCGAACAACGAAATCGAACAACGAAATCGAACAACGAAATCGAACAACGAAATCGAACAACGAAATCGAACAACGACATCGAACAACGAAATCGAACAACGAAATCGAACAACGACATCGAACAACGAAATCGAACAACGAAATCGAACAACGAAATCGAACAACGAAATCGAACAACGAAATCGAACAACGAAATCGAACAACTAAATCTAACAACGAACAACGAAATCTAACAACGAAATCGAACAACGAAATCGAACAACGAAATCGAACAACGAAATCGAACAACGAAATCGAACAACGACATCGAACAACGAAATCGAACAACGAAATCGAACAACGAAATCGAACAACGAAATCGAACAACGAAATCGAACAACGAAATCGAAAAACGAATTCGAACAACGAATTCGAACCACGAAATCGAACAAAGAACAACGAAATCGAACAACGAAATCGAACAACGAATTCGAACAACGAATTCGAACCACGAAATCGAACAACGAAATCTAACAACGAAATCGAACAACGAAATCGAAAAACGAAATCGATCAACGAAATCGAACAATCAAATCGAACAAAGAAAATCGAACAACGAAATCGATCAACGAAATCGAACACGAATTCAAACAACGAAATCGAACAACGAAATCGAACAACGAAATCGAACAACGAAATCGAACTTCGAAATCGAACAACGAAATCGAACAACGAAATCGAACAACGAAATCGAACAACGAAATCGAACAACGAAATCGAACAACGAAATCGAACAACGAAATCGAACAACGAAATCGAACAACGAAATCGAACAACGAAATCGAACAACGAAATCGAACAACGAAATCGAACGAAATCGAACGACGAAATGGAACAACGAAATCGAACAAGAAATCGAACAACGAAATCGAATAACGAATCGAACAACGAAATCGAACAACGAAATCGAACAACGAAATCGAACAACGAAATCGAACAACGAAATCGAACAACGAAATCGAACAACGAAATCGAACAACGAATTAGAACAACGAAATAGAACAACGAAATCCAACTTCGAAATCGAACAGCGAAATCGAAATCGAACAACAAACGAAACCACGAAATCGAACCACGAAATTGAACAATTAAATGGAACAACGTAATCGAACAACGAAATCGAACCACGAAATCATACAACAATATCGAACAACGAAAACGAACAAAGAAATCGAACAACGGAATCGGACAACGAAATCGAACAACGAAATCGAACAACGAAATCGAACAACGAAATCGAACAACGAAATCGAACAACGAAATCGAACAACAAAATCGAACAACGAAATCGAACAACGAAATCGAACAACGAATTCGAACAACGAATTCGAACAACGACATCGAACAACGAAATCGAACAACGAAATCGAACAACGAAATCGAACAACGAAATCGAACAACGAAATCGAACAATGAAATCGAACAACGAAATGGAACAACGAAATCGAACAACGAAATCGAACAACGAAATCGAATAACGAATCGAACAACGAAATCGAACAACGAAATCGAACAACGAAATCGAACAACGAATTAGAACAACGAAATAGAACAACGAAAACTAACTTCGAAATCGAACAGCGAAATCGAAATCGAACAACAAACTGAAACCACGAAATCGAACCACGAAATAGAACAATTAAATGGAACAACGCAATCGAACAAAGAAATCGAACCACGAAATCATACAACGAAATCGAACAACGAAATCGAACAACGAAATCGAACAACGAAATCGAACAACGAAATCGAACAACGAAATCGAACAACGAAATCGAACAACGAAATCGAACAACGAAATCGAACAACGAAATCGAACAACGACATCGAACAACGAAATCGAACAACGAAATCGAACAACGACATCGAACAACGAAATCGAACAACGAAATCGAACAACGAAATCGAACAACGAAATCGAACAACGAAATCGAACAACGAAATCGAACAACTAAATCTAACAACGAACAACGAAATCTAACAACGAAATCGAACAACGAAATCGAACAACGAAATCGAACAACGAAATCGAACAACGAAATCGAACAACGACATCGAACAACGAAATCGAACAACGAAATCGAACAACGAAATGGAACAACGAAATCGAACAACGAAATCGAACAACGAAATCGAATAACGAATCGAACAACGAAATCGAACAACGAAATCGAACAACGAAATCGAACAACGAATTAGAACAACGAAATAGAACAACGAAAACTAACTTCGAAATCGAACAGCGAAATCGAAATCGAACAACAAACTGAAACCACGAAATCGAACCACGAAATAGAACAATTAAATGGAACAACGCAATCGAACAAAGAAATCGAACCACGAAATCATACAACGAAATCGAACAACGAAATCGAACAACGAAATCGAACAACGAAATCGAACAACGAAATCGAACAACGAAATCGAACAACGAAATCGAACAACGAAATCGAACAACGAAATCGAACAACGAAATCGAACAACGACATCGAACAACGAAATCGAACAACGAAATCGAACAACGACATCGAACAACGAAATCGAACAACGAAATCGAACAACGAAATCGAACAACGAAATCGAACAACGAAATCGAACAACGAAATCGAACAACTAAATCTAACAACGAACAACGAAATCTAACAACGAAATCGAACAACGAAATCGAACAACGAAATCGAACAACGAAATCGAACAACGAAATCGAACAACGACATCGAACAACGAAATCGAACAACGAAATCGAACAACGAAATCGAACAACGAAATCGAACAACGAAATCGAACAACGAAATCGAAAAACGAATTCGAACAACGAATTCGAACCACGAAATCGAACAAAGAACAACGAAATCGAACAACGAAATCGAACAACGAATTCGAACAACGAATTCGAACCACGAAATCGAACAACGAAATCTAACAACGAAATCGAACAACGAAATCGAAAAACGAAATCGATCAACGAAATCGAACAATCAAATCGAACAAAGAAAATCGAACAACGAAATCGATCAACGAAATCGAACACGAATTCAAACAACGAAATCGAACAACGAAATCGAACAACGAAATCGAACAACGAAATCGAACTTCGAAATCGAACAACGAAATCGAACAACGAAATCGAACAACGAAATCGAACAACGAAATCGAACAACGAAATCGAACAACGAAATCGAACAACGAAATCGAACAACGAAATCGAACAACGAAATCGAACAACGAAATCGAACAACGAAATCGAACAACGAAATCGAACAACGAAATCGAACGAAATCGAACGACGAAATGGAACAACGAAATCGAACAAGAAATCGAACAACGAAATCGAATAACGAATCGAACAACGAAATCGAACAACGAAATCGAACAACGAAATCGAACAACGAAATCGAACAACGAAATCGAACAACGAAATCGAACAACGAAATCGAACAACGAATTAGAACAACGAAATAGAACAACGAAATCCAACTTCGAAATCGAACAGCGAAATCGAAATCGAACAACAAACGAAACCACGAAATCGAACCACGAAATTGAACAATTAAATGGAACAACGTAATCGAACAACGAAATCGAACCACGAAATCATACAACAATATCGAACAACGAAAACGAACAAAGAAATCGAACAACGGAATCGGACAACGAAATCGAACAACGAAATCGAACAACGAAATCGAACAACGAAATCGAACAACGAAATCGAACAACGAAATCGAACAACAAAATCGAACAACGAAATCGAACAACGAAATCGAACAACGAATTCGAACAACGAATTCGAACAACGACATCGAACAACGAAATCGAACAACGAAATCGAACAACGAAATCGAACAACGAAATCGAACAACGAAATCGAACAACGAAATCGAACAACGAAATCGAATAACGAATCGAACAACGAAATCGAACAACGAAATCGAACAACGAAATCGAACAACGAATTAGAACAACGAAATAGAACAACGAAATCCAACTTCGAAATCGAACAGCGAAATCGAAATCGAACAACAAACTGAAACCACGAAATCGAACCACGAAATAGAACAACGAAATGGAACGACGCAATCAAACAACGAAATCGAACCACGAAATCATACAACAATATCGAACAACGAAAACGAACAAAGAAATCGAACAACGGAATCGGACAACGAAATCGAACAACGAAATCGAACAACGAAATCGAACAACGAAATCGAACAACGAAATCGAACAACGAAACGAACAACGAAAGCGAACTTCGAAATCGAACAACGAAATCGAACAACGAAATCGAACAACGAAATCGAACAACGAAATCGAACAACGAAATCGAACAACGAAATCGAACAACGAAATCGAACAACGAAATCGAACAACGAAAGCGAACTTCGAAATCGAACAACGAAATCGAACAACGAAATCGAACAACGAAATCGAACAACGAAATCGAACAACGAAATCGAACAACGAAATCGAACAAGGAAATCGAACAACGAAATCGAACAACGAAATCGAACAACGAAATCGAACAACGAAATCGAACAACGAAATCGAACAACGAAATCGAACAACGAAATCGAACAACGAAATCGAACAATCAAATCGAACAAAGAAAATCGAACAACGAAATCGATCAACGAAATCGAACAACGAAATCGAACAACGAATTCGAACAACGAATTCGAACAACGAATTCGAACAACGAAATCGAACAACGAAATCGAACAACGAAATCGAACAAGGAAATCGAACAACGAAATCGAACAACGAAATCGAACAACGAAATCGAACAACGAAATCGAACAACGAAATCGAACAACGAAATCGAACAACGAAATCGAACAACGAAATCGAACAATCAAATCGAACAAAGAAAATCGAACAACGAAATCGATCAACGAAATCGAACAACGAAATCGAACAACGAATTCGAACAACGAATTCGAACAACGAATTCGAACAACGAAATCGAACAACGAAATCGAACAACGAAATCGAACAACGAAATCGAACAACGAAATCGAACAACGAAATCGAACAACGAAATCGAACAACGAAATCGAACAACGAAATCGAACTTCGTAATCGAACAACGAAATCGAACAACGAAATCGAACAACAAAATCGAACAACGAAATCGAACAACGAAATCGAACAACGAATTCGAACAACGAATTCGAACCACGAAATCGAACAAAGAACAACGAAATCTAACAACGAACAACGAAATCTAACAACGAACAACGAAATCTAACAACGAAATCGAACAACGAAATCTAACAACGAACAACGAAATCTAACAACGAACAACGAAATCTAACAACGAAATCGAACAACGAAATCGAACAACGAAATCGAACAACGAAATCGAACAACGAAATCGAACAACGAAATCTAACAACGAACAACGAAATCTAACAACGAAATCGAACAATGAAATCGAACAACGAAATGGAACAACGAAATCGAACAACGAAATCGAACAACGAAATCGAATAACGAATCGAACAACGAAATCGAACAACGAAATCGAACAACGAAATCGAACAACGAATTAGAACAACGAAATAGAACAACGAAAACTAACTTCGAAATCGAACAGCGAAATCGAAATCGAACAACAAACTGAAACCACGAAATCGAACCACGAAATAGAACAATTAAATGGAACAACGCAATCGAACAAAGAAATCGAACCACGAAATCATACAACAATATCGAACAACGAAAACGAACAACGAAATCGAACAACGGAATCGGACAACGAAATCGAACAACGAAATCGAACAACGAAATCGAACAACGAAATCGAACAACGAAATCGAATAACGAATCGAACAACGAAATCGAACAACGAAATCGAACAACGAAATCGAACAACGAAATCGAACAACGAAATCGAACAACGAAATCGAACAACGAAATCGAACAACGAAATCGAACTTCGTAATCGAACAACGAAATCGAACAACGAAATCGAACAACAAAATCGAACAACGAAATCGAACAACGAAATCGAACAACGAATTCGAACAACGAATTCGAACCACGAAATCGAACAAAGAACAACGAAATCTAACAACGAACAACGAAATCTAACAACGAACAACGAAATCTAACAACGAAATCGAACAACGAAATCTAACAACGAACAACGAAATCTAACAACGAACAACGAAATCTAACAACGAAATCGAACAACGAAATCGAACAACGAAATCGAACAACGAAATCGAACAACGAAATCGAACAACGAAATCTAACAACGAACAACGAAATCTAACAACGAAATCGAACAATGAAATCGAACAACGAAATGGAACAACGAAATCGAACAACGAAATCGAACAACGAAATCGAATAACGAATCGAACAACGAAATCGAACAACGAAATCGAACAACGAAATCGAACAACGAATTAGAACAACGAAATAGAACAACGAAAACTAACTTCGAAATCGAACAGCGAAATCGAAATCGAACAACAAACTGAAACCACGAAATCGAACCACGAAATAGAACAATTAAATGGAACAACGCAATCGAACAAAGAAATCGAACCACGAAATCATACAACAATATCGAACAACGAAAACGAACAACGAAATCGAACAACGGAATCGGACAACGAAATCGAACAACGAAATCGAACAACGAAATCGAACAACGAAATCGAACAACGAAATCGAATAACGAATCGAACAACGAAATCGAACAACGAAATCGAACAACGAAATCGAACAACGAATTAGAACAACGAAATAGAACAACGAAATCCAACTTCGAAATCGAACAGCGAAATCGAAATCGAACAACAAACTGAAACCACGAAATCGAACCACGAAATCGAACAACGAAATCGAACAACGAAATCGAACAACGAAATCGAACAACAAAATCGAACAACGAAATCGAACAACGAAATCGAACAACGAATTCGAACCACGAAATCAAACAAAGAACAACGAAATCTAACAACGAAATCGAATAACGAATCGAACAACGAAATCGAACAACGAAATCGAACAACGAATTAGAACAATGAAATAGAACAACGAAATCCAACTTCGAAATCGAACAGCGAAATCGAAATCGAACAACGAAATCGAAATCGAACAACGAAATCGAACTTCGAAATCGAACAACGAAATCGAACAACGAAATCGAACAACGAAATCGAACAACGAAATCGAACAACGAAATCGAACAACGAAATCGAACAACGAAATCGAACAACAAAATCGAACAACGAAATCGAACAACGAAATCGAACAACGAATTCGAACAACGAATTCGAACCACGAAATCGAACAAAGAACAACGAAATCTAACAACGAAATCGAACAACGAAATCGAACAACGAAATCTAACAACGAAATCGAACAACGAAATCGAACAACGAAATCGAACAACGAAATCGAACAACGAAATCGAACAACGAAATCGAACAACGAATTCGAACAACGAATTCGAACAACGACATCGAACAACGAAATCGAACAACTAAATCGAACAACGAAATTGAACAACGAAATCGAACAACGAAATCGAACAACGAAATCGAACAACGAAATCGAACAACGAAATCGAACAACGAAATCAAACAACGAATTCGAACAACGAATTCGAACAACGAATTCGAACAACGAAATCGAACAACGAAATCGAACAACGAAATCGAACAACGAAATCGAACTTCGAAATCGAACTTCGAAATCGAACAACGAAATCGAACAACGAAATCGAACAACGACATCGAACAACGAAATCGAACAACGAAATCGAACAACGAAATCGAACTTCGAAATCGAACTTCGAAATCGAACAACGAAATCGAACAACGAAATCGAACAACGAAATCGAACAACGAAATCGAACAACGAAATCGAACAACGAAATCGAACAACGAAATCGAACAACAAAATCGAACAACGAAATCGAACAACGAAATCGAACAACGAAATCGAACAACGAAATCGAACAAACAAAATCGAACAACGAAATCGAACAAGGAAATCGAACAACGAATTCGAACCACGAAATCGAACAAAGAACAACGAAATCTAACAACGAACAACGAAATCTAACAACGAACAACGAAATCTAACAACGAAATCGAACAACGAAATCGAACAACGAAATCGAACAACGAAATCTAACAACGAAATCGAACAACGAAATCGAACAACGAAATCGAACAACGAAATCGAACAACGAAATGGAACAACGAAATCGAACAAGAAATCGAACAACGAAATCGAATAACGAATCGAACAACGAAATCGAACAACGAAATCGAACAACGAATTAGAACAACGAAATAGAACAACGAAATCCAACTTCGAAATCGAACAGCGAAATCGAAATCGAACAACAAACTGAAACCACGAAATCGAACCACGAAATAGAACAACGAAATGGAACAACGCAATCGAACAACGAAATCGAACCACGAAATCATACAACAATATCGAACAACGAAAACGACAAAGAAATCGAACAACGGAATCGGACAACGAAATCGAACAACGAAATCGAACAACGAAATCGAACAACGAAATCGAACAACGAAATCGAACAACGAAATCGAACAACAAAATCGAACAACGAAATCGAACAACGAAATCGAACAACGAATTCGAACAACGAATTCGAACAACGACATCGAACAACGAAATCGAACAACGAAATCGAACAACGAAATCGAACAACGAAATCGAGCAACGAAATCGAACAACGAAATCGAACAACGAAATCGAATAACGAATCGAACAACGAAATCGAACAACGAAATCGAACAACGAAATCGAACAACGAATTAGAACAACGAAATAGAACAACGAAATCCAACTTCGAAATCGAACAGCGAAATCGAAATCGAACAACAAACTGAAACCACGAAATCGAACCACGAAATAGAACAAAGAAATGGAACGACGCAATCAAACAACGAAATCGAACCACGAAATCATACAATATCGAACAACGAAAACGAACAACGAAATCGAACAACGGAAACGGACAACGAGATCGAACAACGAAATCGAACAACGAAATCGAACAACGAAATCGAACAACGAAATCGAACAACGAAATCGAACAACGAAATCGAACAACGAAATCGAACAACAAAATCGAACAACGAAATCGAACAACGAAATCGAACAACGAAATCGAACAACGAAATCGAACAACGAAATCGAACGACGAAATGGAACAACGAAATCGAACAAGAAATCGAACAACGAAATCGAATAACGAATCGAACAACGAAATCGAACAACGAAATCGAACAACGAATTAGAACAACGAAATAGAACAACGAAATCCAACTTCGAAATCGAACAGCGAAATCGAAATCGAACAACAAACTGAAACCACGAAATCGAACCACAAAATAGAACAACGAAATGGAACGACGCAATCGAACAACGAAATCGAACCACGAAATCGAACAACGAAATCGAACAACGAAATCGAACAACGAAATCGAACTTCGAAATCGAACAACGAAATCGAACAACGAAATCGAACAACGAAATCGAACAACGAAATCGAACAACAAAATCGAACAACGAAATCGAACAACGAAATCGAACAACGAATTCGAACAACGAATTCGAACCACGAAATCGAACAAAGAACAACGAAATCTAACAACGAAATCGAACAACGAAATCGAACAACGAAATCTAACAACGAACAACAAAATCTAACAACGAAATCGAACAACGAAATCGAACAACGAAATCGAACAACGAAATCGAACAACGAAATCGAACAACGAAATCGAACAACGACATCGAACAACGAAATCGAACAACGAAATCGAACAACGAAATCGAACAACGAAATCGAACAACGAAATCGAACAACGAAATCGAACAACGAAATCGAACAACGAAATCGAACAACGAAATCGAACACGAAATCGAACAACGAAATCGAACAACGAAATCGAACAACGAAATCGAACAACGAAATCGAACAACGAAATCGAACAACGAAATCGAACAACGAAATCGAACAACGAAATCGAACAACGAAATCGAACAACGAAATCGAACTTCGAAATCGAACTTCGAAATCGAACAACGAAATCGAACAACGAAATCGAATAACGAATCGAACAACGAAATCGAACAATGAAATCGAACAACGAATTAGAACAACGAAATAGAACAACGAAATGCAACTTCGAAATCGAACAGCGAAATCGAAATCGAACAACAAACTTAAACCACGAAATCGAACCACGAAATAGAACAACGAAATGGAACAACGCAATCGAACAACGAAATCGAACCACGAAATCATACAACAATATCGAACAACGAAAACGAACAAAGAAATCGAACAACGGAATCGGACAACGAAATCGAACAACGAAATCGAACAACGAAATCGAACAACGAAATCGAACAACGAAATCGAACAACGAAATCGAACAACAAAATCGAACAACGAAATCGAACAACGAAATCGAACAACGAATTCGAACAACGAAATCGAACAACGAAATCGAACAACGAAATCGAACAACGAAATCGAACAACGAAATCGAATAACGAATCGAACAACGAAATCGAACAACGAAATCGAACAACGAAATCGAACAACGAATTAGAACAACGAAATAGAACAACGAAATCCAACTTCGAAATCGAACAGCGAAATCGAAATCGAACAACAAACTGAAACCACGAAATCGAACCACGAAATAGAACAACGAAATGGAACGACGCAATCAAACAACGAAATCGAACCACGAAATCATACAATATCGAACAACGAAAACGAACAACGAAATCGAACAACGGAAACGGACAACGAGATCGAACAACGAAATCGAACAACGAAATCGAACAACGAAATCGAACAACGATATCGAACAACGAAATCGAACAACGAAATCGAACAACGAAATCGAACAACAAAATCGAACAACGAAATCGAACAACGAAATCGAACGACGAAATGGAACAACGAAATCGAACAAGAAATCGAACAACGAAATCGAATAACGAATCGAACAACGAAATCGAACAACGAAATCAACAACGAATTAGAACAACGAAATAGAACAACGAAATCCAACTTCGAAATCGAACAGCGAAATCGAAATCGAACAACAAACTGAAACCACGAAATCGAACCACAAAATAGAACAACGAAATGGAACGACGCAATCGAACAACGAAATCGAACAACGAAATCGAACAACAAAATCGAACAACGAAATCGAACAACGAAATCGAACAACGAATTCGAACAACGAATTCGAACCACGAAATCGAACAAAGAACAACGAAATCTAACAACGAAATCGAACAACGAAATCGAACAACGAAATCGAACAACGAAATCGAACTTCGAAATCGAACAACGAAATCGAACAACGAAATCGAACAACGAAATCGAACAACGAAATCGAACAACAAAATCGAACAACGAAATCGAACAACGAAATCGAACAACGAATTCGAACCACGAAATCGAACAAAGAACAACGAAATCTAACAACGAAATCGAACAACGAAATCGAACAACGAAAACGAACAACTAAATCTAACAACGAACAACGAAATCTAACAACGAAATCGAACAACGAAATCGAACTACGAAATCGAACAACGAAATCGAACAACGAAATCGAACAACGAAATCGAACAACGACATCGAACAACGAAATCGAACAACGAAATCGAACAACGAAATCGAACAACGAAATCGAACAACGAAATCGAACAACGAAATCGAACAACGAAATCGAACAACGAAATCGAACAACGAAATCGAACAACGAAATCGAACAACGAAATCGAACAACGAAATCGAACAACGAAATCGAACAACGAAATCGAACAACGAAATCGAACAACGAAATCGAACAACGAAATCGAACAACGAAATCGAACTTCGAAATCGAACTTCGAAATCGAACAACGAAATCGAACAACGAAATCGAACAACGAAATCGAACAACGAATTAGAACAACGAAATCCAACTTCGAAATCGAACAGCGAAATCGAAATCGAACAACAAACTGAAACCACGAAATCGAACCACGAAATAGAACAACGAAATGGAACAACGCAATCGAACAACGAAATCGAACCTTGAAATCATACAACAATATCGAACAACGAAAACGAACAAAGAAATCGAACAACGGAATCGGACAACGAAATCGAACAACGAAATCGAACAACGAAATCGAACAACGAAATCGAACAACGAAATCGAACAACGAAATCGAACAACAAAATCGAACAACGAAATCGAACAACGAAATCGAACAACGAATTCGAACAACGAATTCGAACAACGACATCGAACAACGAAATCGAACAACGAAATCGAACAACGAAATCGAACAACGAAATCGAACAACGAAATCGAACAACGAAATCGAACAACGAAATCGAATAACGAATCGAACAACGAAATCGAACAACGAAATCGAACAACGAAATCGAACAACGAATTAGAACAACGAAATAGAACAACGAAATCCAACTTCGAAATCGAACAGCGAAATCGAAATCGAACAACAAACTGAAACCACGAAATCGAACCACGAAATAGAACAACGAAATGGAACGACGCAATCAAACAACGAAATCGAACCACGAAATCATACAATATCGAACAACGAAAACGAACAACGAAATCGAACAACGGAAACGGACAACGAGATCGAACAACGAAATCGAACAACGAAATCGAACAACGAAATCGAACAACGAAATCGAACAACGAAATCGAACAACGAAATCGAACAACAAAATCGAACAACGAAATCGAACAACGAAATCGAACAACGAAATCGAACAACGAAATCGAACAACGAAATCGAACGACGAAATGGAACAACGTAATCGAACAAGAAATCGAACAACGAAATCGAATAACGAATCGAACAACGAATTCGAACAACGAAATCGAACAACGAATTAGAACAACGAAATAGAACAACGAAATCCAACTTCGAAATCGAACAGCGAAATCGAAATCGAACAACAAACTGAAACCACGAAATCGAACCACAAAATAGAACAACGAAATGGAACGACGCAATCGAACAACGAAATCGAACCACGAAATCGAACAACGAAATCGAACAACGAAATCGAACAACGAAATCGAACTTCGAAATCGAACAACGAAATCGAACAACGAAATCGAACAACGAAATCGAACAACGAAATCGAACAACAAAATCGAACAACGAAATCGAACAACGAATTCGAACAACGAAGTCGAACCACGAAATCGAACAAAGAACAACGAAATCTAACAACGAAATCGAACAACGAAATCGAACAACGAAATCGAACAACTAAATCTAACAACGAACAACGAAATCTAACAACGAAATCAAACAACGAAATCGAACAACGAAATCGAACAACGAAATCGAACAACGAAATCGAACAACGAAATCGAACAACGAAATCGAACAACGACATCGAACAACGAAATCGAACAACGAAATCGAACAACGAAATCGAACAACGAAATCGAACAACGAAATCGAACAAGGAAATCGAACAACGAAATCGAACAACGAAATCGAACAACGAAATCGAACAACGAAATCGAACAACGAAATCGAACAACGAAATCGAACAACGAAATCGAACAACGAAATCGAACAACGAAATCGAACAACGAAATCGAACAACGAAATCGAACAACGAAATCGAACAACGAAATCGAACAACGAAATCGAACAACGAAATCGAACTTCGAAATCGAACTTCGAAATCGAACAACGAAATCGAACAACGAAATCGAACAACGACATCGAACAACGAAATCGAACAACGAAATCGAACAACGAAATCGAACTTCGAAATCGAACTTCGAAATCGAACAACGAAATCGAACAACGAAATCGAACAACGAAATCGAACAACGAAATCGAACAACGAAATCGAACAACGAAATCGAACAACAAAATCGAACAACGAAATCGAACAACGAAATCGAACAACGAAATCGAACAACGAAATCGAACAACAAAATCGAACAACGAAATCGAACAACGAAATCGAACAACGAAATCGAACAACGACATCGAACAACGAAATCGAACAAAGAACAACGAAATCTAACAACGAAATCGAACAACGAAATCGAACAACGAAATCGAACAACTAAATCTAACAACGAACAACGAAATCTAACAACGAAATCAAACAACGAAATCGAACAACGAAATCGAACAACGAAATCGAACAACGAAATCGAACAACGAAATCGAACAACGAAATCGAACAACGAAATCGAACAACGAAATCGAACAACGAAATCGAACTTCGAAATCGAACTTCGAAATCGAACAACGAAATCGAACAACGAAATCGAACAACGACATCGAACAACGAAATCGAACAACGAAATCGAACAATGAAATCGAACTTCGAAATCGAACTTCGAAATCGAACAACGAAATCGAACAACGAAATCGAACAACGAAATCGAACAACGAAATCGAACAACGAAATCGAACAACGAAATCGAACAACGAAATCGAACAACAAAATCGAACAACGAAATCGAACAACGAAATCGAACAACGAAATCGAACAACGAAATCGAACAACAAAATCGAACAACGAAATCGAACAACGAAATCTAACAACGAACAACGAAATCTAACAACGAACAACGAAATCTAACAACGAAATCGAACAACGAAATCGAACAACGAAATCGAACAACGAAATCTAACAACGAAATCGAACAACGAAATCAAACAACGAAATCGAACAACGAAATCGAACAACGAAATGGAACAACGAAATCGAACAAGAAATCGAACAACGAAATCGAATAACGAATCGAACAACGAAATCGAACAACGAAATCGAACAACAAATTAGAACAACGAAATCGAACAACGAAATCGAACAACGAAATCGAACAACGAAATCGAACTTCGAAATCGAACTTCGAAATCGAACAACGAAATCGAACAACGAAATCGAACAACGAAATCGAACAACGAAATCGAACAACGAAATCGAACAACGAAATCGAACAACGAAATCGAACAACGAAATCGAACAACAAAATCGAACAACGAAATCGAACAACGAAATCGAACAACGAAATCGAACAACGAAATCGAACAACAAAATCGAACAACGAAATCGAACAACGAAATCTAACAACGAACAACGAAATCTAACAACGAACAACGAAATCTAACAACGAAATCGAACAACGAAATCGAACAACGAAATCGAACAACGAAATCTAACAACGAAATCGAACAACGAAATCAAACAACGAAATCGAACAACGAAATCGAACAACGAAATGGAACAACGAAATCGAACAAGAAATCGAACAACGAAATCGAATAACGAATCGAACAACGAAATCGAACAACGAAATCGAACAACGAATTAGAACAACGAAATAGAACAACGAAATCCAACTTCGAAATCGAACAGCGAAATCGAAATCGAACAACAAACTGAAACCACGAAATCGAACCACGAAATAGAACAACGAAATGGAACAACGCAATCGAACAACGAAATCGAACCACGAAATCATACAACAATATCGAACAACGAAATCGAACATCGAAATCGAACAACTAAATCTAACAACGAACAACGAAATCTAATAACGAAATCGAACAACGAAATCGAACAACGAAATCGAACAACGAAATCGAACAACGAAATCGAACAACGAAATCGAACAACGAAATCGAACAACGAAATCGAACAACGAAATCGAACAACGAAATCGAACAACGAAATCGAACAACGAAATCGAACAACGAAATCGAACAACGAAATCGAACAACGAAATCGAACAACGAAATCGAACAACGAAATCGAACAACGAAATCGAACAACGAAATCGAACAACGAAATCGAACAACGAAATCGAACAACGAAATCGAACAACGAAATCGAACAACGAAATCGAACAACGAAATCGAACAACGAAATCGAACAACGAAATCGAACAACGAAATCGAACAACGAAATCGAACAACGAAATCGAACAACGAAATCGAACAACGAAATCGAACAACGAAATCGAACAACGAAATCGAACAACGAAATCGAACAACGAAATCGAACAACGAAATCGAACAACGAAATCGAACAACGAAATCGAACAACAAAATCGAACAACGAAATCGAACAACGAAATCTAACAACGAACAACGAAATCTAACAACGAACAACGAAATCTAACAACGAAATCGAACAACGAAATCGAACAACGAAATCGAACAACGAAATCTAACAACGAAATCGAACAACGAAATCAAACAACGAAATCGAACAACGAAATCGAACAACGAAATGGAACAACGAAATCGAACAAGAAATCGAACAACGAAATCGAATAACGAATCGAACAACGAAATCGAACAACGAAATCGAACAACGAATTAGAACAACGAAATAGAACAACGAAATCCAACTTCGAAATCGAACAGCGAAATCGAAATCGAACAACAAACTGAAACCACGAAATCGAACCACGAAATAGAACAACGAAATGGAACAACGCAATCGAACAACGAAATCGAACCACGAAATCATACAACAATATCGAACAACGAAATCGAACATCGAAATCGAACAACTAAATCTAACAACGAACAACGAAATCTAATAACGAAATCGAACAACTAAATCGAACAACGAAATCGAACAACGAAATCGAACAACGAAATCGAACAACGAAATCGAACAACGAAATCGAACAACGAAATCGAACAACGAAATCGAACAACGAAATCGAACAACGAAATCGAAATCGAACAACAAACTGAAACCACGAAATCGAACCACGAAATAGAACAACGAAATGGAACAACGCAATCGAACAACGAAATCGAACCACGAAATCATACAACAATATCGAACAACGAAATCGAACATCGAAATCGAACAACTAAATCTAACAACGAACAACGAAATCTAATAACGAAATCGAACAACTAAATCGAACAACGAAATCGAACAACGAAATCGAACAACGAAATCGAACAACGAAATCGAACAACGAAATCGAACAACGAAATCGAACAACGAAATCGAACAACGAAATCGAACAACGAAATCGAACAACGAAATCGAACAACGAAATCGAACAACGAAATCGAACAACGAAATCGAACAACGAAATCGAACAACGAAATCGAACAACGAAATCGAACAACGAAATCGAACAACGAAATCGAACAACGAAATCGAACAACGAAATCGAACAACGAAATCGAACAACGAAATCGAACAACGAAATCGAACAACGAAATCGAACAACGAAATCGAACAACGAAATCGAACAACGAAATCGAACAACGAAATCGAACAACGAAATCGAACAACGAAATCGAACAACGAAATCGAACAACGAAATCGAACAACGAAATCGAACTTCGAAATCGAACAACGAAATCGAACAACGAAATCGAACAACGAAATCGAACAACGAAATCGAACAACAAAATCGAACAACGAAATCGAACAACGAAATCGAACAACGAATTCGAACAACGAAATCGAACAACGAAATCTAACAACGAACAACGAAATCGAACAACGAAATCGAACAACGAAATCGAACAACGAAATCGAACAACGAATTAGAACAACGAAATAGAACAACGAAATCCAACTTCGAAATCGAACAGCGAAATCGAAATCGAACAACAAACTGAAACCACGAAATCGAACTACGAAATAGAACAATTAAATGGAACAACGTAATCGAACAACGAAATCGAACCACGAAATCATACAACAATATCGAACAACGAAAACGAACAACGAAATCGAACAACGGAATCGGACAACGAAATCGAACAACGAAATCGAACAACGAAATTGAACAACGAATTCGAACAACGAATTCGAACAATGAATTCGAACAACAAATTCGAACAACGAAATCGAACAACGAAATCGAACACCGAAATCGAACAACGAAATTGAACAACGAAATCGAACAACGAAATCGAACAACGAAATCGAACAACGAAATCGAACAACAAAATCGAACAACGAAATCGAACAACGAAATCGAACAACAAATTCGAACAACGAATTCGAACCACGAAATCGAACAACGAAATCTAACAACGAAATCGAACAACGAAATCGAAAAACGAAATCGATCAACGAAATCGAACAATCAAATCGAACAAAGAAAATCGAACAACGAAATCGATCAACGAAATCGAACAACGAAATCGAACAACGAAATCGAACAACGAAATCGAACAACGAATTCGAACAACGAAATCGAACAACGAAATCTAACAACGAACAACGAAATCGAACAACGAAATCGAACAACGAAATCGAACAACGAAATGGAACAACGAAATCGAACAACGAAATCGAATAACGAATCGAACAACGAAATCGAACAACGAAATCGAACAATCAAATCGAACAAAGAAAATCGAACAACGAAATCGAACAACGAAATCGAACAACGAAATCGAACAACGAAATCGAACAACGAAATCGAACAACGAAATCGAACAACGAATTAGAACAACGAAATAGAACAACGAAATCCAACTTCGAAATCGAACAGCGAAATCGAAATCGAACAACAAACTGAAACCACGAAATCGAACTACGAAATAGAACAATTAAATGGAACAACGTAATCGAACAACGAAATCGAACCACGAAATCATACAACAATATCGAACAACGAAAACGAACAACGAAATCGAACAACGGAATCGGACAACGAAATCGAACAACGAAATCGAACAACGAAATCGAACAACGAAATTGAACAACGAATTCGAACAACGAATTCGAACAACGAATTCGAACAACAATTCGAACAACGAAATCGAACAACGAAATCGAACACCGAAATCGAACAACGAAATTGAACAACGAAATCGAACAACGAAATCGAACAACGAAATCGAACAACGAAATCGAACAACAAAATCGAACAACGAAATCGAACAACGAAATCGAACAACGAATTCGAACAACGAATTCGAACCACGAAATCTAACAACGAAATCTAACAACGAAATCGAACAACGAAATCGAAAAACGAAATCGATCAACGAAATCGAACAATCAAATCGAACAAAGAAAATCGAACAACGAAATCGATCAACGAAATCGAACAACGAAATCGAACAACGAAATCGAACAACGAAATCGAACAACGAATTCGAACAACGAAATCGAACAACGAAATCTAACAACGAACAACGAAATCGAACAACGAAATCGAACAACGAAATCGAACAACGAAATGGAACAACGAAATCGAACAACGAAATCGAATAACGAATCGAACAACGAAATCGAACAACGAAATCGAACAACGAATTAGAACAACGAAATAGAACAACGAAATCCAACTTCGAAATCGAACAGCGAAATCGAAATCGAACAACAAACTGAAACCACGAAATCGAACCACGAAATAGAACAATTAAATGGAACAACGTAATCGAACAACGAAATCGAACCACGAAATCATACAACAATATCGAACAACGAAAACGAACAACGAAATCGAACAACGGAATCGGACAACGAAATCGAACAACGAAATTGAACAACGAATTCGAACAACGAATTCGAACAACGAAATCGAACAACGAAATCGAACACCGAAATCGAACAACGAAATTGAACAACGAAATCGAACAACGAAATCGAACAACGAAATCGAACAACGAAATCGAACAACAAAATCGAACAACGAAATCGAACAACGAAATCGAACAACGAATTCGAACAACGAATTCGAACCACGAAATCGAACAACGAAATCTAACAACGAAATCGAACAACGAAATCGAAAAACGAAATCGATCAACGAAATCGAACAATCAAATCGAACAAAGAAAATCGAACAACGAAATCGATCAACGAAATCGAACAACGAAATCGAACAACGAAATCGACCAACGAAATCGAACAACGAATTCGAACAACGAAATCGAACAACGAAATCTAACAACGAACAACGAAATCGAACAACGAAATCGAACAACGAAATCGAACAACGAAATGGAACAACGAAATCGAACAACGAAATCGAATAACGAATCGAACAACGAAATCGAACAACGAAATCGAACAACGAATTAGAACAACGAAATAGAACAACGAAATCCAACTTCGAAATCGAACAGCGAAATCGAAATCGAACAACAAACTGAAACCACGAAATCGAACCACGAAATAGAACAATTAAATGGAACAACGTAATCGAACAACGAAATCGAACCACGAAATCATACAACAATATCGAACAACGAAAACGAACAACGAAATCGAACAACGGAATCGGACAACGAAATCGAACAACGAAATCGAACAACGAAATCGAACAACGAAATTGAACAACGAATTCGAACAACGAATTCGAACAACGAATTCGAACAAATTCGAACAACGAAATCGAACAACGAAATCGAACACCGAAATCGAACAACGAAATTGAACAACGAAATCGAACAACGAAATCGAACAACGAAATCGAACAACGAAATCGAGCAACGAATTCGAACAACGAATTCGAACAACGAATTCGAACCACGAAATCGAACAACGAAATCTAACAACGAAATCGAACAACGAAATCGAAAAACGAAATCGATCAACGAAATCGAACAATCAAATCGAACAAAGAAAATCGAACAACGAAATCGATCAACGAAATCGAACAACGAAATCGAACAACGAAATCGAACAACGAAATCGAACAACGAATTCGAACAACGAAATCGAACAACGAAATCTAACAACGAACAACGAAATCGAACAACGAAATCGAACAACGAAATCGAACAACGAAATGGAACAACGAAATCGAACAACGAAATCGAATAACGAATCGAACAACGAAATCGAACAACGAAATCGAACAACGAATTAGAACAACGAAATAGAACAACGAAATCCAACTTCGAAATCGAACAGCGAAATCGAAATCGAACAACAAACTGAAACCACGAAATCGAACCACGAAATAGAACAATTAAATGGAACAACGTAATCGAACAACGAAATCGAACCACGAAATCATACAACAATATCGAACAACGAAAACGAACAACGAAATCGAACAACGGAATCGGACAACGAAATCGAACAACGAAATCGAACAACGAAATTGAACAACGAATTCGAACAACGAATTCGAACAACGAATTCGAACAACGAATTCGAACAACAAATTCGAACAACGAAATCGAACAACGAAATCGAACACCGAAATCGAACAACGAAATTGAACAACGAAATCGAACAACGAAATCGAACAACGAAATCGAACAACGAAATCGAGCAACAAAATCGAACAACGAAATCGAACAACGAAATCGAACAACGAATTCGAACAAGAACCACGAAATCGAACAACGAAATCTAACAACGAAATTGAACAACGAAATCGAAAAACGAAATCGATCAACGAAATCGAACAATCAAATCGAACAAAGAAAATCGAACAACGAAATCGATCAACGAAATCGAACACGAATTCCAACAACGAAATCGAACAACGAAATGGAACAACGAAATCGAACAACGAAATCGAACAACGAAATCGAACAACGAAATCGAACAACGAAATCGAACAACGAAATCGAACAACGAAATCGAACAACGAAATCGAACAACGAAATCGAACAACGAAATCGAACAAAGAAAATCGAACAACGAAATCGATCAACGAAATCGAACAACGAAATCGAACAACGAATTCGAACAACGAATTCGTACAACGAATTCGAACAACGAAATCGAACAACGAAATCGAACTTCGTAATCGAACAACGAAATCGAACAACGAAATCGAACAACAAAATCGAACAACGAAATCATACAACAATATCGAACAACGAAAACGAACAACGAAATCGAACAACGGAATCGGACAACGAAATCGAACAACGAAATCGAACAACGAAATCGAACAACGAAATTGAACAACGAATTCGAACAACGAATTCGAACAACGAATTCGAACAACAAATTCGAACAACGAAATCGAACAACGAAATCGAACACCGAAATCGAACAACGAAATTGAACAACGAAATCGAACAACGAAATCGAACAACGAAATCGAACAACGAAATCGAACAACAAAATCGAACAACAAAATCGAACAACGAAATCGAACAACGAAATCGAACAACGAATTCGAACAACGAATTCGAACCACGAAATCGAACAACGAAATCTAACAACGAAATCGAACAACGAAATCGAAAAACGAAATCGATCAACGAAATCGAACAATCAAATCGAACAAAGAAAATCGAACAACGAAATCGATCAACGAAATCGAACACGAATTCCAACAACGAAATCGAACAACGAAATGGAACAACGAAATCGAACAACGAAATCGAACAACGAAATCGAACAACGAAATCGAACAACGAAATCGAACAACGAAATCGAACAACGAAATCGAACAACGAAATCGAACAATCAAATCGAACAAAGAAAATCGAACAACGAAATCGATCAACGAAATCGAACAACGAAATCGAACAACGAATTCGAACAACGAATTCGAACAACGAATTCGAACAACGAAATCGAACAACGAAATCGAACAACGAAATCGAACAACGAAATCGAACAACGAAATCGAACAACGAAATCGAACAACGAAATCGAACAACGAAATCGAACAACGAAATCGAACAACGAAATCTAACAACGAACAACGAAATCGAACAACGAAATCGAACAATGAAATCGAACAACGAAATGGAACAACGAAATCGAACAACGAAATCGAACAATCAAATCGAACAAAGAAAATCGAACAACGAAATCGATCAACGAAATCGAACACGAATTCCAACAACGAAATCGAACAACGAAATGGAACAACGAAATCGAACAACGAAATCGAACAACGAAATCGAACAACGAAATCGAACAACGAAATCGAACAACGAAATCGAACAACGAAATCGAACAACGAAATCGAACAACGAAATCGAACAACGAAATCGAACAAAGAAAATCGAACAACGAAATCGATCAACGAAATCGAACAACGAAATCGAACAACGAATTCGAACAACGAATTCGTACAACGAATTCGAACAACGAAATCGAACAACGAAATCGAACTTCGTAATCGAACAACGAAATCGAACAACGAAATCGAACAACAAAATCGAACAACGAAATCGAACAACGAAATCGAACAACGAAATCCAACTTCGAAATCGAACAGCGAAATCGAAATCGAACAACAAACTGAAACCACGAAATCGAACCACGAAATAGAACAATTAAATGGAACAACGTAATCGAACAACGAAATCGAACCACGAAATCATACAACAATATCGAACAACGAAAACGAACAACGAAATCGAACAACGGAATCGGACAACGAAATCGAACAACGAAATCGAACAACGAAATGGAACAACGAAATCGAACAACGAAATCGAACAATCAAATCGAACAAAGAAAATCGAACAACGAAATCGATCAACGAAATCGAACACGAATTCCAACAACGAAATCGAACAACGAAATCGAACCACGAAATAGAACAACGAAATGGAACGACGCAATCAAACAACGAAATCGAACCACGAAATCATACAATATCGAACAACGAAAACGAACAACGAAATCGAACAACGGAAACGGACAACGAGATCGAACAACGAAATCGAACAACGAAATCGAACAACGAAATCGAACAACGATATCGAACAACGAAATCGAACAACGAAATCGAACAACGAAATCGAACAACAAAATCGAACAACGAAATCGAACAACGAAATCGAACGACGAAATGGAACAACGAAATCGAACAAGAAATCGAACAACGAAATCGAATAACGAATCGAACAACGAAATCGAACAACGAAATCGAACAACGAATTAGAACAACGAAATAGAACAACGAAATCCAACTTCGAAATCGAACAGCGAAATCGAAATCGAACAACAAACTGAAACCACGAAATCGAACCACAAAATAGAACAACGAAATGGAACGACGCAATCGAACAACGAAATCGAACAACGAAATCGAACAACAAAATCGAACAACGAAATCGAACAACGAAATCGAACAACGAATTCGAACAACGAATTCGAACCACGAAATCGAACAAAGAACAACGAAATCTAACAACGAAATCGAACAACGAAATCGAACAACGAAATCGAACAACGAAATCGAACTTCGAAATCGAACAACGAAATCGAACAACGAAATCGAACAACGAAATCGAACAACGAAATCGAACAACAAAATCGAACAACGAAATCGAACAACGAAATCGAACAACGAATTCGAACCACGAAATCGAACAAAGAACAACGAAATCTAACAACGAAATCGAACAACGAAATCGAACAACGAAAACGAACAACTAAATCTAACAACGAACAACGAAATCTAACAACGAAATCGAACAACGAAATCGAACTACGAAATCGAACAACGAAATCGAACAACGAAATCGAACAACGAAATCGAACAACGACATCGAACAACGAAATCGAACAACGAAATCGAACAACGAAATCGAACAACGAAATCGAACAACGAAATCGAACAACGAAATCGAACAACGAAATCGAACAACGAAATCGAACAACGAAATCGAACAACGAAATCGAACAACGAAATCGAACAACGAAATCGAACAACGAAATCGAACAACGAAATCGAACAACGAAATCGAACAACGAAATCGAACAACGAAATCGAACAACGAAATCGAACAACGAAATCGAACTTCGAAATCGAACTTCGAAATCGAACAACGAAATCGAACAACGAAATCGAACAACGAAATCGAACAACGAATTAGAACAACGAAATCCAACTTCGAAATCGAACAGCGAAATCGAAATCGAACAACAAACTGAAACCACGAAATCGAACCACGAAATAGAACAACGAAATGGAACAACGCAATCGAACAACGAAATCGAACCTTGAAATCATACAACAATATCGAACAACGAAAACGAACAAAGAAATCGAACAACGGAATCGGACAACGAAATCGAACAACGAAATCGAACAACGAAATCGAACAACGAAATCGAACAACGAAATCGAACAACGAAATCGAACAACAAAATCGAACAACGAAATCGAACAACGAAATCGAACAACGAATTCGAACAACGAATTCGAACAACGACATCGAACAACGAAATCGAACAACGAAATCGAACAACGAAATCGAACAACGAAATCGAACAACGAAATCGAACAACGAAATCGAACAACGAAATCGAATAACGAATCGAACAACGAAATCGAACAACGAAATCGAACAACGAAATCGAACAACGAATTAGAACAACGAAATAGAACAACGAAATCCAACTTCGAAATCGAACAGCGAAATCGAAATCGAACAACAAACTGAAACCACGAAATCGAACCACGAAATAGAACAACGAAATGGAACGACGCAATCAAACAACGAAATCGAACCACGAAATCATACAATATCGAACAACGAAAACGAACAACGAAATCGAACAACGGAAACGGACAACGAGATCGAACAACGAAATCGAACAACGAAATCGAACAACGAAATCGAACAACGAAATCGAACAACGAAATCGAACAACGAAATCGAACAACAAAATCGAACAACGAAATCGAACAACGAAATCGAACAACGAAATCGAACAACGAAATCGAACAACGAAATCGAACGACGAAATGGAACAACGTAATCGAACAAGAAATCGAACAACGAAATCGAATAACGAATCGAACAACGAATTCGAACAACGAAATCGAACAACGAATTAGAACAACGAAATAGAACAACGAAATCCAACTTCGAAATCGAACAGCGAAATCGAAATCGAACAACAAACTGAAACCACGAAATCGAACCACAAAATAGAACAACGAAATGGAACGACGCAATCGAACAACGAAATCGAACCACGAAATCGAACAACGAAATCGAACAACGAAATCGAACAACGAAATCGAACTTCGAAATCGAACAACGAAATCGAACAACGAAATCGAACAACGAAATCGAACAACGAAATCGAACAACAAAATCGAACAACGAAATCGAACAACGAATTCGAACAACGAATTCGAACCACGAAATCGAACAAAGAACAACGAAATCTAACAACGAAATCGAACAACGAAATCGAACAACGAAATCGAACAACTAAATCTAACAACGAACAACGAAATCTAACAACGAAATCAAACAACGAAATCGAACAACGAAATCGAACAACGAAATCGAACAACGAAATCGAACAACGAAATCGAACAACGAAATCGAACAACGACATCGAACAACGAAATCGAACAACGAAATCGAACAACGAAATCGAACAACGAAATCGAACAACGAAATCGAACAAGGAAATCGAACAACGAAATCGAACAACGAAATCGAACAACGAAATCGAACAACGAAATCGAACAACGAAATCGAACAACGAAATCGAACAACGAAATCGAACAACGAAATCGAACAACGAAATCGAACAACGAAATCGAACAACGAAATCGAACAACGAAATCGAACAACGAAATCGAACAACGAAATCGAACAACGAAATCGAACTTCGAAATCGAACTTCGAAATCGAACAACGAAATCGAACAACGAAATCGAACAACGACATCGAACAACGAAATCGAACAACGAAATCGAACAACGAAATCGAACTTCGAAATCGAACTTCGAAATCGAACAACGAAATCGAACAACGAAATCGAACAACGAAATCGAACAACGAAATCGAACAACGAAATCGAACAACGAAATCGAACAACAAAATCGAACAACGAAATCGAACAACGAAATCGAACAACGAAATCGAACAACGAAATCGAACAACAAAATCGAACAACGAAATCGAACAAGGAAATCGAACAACGAATTCGAACCACGAAATCGAACAACGAAATCGAACAACGAAATCGAACAACGAAATCGAACAACGAAATCGAACAACGAAATCGAACAACGAAATCGAACAACGAAATCGAACAACGAAATCGAACAACGAAATCGAACAACGAAATCGAACAACGAAATCGAACAACGAAATCGAACAACGAAATCGAACAACGAAATCGAACAACGAAATCGAACAACGAAATCGAACAACGAAATCGAACAACGAAATCGAACAACGAAATCGAACTTCGAAATCGAACTTCGAAATCGAACAACGAAATCGAACAACGAAATCGAACAACGACATCGAACAACGAAATCGAACAACGAAATCGAACAATGAAATCGAACTTCGAAATCGAACTTCGAAATCGAACAACGAAATCGAACAACGAAATCGAACAACGAAATCGAACAACGAAATCGAACAACGAAATCGAACAACGAAATCGAACAACGAAATCGAACAACAAAATCGAACAACGAAATCGAACAACGAAATCGAACAACGAAATCGAACAACGAAATCGAACAACAAAATCGAACAACGAAATCGAACAACGAAATCTAACAACGAACAACGAAATCTAACAACGAACAACGAAATCTAACAACGAAATCGAACAACGAAATCGAACAACGAAATCGAACAACGAAATCTAACAACGAAATCGAACAACGAAATCAAACAACGAAATCGAACAACGAAATCGAACAACGAAATGGAACAACGAAATCGAACAAGAAATCGAACAACGAAATCGAATAACGAATCGAACAACGAAATCGAACAACGAAATCGAACAACAAATTAGAACAACGAAATCGAACAACGAAATCGAACAACGAAATCGAACAACGAAATCGAACTTCGAAATCGAACTTCGAAATCGAACAACGAAATCGAACAACGAAATCGAACAACGAAATCGAACAACGAAATCGAACAACGAAATCGAACAACGAAATCGAACAACGAAATCGAACAACGAAATCGAACAACAAAATCGAACAACGAAATCGAACAACGAAATCGAACAACGAAATCGAACAACGAAATCGAACAACAAAATCGAACAACGAAATCGAACAACGAAATCTAACAACGAACAACGAAATCTAACAACGAACAACGAAATCTAACAACGAAATCGAACAACGAAATCGAACAACGAAATCGAACAACGAAATCTAACAACGAAATCGAACAACGAAATCAAACAACGAAATCGAACAACGAAATCGAACAACGAAATGGAACAACGAAATCGAACAAGAAATCGAACAACGAAATCGAATAACGAATCGAACAACGAAATCGAACAACGAAATCGAACAACGAATTAGAACAACGAAATAGAACAACGAAATCCAACTTCGAAATCGAACAGCGAAATCGAAATCGAACAACAAACTGAAACCACGAAATCGAACCACGAAATAGAACAACGAAATGGAACAACGCAATCGAACAACGAAATCGAACCACGAAATCATACAACAATATCGAACAACGAAATCGAACATCGAAATCGAACAACTAAATCTAACAACGAACAACGAAATCTAATAACGAAATCGAACAACGAAATCGAACAACGAAATCGAACAACGAAATCGAACAACGAAATCGAACAACGAAATCGAACAACGAAATCGAACAACGAAATCGAACAACGAAATCGAACAACGAAATCGAACAACGAAATCGAACAACGAAATCGAACAACGAAATCGAACAACGAAATCGAACAACGAAATCGAACAACGAAATCGAACAACGAAATCGAACAACGAAATCGAACAACGAAATCGAACAACGAAATCGAACAACGAAATCGAACAACGAAATCGAACAACGAAATCGAACAACGAAATCGAACAACGAAATCGAACAACGAAATCGAACAACGAAATCGAACAACGAAATCGAACAACGAAATCGAACAACGAAATCGAACAACGAAATCGAACAACGAAATCGAACAACGAAATCGAACAACGAAATCGAACAACGAAATCGAACAACGAAATCGAATAACGAAATCGAACAACGAAATCGAACTTCGAAATCGAACAACGAAATCGAACAACGAAATCGAACAACGAAATCGAACAACGAAATCGAACAACAAAATCGAACAACGAAATCGAACAACGAAATCGAACAACGAATTAGAACAACGAAATAGAACAACGAAATCCAACTTCGAAATCGAACAGCGAAATCGAAATCGAACAACAAACTGAAACCACGAAATCGAACTACGAAATAGAACAATTAAATGGAACAACGTAATCGAACAACGAAATCGAACCACGAAATCATACAACAATATCGAACAACGAAAACGAACAACGAAATCGAACAACGGAATCGGACAACGAAATCGAACAACGAAATCGAACAACGAAATTGAACAACGAATTCGAACAACGAATTCGAACAACGAAATCGAACACCGAAATCGAACAACGAAATTGAACAACGAAATCGAACAACGAAATCGAACAACGAAATCGAACAACGAAATCGAACAACAAAATCGAACAACGAAATCGAACAACGAAATCGAACAACGAAATCGAACAACGAAATCGAACAACAAAATCGAACAACGAAATCGAACAACGAAATCTAACAACGAACAACGAAATCTAACAACGAACAACGAAATCTAACAACGAAATCGAACAACGAAATCGAACAACGAAATCGAACAACGAAATCTAACAACGAAATCGAACAACGAAATCAAACAACGAAATCGAACAACGAAATCGAACAACGAAATGGAACAACGAAATCGAACAAGAAATCGAACAACGAAATCGAATAACGAATCGAACAACGAAATCGAACAACGAAATCGAACAACGAATTAGAACAACGAAATAGAACAACGAAATCCAACTTCGAAATCGAACAGCGAAATCGAAATCGAACAACAAACTGAAACCACGAAATCGAACCACGAAATAGAACAACGAAATGGAACAACGCAATCGAACAACGAAATCGAACCACGAAATCATACAACAATATCGAACAACGAAATCGAACATCGAAATCGAACAACTAAATCTAACAACGAACAACGAAATCTAATAACGAAATCGAACAACTAAATCGAACAACGAAATCGAACAACGAAATCGAACAACGAAATCGAACAACGAAATCGAACAACGAAATCGAACAACGAAATCGAACAACGAAATCGAACAACGAAATCGAACAACGAAATCGAACAACGAAATCGAACAACGAAATCGAACAACGAAATCGAACAACGAAATCGAACAACGAAATCGAACAACGAAATCGAACAACGAAATCGAACAACGAAATCGAACAACGAAATCGAACAACGAAATCGAACAACGAAATCGAACAACGAAATCGAACAACGAAATCGAACAACGAAATCGAACAACGAAATCGAACAACGAAATCGAACAACGAAATCGAACAACGAAATCGAACAACGAAATCGAACAACGAAATCGAACAACGAAATCGAACAACGAAATCGAACAACGAAATCGAACTTCGAAATCGAACAACGAAATCGAACAACGAAATCGAACAACGAAATCGAACAACGAAATCGAACAACAAAATCGAACAACGAAATCGAACAACGAAATCGAACAACGAATTCGAACAACGAAATCGAACAACGAAATCTAACAACGAACAACGAAATCGAACAACGAAATCGAACAACGAAATCGAACAACGAAATCGAACAACGAATTAGAACAACGAAATAGAACAACGAAATCCAACTTCGAAATCGAACAGCGAAATCGAAATCGAACAACAAACTGAAACCACGAAATCGAACTACGAAATAGAACAATTAAATGGAACAACGTAATCGAACAACGAAATCGAACCACGAAATCATACAACAATATCGAACAACGAAAACGAACAACGAAATCGAACAACGGAATCGGACAACGAAATCGAACAACGAAATCGAACAACGAAATTGAACAACGAATTCGAACAACGAATTCGAACAACGAATTCGAACAACAAATTCGAACAACGAAATCGAACAACGAAATCGAACACCGAAATCGAACAACGAAATTGAACAACGAAATCGAACAACGAAATCGAACAACGAAATCGAACAACGAAATCGAACAACAAAATCGAACAACGAAATCGAACAACGAAATCGAACAACAAATTCGAACAACGAATTCGAACCACGAAATCGAACAACGAAATCTAACAACGAAATCGAACAACGAAATCGAAAAACGAAATCGATCAACGAAATCGAACAATCAAATCGAACAAAGAAAATCGAACAACGAAATCGATCAACGAAATCGAACAACGAAATCGAACAACGAAATCGAACAACGAAATCGAACAACGAATTCGAACAACGAAATCGAACAACGAAATCTAACAACGAACAACGAAATCGAACAACGAAATCGAACAACGAAATCGAACAACGAAATGGAACAACGAAATCGAACAACGAAATCGAATAACGAATCGAACAACGAAATCGAACAACGAAATCGAACAATCAAATCGAACAAAGAAAATCGAACAACGAAATCGAACAACGAAATCGAACAACGAAATCGAACAACGAAATCGAACAACGAAATCGAACAACGAAATCGAACAACGAATTAGAACAACGAAATAGAACAACGAAATCCAACTTCGAAATCGAACAGCGAAATCGAAATCGAACAACAAACTGAAACCACGAAATCGAACTACGAAATAGAACAATTAAATGGAACAACGTAATCGAACAACGAAATCGAACCACGAAATCATACAACAATATCGAACAACGAAAACGAACAACGAAATCGAACAACGGAATCGGACAACGAAATCGAACAACGAAATCGAACAACGAAATCGAACAACGAAATTGAACAACGAATTCGAACAACGAATTCGAACAACGAATTCGAACAACAATTCGAACAACGAAATCGAACAACGAAATCGAACACCGAAATCGAACAACGAAATTGAACAACGAAATCGAACAACGAAATCGAACAACGAAATCGAACAACGAAATCGAACAACAAAATCGAACAACGAAATCGAACAACGAAATCGAACAACGAATTCGAACAACGAATTCGAACCACGAAATCGAACAACGAAATCTAACAACGAAATCGAACAACGAAATCGAAAAACGAAATCGATCAACGAAATCGAACAATCAAATCGAACAAAGAAAATCGAACAACGAAATCGATCAACGAAATCGAACAACGAAATCGAACAACGAAATCGAACAACGAAATCGAACAACGAATTCGAACAACGAAATCGAACAACGAAATCTAACAACGAACAACGAAATCGAACAACGAAATCGAACAACGAAATCGAACAACGAAATGGAACAACGAAATCGAACAACGAAATCGAATAACGAATCGAACAACGAAATCGAACAACGAAATCGAACAACGAATTAGAACAACGAAATAGAACAACGAAATCCAACTTCGAAATCGAACAGCGAAATCGAAATCGAACAACAAACTGAAACCACGAAATCGAACCACGAAATAGAACAATTAAATGGAACAACGTAATCGAACAACGAAATCGAACCACGAAATCATACAACAATATCGAACAACGAAAACGAACAACGAAATCGAACAACGGAATCGGACAACGAAATCGAACAACGAAATTGAACAACGAATTCGAACAACGAATTCGAACAACGAAATCGAACAACGAAATCGAACACCGAAATCGAACAACGAAATTGAACAACGAAATCGAACAACGAAATCGAACAACGAAATCGAACAACGAAATCGAACAACAAAATCGAACAACGAAATCGAACAACGAAATCGAACAACGAATTCGAACAACGAATTCGAACCACGAAATCGAACAACGAAATCTAACAACGAAATCGAACAACGAAATCGAAAAACGAAATCGATCAACGAAATCGAACAATCAAATCGAACAAAGAAAATCGAACAACGAAATCGATCAACGAAATCGAACAACGAAATCGAACAACGAAATCGAACAACGAAATCGAACAACGAATTCGAACAACGAAATCGAACAACGAAATCTAACAACGAACAACGAAATCGAACAACGAAATCGAACAACGAAATCGAACAACGAAATGGAACAACGAAATCGAACAACGAAATCGAATAACGAATCGAACAACGAAATCGAACAACGAAATCGAACAACGAATTAGAACAACGAAATAGAACAACGAAATCCAACTTCGAAATCGAACAGCGAAATCGAAATCGAACAACAAACTGAAACCACGAAATCGAACCACGAAATAGAACAATTAAATGGAACAACGTAATCGAACAACGAAATCGAACCACGAAATCATACAACAATATCGAACAACGAAAACGAACAACGAAATCGAACAACGGAATCGGACAACGAAATCGAACAACGAAATCGAACAACGAAATCGAACAACGAAATTGAACAACGAATTCGAACAACGAATTCGAACAACGAATTCGAACAAATTCGAACAACGAAATCGAACAACGAAATCGAACACCGAAATCGAACAACGAAATTGAACAACGAAATCGAACAACGAAATCGAACAACGAAATCGAACAACGAAATCGAGCAACGAATTCGAACAACGAATTCGAACAACGAATTCGAACCACGAAATCGAACAACGAAATCTAACAACGAAATCGAACAACGAAATCGAAAAACGAAATCGATCAACGAAATCGAACAATCAAATCGAACAAAGAAAATCGAACAACGAAATCGATCAACGAAATCGAACAACGAAATCGAACAACGAAATCGAACAACGAAATCGAACAACGAATTCGAACAACGAAATCGAACAACGAAATCTAACAACGAACAACGAAATCGAACAACGAAATCGAACAACGAAATCGAACAACGAAATGGAACAACGAAATCGAACAACGAAATCGAATAACGAATCGAACAACGAAATCGAACAACGAAATCGAACAACGAATTAGAACAACGAAATAGAACAACGAAATCCAACTTCGAAATCGAACAGCGAAATCGAAATCGAACAACAAACTGAAACCACGAAATCGAACCACGAAATAGAACAATTAAATGGAACAACGTAATCGAACAACGAAATCGAACCACGAAATCATACAACAATATCGAACAACGAAAACGAACAACGAAATCGAACAACGGAATCGGACAACGAAATCGAACAACGAAATCGAACAACGAAATTGAACAACGAATTCGAACAACGAATTCGAACAACGAATTCGAACAACGAATTCGAACAACAAATTCGAACAACGAAATCGAACAACGAAATCGAACACCGAAATCGAACAACGAAATTGAACAACGAAATCGAACAACGAAATCGAACAACGAAATCGAACAACGAAATCGAGCAACAAAATCGAACAACGAAATCGAACAACGAAATCGAACAACGAATTCGAACAAGAACCACGAAATCGAACAACGAAATCTAACAACGAAATTGAACAACGAAATCGAAAAACGAAATCGATCAACGAAATCGAACAATCAAATCGAACAAAGAAAATCGAACAACGAAATCGATCAACGAAATCGAACACGAATTCCAACAACGAAATCGAACAACGAAATGGAACAACGAAATCGAACAACGAAATCGAACAACGAAATCGAACAACGAAATCGAACAACGAAATCGAACAACGAAATCGAACAACGAAATCGAACAACGAAATCGAACAACGAAATCGAACAACGAAATCGAACAAAGAAAATCGAACAACGAAATCGATCAACGAAATCGAACAACGAAATCGAACAACGAATTCGAACAACGAATTCGTACAACGAATTCGAACAACGAAATCGAACAACGAAATCGAACTTCGTAATCGAACAACGAAATCGAACAACGAAATCGAACAACAAAATCGAACAACGAAATCGAACAACGAAATCGAACAACGAAATCCAACTTCGAAATCGAACAGCGAAATCGAAATCGAACAACAAACTGAAACCACGAAATCGAACCACGAAATAGAACAATTAAATGGAACAACGTAATCGAACAACGAAATCGAACCACGAAATCATACAACAATATCGAACAACGAAAACGAACAACGAAATCGAACAACGGAATCGGACAACGAAATCGAACAACGAAATCGAACAACGAAATCGAACAACGAAATTGAACAACGAATTCGAACAACGAATTCGAACAACGAATTCGAACAACAAATTCGAACAACGAAATCGAACAACGAAATCGAACACCGAAATCGAACAACGAAATTGAACAACGAAATCGAACAACGAAATCGAACAACGAAATCGAACAACGAAATCGAACAACAAAATCGAACAACAAAATCGAACAACGAAATCGAACAACGAAATCGAACAACGAATTCGAACAACGAATTCGAACCACGAAATCGAACAACGAAATCTAACAACGAAATCGAACAACGAAATCGAAAAACGAAATCGATCAACGAAATCGAACAATCAAATCGAACAAAGAAAATCGAACAACGAAATCGATCAACGAAATCGAACACGAATTCCAACAACGAAATCGAACAACGAAATGGAACAACGAAATCGAACAACGAAATCGAACAACGAAATCGAACAACGAAATCGAACAACGAAATCGAACAACGAAATCGAACAACGAAATCGAACAACGAAATCGAACAATCAAATCGAACAAAGAAAATCGAACAACGAAATCGATCAACGAAATCGAACAACGAAATCGAACAACGAATTCGAACAACGAATTCGAACAACGAATTCGAACAACGAAATCGAACAACGAAATCGAACAACGAAATCGAACAACGAAATCGAACAACGAAATCGAACAACGAAATCGAACAACGAAATCGAACAACGAAATCGAACAACGAAATCGAACAACGAAATCTAACAACGAACAACGAAATCGAACAACGAAATCGAACAATGAAATCGAACAACGAAATGGAACAACGAAATCGAACAACGAAATCGAACAATCAAATCGAACAAAGAAAATCGAACAACGAAATCGATCAACGAAATCGAACACGAATTCCAACAACGAAATCGAACAACGAAATGGAACAACGAAATCGAACAACGAAATCGAACAACGAAATCGAACAACGAAATCGAACAACGAAATCGAACAACGAAATCGAACAACGAAATCGAACAACGAAATCGAACAACGAAATCGAACAACGAAATCGAACAAAGAAAATCGAACAACGAAATCGATCAACGAAATCGAACAACGAAATCGAACAACGAATTCGAACAACGAATTCGTACAACGAATTCGAACAACGAAATCGAACAACGAAATCGAACTTCGTAATCGAACAACGAAATCGAACAACGAAATCGAACAACAAAATCGAACAACGAAATCGAACAACGAAATCGAACAACGAAATCCAACTTCGAAATCGAACAGCGAAATCGAAATCGAACAACAAACTGAAACCACGAAATCGAACCACGAAATAGAACAATTAAATGGAACAACGTAATCGAACAACGAAATCGAACCACGAAATCATACAACAATATCGAACAACGAAAACGAACAACGAAATCGAACAACGGAATCGGACAACGAAATCGAACAACGAAATCGAACAACGAAATCGAACAACGAAATTGAACAACGAATTCGAACAACGAATTCGAACAACGAATTCGAACAACAAATTCGAACAACGAAATCGAACAACGAAATCGAACACCGAAATCGAACAACGAAATTGAACAACGAAATCGAACAACGAAATCGAACAACGAAATCGAACAACGAAATCGAACAACAAAATCGAACAACAAAATCGAACAACGAAATCGAACAACGAAATCGAACAACGAATTCGAACAACGAATTCGAACCACGAAATCGAACAACGAAATATAACAACGAAATCGAACAACGAAATCGAAAAACGAAATCGATCAACGAAATCGAACAATCAAATCGAACAAAGAAAATCGAACAACGAAATCGATCAACGAAATCGAACACGAATTCCAACAACGAAATCGAACAACGAAATGGAACAACGAAATCGAACAACGAAATCGAACAACGAAATCGAACAACGAAATCGAACAACGAAATCGAACAACGAAATCGAACAACGAAATCGAACAACGAAATCGAACAATCAAATCGAACAAAGAAAATCGAACAACGAAATCGATCAACGAAATCGAACAACGAAATCGAACAACGAATTCGAACAACGAATTCGAACAACGAATTCGAACAACGAAATCGAACAACGAAATCGAACAACGAAATCGAACAACGAAATCGAACAACGAAATCGAACAACGAAATCGAACAACGAAATCGAACAACGAAATCGAACAACGAAATCGAACAACGAAATCTAACAACGAACAACGAAATCGAACAACGAAATCGAACAATGAAATCGAACAACGAAATGGAACAACGAAATCGAACAACGAAATCGAACAACGAAATCGAATAACGAATCGAACAACGAAATCGAACAACGAAATCGAACAACGAAATCGAACAACGAATTAGAACAACGAAATAGAACAACGAATTCGAACAACGAAATCGAACAACGAAATCGAACAACGAAATCGAACAACGAAATCGAACAACGAAATCGAACAACGAAATCGAACAACGAAATCGAACAACGAAATCGAACAACGAAATCGAACAACGAAATCTAACAACGAACAACGAAATCGAACAACGAAATCGAACAATGAAATCGAACAACGAAATGGAACAACGAAATCGAACAACGAAATCGAACAACGAAATCGAATAACGAATCGAACAACGAAATCGAACAACGAAATCGAACAACGAAATCGAACAACGAATTAGAACAACGAAATAGAACAACGAAATCTAACTTCGAAATCGAACAGCGAAATCGAAATCGAACAACAAACTGAAACCACGAAATCGAACCACGAAATAAAACAATTAAATGGAACAACGCAATCGAACAAAGAAATCGAACCACGAAATCATACAACAATATCGAACAACGAAAACGAACAACGAAATCGAACAACGGAATCGGACAACGAAATCGAACAACGAAATCGAACAACGAAATCGAACAACGAAATCGAACAACGAAATCGAATAACGAATCGAACAACGAAATCGAACAACGAAATCGAACAACGAAATCGAACAACGAAATCGAACAACGAATTAGAACAACGAAATAGAACAACGAAATCCAACTTCGAAATCGAACAGCGAAATCGAAATCGAACAACAAACTGAAACCACGAAATCGAACCACGAAATAGAACAACGAAATGGAACAACGCAATCGAACAACGAAATCGAACCACGAAATCATACAACAATATCGAACAACGAAAACGAACAACGAAATCGAACAACGGAATCGGACAACGAAATCGAACAACGAAATCGAACAACGAAATCGAACAACGAATTCGAACAACGAAATCGAACAACGGAATCGGACAACGAAATCGAACAACGAAATCGAACAACGAAATCGAACAACGAAATCGAACAACGAAATCGAACAACGAAATCGAACAACGAAATTGAACAACGAAATCGAACAACGAAATCGAACAACGAAATCGAACGAAATCGAACAACGAAATCGAACAACGAAATCGAATAACGAATCGAACAACGAAATCTAACAACGAATTAGAACAACGAAATAGAACAACGAAATCCAACTTCGAAATCGAACAGCGAAATCGAAATCGAACAACAAACTGAAACCACGAAATCGAACCACGAAATAGAACAACGAAATGGAACAACGCAATCGAACAACGAAATCGAACCACGAAATCATACAACAATATCGAACAACGAAAACGAACAACGAAATCGAACAACGAAATCGAACAACGAAATCGAACAACGAAATCGAACAACGAAATCGAACAACGAAATCGAACAACGAAATCGAACAACGAAATCGAACAACGAAATCGAACAACGAAATCGAACAACGAAATCGAACAACGAAATCGAACAACGAAATCGAACAACGAAATCGAACAACGAAATCGAACAACGAATTCGAACAACGAAATCGAACAACGAAATCGATCAACGAAATCGAACAATCAAATCGAACAAAGAAAATCGAACAACGAAATCGATCAACGAAATCGAACAACGAAATCGAACAACGAAATCGAACAACGAAATCGAACAACGAATTCGAACAACGAAATCGAACAACGAAATCTAACAACGAACAACGAAATCGAACAACGAAATCGAACAACGAAATCGAACAACGAAATGGAACAACGAAATCGAACAACGAAATCGAATAACGAATCGAACAACGAAATCGAACAACGAAATCGAACAACGAATTAGAACAACGAAATAGAACAACGAAATCCAACTTCGAAATCGAACAGCGAAATCGAAATCGAACAACAAACTGAAACCACGAAATCGAACCACGAAATAGAACAATTAAATGGAACAACGTAATCGAACAACGAAATCGAACCACGAAATCATACAACAATATCGAACAACGAAAACGAACAACGAAATCGAACAACGGAATCGGACAACGAAATCGAACAACGAAATTGAACAACGAATTCGAACAACGAATTCGAACAACGAAATCGAACAACGAAATCGAACACCGAAATCGAACAACGAAATTGAACAACGAAATCGAACAACGAAATCGAACAACGAAATCGAACAACGAAATCGAACAACAAAATCGAACAACGAAATCGAACAACGAAATCGAACAACGAATTCGAACAACGAATTCGAACCACGAAATCGAACAACGAAATCTAACAACGAAATCGAACAACGAAATCGAAAAACGAAATCGATCAACGAAATCGAACAATCAAATCGAACAAAGAAAATCGAACAACGAAATCGATCAACGAAATCGAACAACGAAATCGAACAACGAAATCGACCAACGAAATCGAACAACGAATTCGAACAACGAAATCGAACAACGAAATCTAACAACGAACAACGAAATCGAACAACGAAATCGAACAACGAAATCGAACAACGAAATGGAACAACGAAATCGAACAACGAAATCGAATAACGAATCGAACAACGAAATCGAACAACGAAATCGAACAACGAATTAGAACAACGAAATAGAACAACGAAATCCAACTTCGAAATCGAACAGCGAAATCGAAATCGAACAACAAACTGAAACCACGAAATCGAACCACGAAATAGAACAATTAAATGGAACAACGTAATCGAACAACGAAATCGAACCACGAAATCATACAACAATATCGAACAACGAAAACGAACAACGAAATCGAACAACGGAATCGGACAACGAAATCGAACAACGAAATCGAACAACGAAATCGAACAACGAAATTGAACAACGAATTCGAACAACGAATTCGAACAACGAATTCGAACAAATTCGAACAACGAAATCGAACAACGAAATCGAACACCGAAATCGAACAACGAAATTGAACAACGAAATCGAACAACGAAATCGAACAACGAAATCGAACAACGAAATCGAGCAACGAATTCGAACAACGAATTCGAACAACGAATTCGAACCACGAAATCGAACAACGAAATCTAACAACGAAATCGAACAACGAAATCGAAAAACGAAATCGATCAACGAAATCGAACAATCAAATCGAACAAAGAAAATCGAACAACGAAATCGATCAACGAAATCGAACAACGAAATCGAACAACGAAATCGAACAACGAAATCGAACAACGAATTCGAACAACGAAATCGAACAACGAAATCTAACAACGAACAACGAAATCGAACAACGAAATCGAACAACGAAATCGAACAACGAAATGGAACAACGAAATCGAACAACGAAATCGAATAACGAATCGAACAACGAAATCGAACAACGAAATCGAACAACGAATTAGAACAACGAAATAGAACAACGAAATCCAACTTCGAAATCGAACAGCGAAATCGAAATCGAACAACAAACTGAAACCACGAAATCGAACCACGAAATAGAACAATTAAATGGAACAACGTAATCGAACAACGAAATCGAACCACGAAATCATACAACAATATCGAACAACGAAAACGAACAACGAAATCGAACAACGGAATCGGACAACGAAATCGAACAACGAAATCGAACAACGAAATTGAACAACGAATTCGAACAACGAATTCGAACAACGAATTCGAACAACGAATTCGAACAACAAATTCGAACAACGAAATCGAACAACGAAATCGAACACCGAAATCGAACAACGAAATTGAACAACGAAATCGAACAACGAAATCGAACAACGAAATCGAACAACGAAATCGAGCAACAAAATCGAACAACGAAATCGAACAACGAAATCGAACAACGAATTCGAACAAGAACCACGAAATCGAACAACGAAATCTAACAACGAAATTGAACAACGAAATCGAAAAACGAAATCGATCAACGAAATCGAACAATCAAATCGAACAAAGAAAATCGAACAACGAAATCGATCAACGAAATCGAACACGAATTCCAACAACGAAATCGAACAACGAAATGGAACAACGAAATCGAACAACGAAATCGAACAACGAAATCGAACAACGAAATCGAACAACGAAATCGAACAACGAAATCGAACAACGAAATCGAACAACGAAATCGAACAACGAAATCGAACAACGAAATCGAACAAAGAAAATCGAACAACGAAATCGATCAACGAAATCGAACAACGAAATCGAACAACGAATTCGAACAACGAATTCGTACAACGAATTCGAACAACGAAATCGAACAACGAAATCGAACTTCGTAATCGAACAACGAAATCGAACAACGAAATCGAACAACAAAATCGAACAACGAAATCATACAACAATATCGAACAACGAAAACGAACAACGAAATCGAACAACGGAATCGGACAACGAAATCGAACAACGAAATCGAACAACGAAATCGAACAACGAAATTGAACAACGAATTCGAACAACGAATTCGAACAACGAATTCGAACAACAAATTCGAACAACGAAATCGAACAACGAAATCGAACACCGAAATCGAACAACGAAATTGAACAACGAAATCGAACAACGAAATCGAACAACGAAATCGAACAACGAAATCGAACAACAAAATCGAACAACAAAATCGAACAACGAAATCGAACAACGAAATCGAACAACGAATTCGAACAACGAATTCGAACCACGAAATCGAACAACGAAATCTAACAACGAAATCGAACAACGAAATCGAAAAACGAAATCGATCAACGAAATCGAACAATCAAATCGAACAAAGAAAATCGAACAACGAAATCGATCAACGAAATCGAACACGAATTCCAACAACGAAATCGAACAACGAAATGGAACAACGAAATCGAACAACGAAATCGAACAACGAAATCGAACAACGAAATCGAACAACGAAATCGAACAACGAAATCGAACAACGAAATCGAACAATCAAATCGAACAAAGAAAATCGAACAACGAAATCGATCAACGAAATCGAACAACGAAATCGAACAACGAATTCGAACAACGAATTCGAACAACGAATTCGAACAACGAAATCGAACAACGAAATCGAACAACGAAATCGAACAACGAAATCGAACAACGAAATCGAACAACGAAATCGAACAACGAAATCGAACAACGAAATCGAACAACGAAATCGAACAACGAAATCTAACAACGAACAACGAAATCGAACAACGAAATCGAACAATGAAATCGAACAACGAAATGGAACAACGAAATCGAACAACGAAATCGAACAATCAAATCGAACAAAGAAAATCGAACAACGAAATCGATCAACGAAATCGAACACGAATTCCAACAACGAAATCGAACAACGAAATGGAACAACGAAATCGAACAACGAAATCGAACAACGAAATCGAACAACGAAATCGAACAACGAAATCGAACAACGAAATCGAACAACGAAATCGAACAACGAAATCGAACAACGAAATCGAACAACGAAATCGAACAAAGAAAATCGAACAACGAAATCGATCAACGAAATCGAACAACGAAATCGAACAACGAATTCGAACAACGAATTCGTACAACGAATTCGAACAACGAAATCGAACAACGAAATCGAACTTCGTAATCGAACAACGAAATCGAACAACGAAATCGAACAACAAAATCGAACAACGAAATCGAACAACGAAATCGAACAACGAAATCCAACTTCGAAATCGAACAGCGAAATCGAAATCGAACAACAAACTGAAACCACGAAATCGAACCACGAAATAGAACAATTAAATGGAACAACGTAATCGAACAACGAAATCGAACCACGAAATCATACAACAATATCGAACAACGAAAACGAACAACGAAATCGAACAACGGAATCGGACAACGAAATCGAACAACGAAATCGAACAACGAAATGGAACAACGAAATCGAACAACGAAATCGAACAATCAAATCGAACAAAGAAAATCGAACAACGAAATCGATCAACGAAATCGAACACGAATTCCAACAACGAAATCGAACAACGAAATCGAACCACGAAATAGAACAACGAAATGGAACGACGCAATCAAACAACGAAATCGAACCACGAAATCATACAATATCGAACAACGAAAACGAACAACGAAATCGAACAACGGAAACGGACAACGAGATCGAACAACGAAATCGAACAACGAAATCGAACAACGAAATCGAACAACGATATCGAACAACGAAATCGAACAACGAAATCGAACAACGAAATCGAACAACAAAATCGAACAACGAAATCGAACAACGAAATCGAACGACGAAATGGAACAACGAAATCGAACAAGAAATCGAACAACGAAATCGAATAACGAATCGAACAACGAAATCGAACAACGAAATCGAACAACGAATTAGAACAACGAAATAGAACAACGAAATCCAACTTCGAAATCGAACAGCGAAATCGAAATCGAACAACAAACTGAAACCACGAAATCGAACCACAAAATAGAACAACGAAATGGAACGACGCAATCGAACAACGAAATCGAACAACGAAATCGAACAACAAAATCGAACAACGAAATCGAACAACGAAATCGAACAACGAATTCGAACAACGAATTCGAACCACGAAATCGAACAAAGAACAACGAAATCTAACAACGAAATCGAACAACGAAATCGAACAACGAAATCGAACAACGAAATCGAACTTCGAAATCGAACAACGAAATCGAACAACGAAATCGAACAACGAAATCGAACAACGAAATCGAACAACAAAATCGAACAACGAAATCGAACAACGAAATCGAACAACGAATTCGAACCACGAAATCGAACAAAGAACAACGAAATCTAACAACGAAATCGAACAACGAAATCGAACAACGAAAACGAACAACTAAATCTAACAACGAACAACGAAATCTAACAACGAAATCGAACAACGAAATCGAACTACGAAATCGAACAACGAAATCGAACAACGAAATCGAACAACGAAATCGAACAACGACATCGAACAACGAAATCGAACAACGAAATCGAACAACGAAATCGAACAACGAAATCGAACAACGAAATCGAACAACGAAATCGAACAACGAAATCGAACAACGAAATCGAACAACGAAATCGAACAACGAAATCGAACAACGAAATCGAACAACGAAATCGAACAACGAAATCGAACAACGAAATCGAACAACGAAATCGAACAACGAAATCGAACAACGAAATCGAACAACGAAATCGAACAACGAAATCGAACTTCGAAATCGAACTTCGAAATCGAACAACGAAATCGAACAACGAAATCGAACAACGAAATCGAACAACGAATTAGAACAACGAAATCCAACTTCGAAATCGAACAGCGAAATCGAAATCGAACAACAAACTGAAACCACGAAATCGAACCACGAAATAGAACAACGAAATGGAACAACGCAATCGAACAACGAAATCGAACCTTGAAATCATACAACAATATCGAACAACGAAAACGAACAAAGAAATCGAACAACGGAATCGGACAACGAAATCGAACAACGAAATCGAACAACGAAATCGAACAACGAAATCGAACAACGAAATCGAACAACGAAATCGAACAACAAAATCGAACAACGAAATCGAACAACGAAATCGAACAACGAATTCGAACAACGAATTCGAACAACGACATCGAACAACGAAATCGAACAACGAAATCGAACAACGAAATCGAACAACGAAATCGAACAACGAAATCGAACAACGAAATCGAACAACGAAATCGAATAACGAATCGAACAACGAAATCGAACAACGAAATCGAACAACGAAATCGAACAACGAATTAGAACAACGAAATAGAACAACGAAATCCAACTTCGAAATCGAACAGCGAAATCGAAATCGAACAACAAACTGAAACCACGAAATCGAACCACGAAATAGAACAACGAAATGGAACGACGCAATCAAACAACGAAATCGAACCACGAAATCATACAATATCGAACAACGAAAACGAACAACGAAATCGAACAACGGAAACGGACAACGAGATCGAACAACGAAATCGAACAACGAAATCGAACAACGAAATCGAACAACGAAATCGAACAACGAAATCGAACAACGAAATCGAACAACAAAATCGAACAACGAAATCGAACAACGAAATCGAACAACGAAATCGAACAACGAAATCGAACAACGAAATCGAACGACGAAATGGAACAACGTAATCGAACAAGAAATCGAACAACGAAATCGAATAACGAATCGAACAACGAATTCGAACAACGAAATCGAACAACGAATTAGAACAACGAAATAGAACAACGAAATCCAACTTCGAAATCGAACAGCGAAATCGAAATCGAACAACAAACTGAAACCACGAAATCGAACCACAAAATAGAACAACGAAATGGAACGACGCAATCGAACAACGAAATCGAACCACGAAATCGAACAACGAAATCGAACAACGAAATCGAACAACGAAATCGAACTTCGAAATCGAACAACGAAATCGAACAACGAAATCGAACAACGAAATCGAACAACGAAATCGAACAACAAAATCGAACAACGAAATCGAACAACGAATTCGAACAACGAATTCGAACCACGAAATCGAACAAAGAACAACGAAATCTAACAACGAAATCGAACAACGAAATCGAACAACGAAATCGAACAACTAAATCTAACAACGAACAACGAAATCTAACAACGAAATCAAACAACGAAATCGAACAACGAAATCGAACAACGAAATCGAACAACGAAATCGAACAACGAAATCGAACAACGAAATCGAACAACGACATCGAACAACGAAATCGAACAACGAAATCGAACAACGAAATCGAACAACGAAATCGAACAACGAAATCGAACAAGGAAATCGAACAACGAAATCGAACAACGAAATCGAACAACGAAATCGAACAACGAAATCGAACAACGAAATCGAACAACGAAATCGAACAACGAAATCGAACAACGAAATCGAACAACGAAATCGAACAACGAAATCGAACAACGAAATCGAACAACGAAATCGAACAACGAAATCGAACAACGAAATCGAACAACGAAATCGAACTTCGAAATCGAACTTCGAAATCGAACAACGAAATCGAACAACGAAATCGAACAACGACATCGAACAACGAAATCGAACAACGAAATCGAACAACGAAATCGAACTTCGAAATCGAACTTCGAAATCGAACAACGAAATCGAACAACGAAATCGAACAACGAAATCGAACAACGAAATCGAACAACGAAATCGAACAACGAAATCGAACAACAAAATCGAACAACGAAATCGAACAACGAAATCGAACAACGAAATCGAACAACGAAATCGAACAACAAAATCGAACAACGAAATCGAACAAGGAAATCGAACAACGAATTCGAACCACGAAATCGAACAACGAAATCGAACAACGAAATCGAACAACGAAATCGAACAACGAAATCGAACAACGAAATCGAACAACGAAATCGAACAACGAAATCGAACAACGAAATCGAACAACGAAATCGAACAACGAAATCGAACAACGAAATCGAACAACGAAATCGAACAACGAAATCGAACAACGAAATCGAACAACGAAATCGAACAACGAAATCGAACAACGAAATCGAACAACGAAATCGAACAACGAAATCGAACTTCGAAATCGAACTTCGAAATCGAACAACGAAATCGAACAACGAAATCGAACAACGACATCGAACAACGAAATCGAACAACGAAATCGAACAATGAAATCGAACTTCGAAATCGAACAACGAAATCGAACAACGAAATCGAACAACGAAATCGAACAACGAAATCGAACAACGAAATCGAACAACGAAATCGAACAACGAAATCGAACAACAAAATCGAACAACGAAATCGAACAACGAAATCGAACAACGAAATCGAACAACGAAATCGAACAACAAAATCGAACAACGAAATCGAACAACGAAATCTAACAACGAACAACGAAATCTAACAACGAACAACGAAATCTAACAACGAAATCGAACAACGAAATCGAACAACGAAATCGAACAACGAAATCTAACAACGAAATCGAACAACGAAATCAAACAACGAAATCGAACAACGAAATCGAACAACGAAATGGAACAACGAAATCGAACAAGAAATCGAACAACGAAATCGAATAACGAATCGAACAACGAAATCGAACAACGAAATCGAACAACAAATTAGAACAACGAAATCGAACAACGAAATCGAACAACGAAATCGAACAACGAAATCGAACTTCGAAATCGAACTTCGAAATCGAACAACGAAATCGAACAACGAAATCGAACAACGAAATCGAACAACGAAATCGAACAACGAAATCGAACAACGAAATCGAACAACGAAATCGAACAACGAAATCGAACAACAAAATCGAACAACGAAATCGAACAACGAAATCGAACAACGAAATCGAACAACGAAATCGAACAACAAAATCGAACAACGAAATCGAACAACGAAATCTAACAACGAACAACGAAATCTAACAACGAACAACGAAATCTAACAACGAAATCGAACAACGAAATCGAACAACGAAATCGAACAACGAAATCTAACAACGAAATCGAACAACGAAATCAAACAACGAAATCGAACAACGAAATCGAACAACGAAATGGAACAACGAAATCGAACAAGAAATCGAACAACGAAATCGAATAACGAATCGAACAACGAAATCGAACAACGAAATCGAACAACGAATTAGAACAACGAAATAGAACAACGAAATCCAACTTCGAAATCGAACAGCGAAATCGAAATCGAACAACAAACTGAAACCACGAAATCGAACCACGAAATAGAACAACGAAATGGAACAACGCAATCGAACAACGAAATCGAACCACGAAATCATACAACAATATCGAACAACGAAATCGAACATCGAAATCGAACAACTAAATCTAACAACGAACAACGAAATCTAATAACGAAATCGAACAACGAAATCGAACAACGAAATCGAACAACGAAATCGAACAACGAAATCGAACAACGAAATCGAACAACGAAATCGAACAACGAAATCGAACAACGAAATCGAACAACGAAATCGAACAACGAAATCGAACAACGAAATCGAACAACGAAATCGAACAACGAAATCGAACAACGAAATCGAACAACGAAATCGAACAACGAAATCGAACAACGAAATCGAACAACGAAATCGAACAACGAAATCGAACAACGAAATCGAACAACGAAATCGAACAACGAAATCGAACAACGAAATCGAACAACGAAATCGAACAACGAAATCGAACAACGAAATCGAACAACGAAATCGAACAACGAAATCGAACAACGAAATCGAACAACGAAATCGAACAACGAAATCGAACAACGAAATCGAACAACGAAATCGAACAACGAAATCGAACAACGAAATCGAATAACGAAATCGAACAACGAAATCGAACTTCGAAATCGAACAACGAAATCGAACAACGAAATCGAACAACGAAATCGAACAACGAAATCGAACAACAAAATCGAACAACGAAATCGAACAACGAAATCGAACAACGAATTAGAACAACGAAATAGAACAACGAAATCCAACTTCGAAATCGAACAGCGAAATCGAAATCGAACAACAAACTGAAACCACGAAATCGAACTACGAAATAGAACAATTAAATGGAACAACGTAATCGAACAACGAAATCGAACCACGAAATCATACAACAATATCGAACAACGAAAACGAACAACGAAATCGAACAACGGAATCGGACAACGAAATCGAACAACGAAATCGAACAACGAAATTGAACAACGAATTCGAACAACGAATTCGAACAACGAAATCGAACACCGAAATCGAACAACGAAATTGAACAACGAAATCGAACAACGAAATCGAACAACGAAATCGAACAACGAAATCGAACAACAAAATCGAACAACGAAATCGAACAACGAAATCGAACAACGAAATCGAACAACGAAATCGAACAACAAAATCGAACAACGAAATCGAACAACGAAATCTAACAACGAACAACGAAATCTAACAACGAACAACGAAATCTAACAACGAAATCGAACAACGAAATCGAACAACGAAATCGAACAACGAAATCTAACAACGAAATCGAACAACGAAATCAAACAACGAAATCGAACAACGAAATCGAACAACGAAATGGAACAACGAAATCGAACAAGAAATCGAACAACGAAATCGAATAACGAATCGAACAACGAAATCGAACAACGAAATCGAACAACGAATTAGAACAACGAAATAGAACAACGAAATCCAACTTCGAAATCGAACAGCGAAATCGAAATCGAACAACAAACTGAAACCACGAAATCGAACCACGAAATAGAACAACGAAATGGAACAACGCAATCGAACAACGAAATCGAACCACGAAATCATACAACAATATCGAACAACGAAATCGAACATCGAAATCGAACAACTAAATCTAACAACGAACAACGAAATCTAATAACGAAATCGAACAACTAAATCGAACAACGAAATCGAACAACGAAATCGAACAACGAAATCGAACAACGAAATCGAACAACGAAATCGAACAACGAAATCGAACAACGAAATCGAACAACGAAATCGAACAACGAAATCGAACAACGAAATCGAACAACGAAATCGAACAACGAAATCGAACAACGAAATCGAACAACGAAATCGAACAACGAAATCGAACAACGAAATCGAACAACGAAATCGAACAACGAAATCGAACAACGAAATCGAACAACGAAATCGAACAACGAAATCGAACAACGAAATCGAACAACGAAATCGAACAACGAAATCGAACAACGAAATCGAACAACGAAATCGAACAACGAAATCGAACAACGAAATCGAACAACGAAATCGAACAACGAAATCGAACAACGAAATCGAACAACGAAATCGAACTTCGAAATCGAACAACGAAATCGAACAACGAAATCGAACAACGAAATCGAACAACGAAATCGAACAACAAAATCGAACAACGAAATCGAACAACGAAATCGAACAACGAATTCGAACAACGAAATCGAACAACGAAATCTAACAACGAACAACGAAATCGAACAACGAAATCGAACAACGAAATCGAACAACGAAATCGAACAACGAATTAGAACAACGAAATAGAACAACGAAATCCAACTTCGAAATCGAACAGCGAAATCGAAATCGAACAACAAACTGAAACCACGAAATCGAACTACGAAATAGAACAATTAAATGGAACAACGTAATCGAACAACGAAATCGAACCACGAAATCATACAACAATATCGAACAACGAAAACGAACAACGAAATCGAACAACGGAATCGGACAACGAAATCGAACAACGAAATCGAACAACGAAATTGAACAACGAATTCGAACAACGAATTCGAACAACGAATTCGAACAACAAATTCGAACAACGAAATCGAACAACGAAATCGAACACCGAAATCGAACAACGAAATTGAACAACGAAATCGAACAACGAAATCGAACAACGAAATCGAACAACGAAATCGAACAACAAAATCGAACAACGAAATCGAACAACGAAATCGAACAACAAATTCGAACAACGAATTCGAACCACGAAATCGAACAACGAAATCTAACAACGAAATCGAACAACGAAATCGAAAAACGAAATCGATCAACGAAATCGAACAATCAAATCGAACAAAGAAAATCGAACAACGAAATCGATCAACGAAATCGAACAACGAAATCGAACAACGAAATCGAACAACGAAATCGAACAACGAATTCGAACAACGAAATCGAACAACGAAATCTAACAACGAACAACGAAATCGAACAACGAAATCGAACAACGAAATCGAACAACGAAATGGAACAACGAAATCGAACAACGAAATCGAATAACGAATCGAACAACGAAATCGAACAACGAAATCGAACAATCAAATCGAACAAAGAAAATCGAACAACGAAATCGAACAACGAAATCGAACAACGAAATCGAACAACGAAATCGAACAACGAAATCGAACAACGAAATCGAACAACGAATTAGAACAACGAAATAGAACAACGAAATCCAACTTCGAAATCGAACAGCGAAATCGAAATCGAACAACAAACTGAAACCACGAAATCGAACTACGAAATAGAACAATTAAATGGAACAACGTAATCGAACAACGAAATCGAACCACGAAATCATACAACAATATCGAACAACGAAAACGAACAACGAAATCGAACAACGGAATCGGACAACGAAATCGAACAACGAAATCGAACAACGAAATCGAACAACGAAATTGAACAACGAATTCGAACAACGAATTCGAACAACGAATTCGAACAACAATTCGAACAACGAAATCGAACAACGAAATCGAACACCGAAATCGAACAACGAAATTGAACAACGAAATCGAACAACGAAATCGAACAACGAAATCGAACAACGAAATCGAACAACAAAATCGAACAACGAAATCGAACAACGAAATCGAACAACGAATTCGAACAACGAATTCGAACCACGAAATCGAACAACGAAATCTAACAACGAAATCGAACAACGAAATCGAAAAACGAAATCGATCAACGAAATCGAACAATCAAATCGAACAAAGAAAATCGAACAACGAAATCGATCAACGAAATCGAACAACGAAATCGAACAACGAAATCGAACAACGAAATCGAACAACGAATTCGAACAACGAAATCGAACAACGAAATCTAACAACGAACAACGAAATCGAACAACGAAATCGAACAACGAAATCGAACAACGAAATGGAACAACGAAATCGAATAACGAATCGAACAACGAAATCGAACAACGAAATCGAACAACGAATTAGAACAACGAAATAGAACAACGAAATCCAACTTCGAAATCGAACAGCGAAATCGAAATCGAACAACAAACTGAAACCACGAAATCGAACCACGAAATAGAACAATTAAATGGAACAACGTAATCGAACAACGAAATCGAACCACGAAATCATACAACAATATCGAACAACGAAAACGAACAACGAAATCGAACAACGGAATCGGACAACGAAATCGAACAACGAAATTGAACAACGAATTCGAACAACGAATTCGAACAACGAAATCGAACAACGAAATCGAACACCGAAATCGAACAACGAAATTGAACAACGAAATCGAACAACGAAATCGAACAACGAAATCGAACAACGAAATCGAACAACAAAATCGAACAACGAAATCGAACAACGAAATCGAACAACGAATTCGAACAACGAATTCGAACCACGAAATCGAACAACGAAATCTAACAACGAAATCGAACAACGAAATCGAAAAACGAAATCGATCAACGAAATCGAACAATCAAATCGAACAAAGAAAATCGAACAACGAAATCGATCAACGAAATCGAACAACGAAATCGAACAACGAAATCGAACAACGAAATCGAACAACGAATTCGAACAACGAAATCGAACAACGAAATCTAACAACGAACAACGAAATCGAACAACGAAATCGAACAACGAAATCGAACAACGAAATGGAACAACGAAATCGAACAACGAAATCGAATAACGAATCGAACAACGAAATCGAACAACGAAATCGAACAACGAATTAGAACAACGAAATAGAACAACGAAATCCAACTTCGAAATCGAACAGCGAAATCGAAATCGAACAACAAACTGAAACCACGAAATCGAACCACGAAATAGAACAATTAAATGGAACAACGTAATCGAACAACGAAATCGAACCACGAAATCATACAACAATATCGAACAACGAAAACGAACAACGAAATCGAACAACGGAATCGGACAACGAAATCGAACAACGAAATCGAACAACGAAATCGAACAACGAAATTGAACAACGAATTCGAACAACGAATTCGAACAACGAATTCGAACAAATTCGAACAACGAAATCGAACAACGAAATCGAACACCGAAATCGAACAACGAAATTGAACAACGAAATCGAACAACGAAATCGAACAACGAAATCGAACAACGAAATCGAGCAACGAATTCGAACAACGAATTCGAACAACGAATTCGAACCACGAAATCGAACAACGAAATCTAACAACGAAATCGAACAACGAAATCGAAAAACGAAATCGATCAACGAAATCGAACAATCAAATCGAACAAAGAAAATCGAACAACGAAATCGATCAACGAAATCGAACAACGAAATCGAACAACGAAATCGAACAACGAAATCGAACAACGAATTCGAACAACGAAATCGAACAACGAAATCTAACAACGAACAACGAAATCGAACAACGAAATCGAACAACGAAATCGAACAACGAAATGGAACAACGAAATCGAACAACGAAATCGAATAACGAATCGAACAACGAAATCGAACAACGAAATCGAACAACGAATTAGAACAACGAAATAGAACAACGAAATCCAACTTCGAAATCGAACAGCGAAATCGAAATCGAACAACAAACTGAAACCACGAAATCGAACCACGAAATAGAACAATTAAATGGAACAACGTAATCGAACAACGAAATCGAACCACGAAATCATACAACAATATCGAACAACGAAAACGAACAACGAAATCGAACAACGGAATCGGACAACGAAATCGAACAACGAAATCGAACAACGAAATTGAACAACGAATTCGAACAACGAATTCGAACAACGAATTCGAACAACGAATTCGAACAACAAATTCGAACAACGAAATCGAACAACGAAATCGAACACCGAAATCGAACAACGAAATTGAACAACGAAATCGAACAACGAAATCGAACAACGAAATCGAACAACGAAATCGAGCAACAAAATCGAACAACGAAATCGAACAACGAAATCGAACAACGAATTCGAACAAGAACCACGAAATCGAACAACGAAATCTAACAACGAAATTGAACAACGAAATCGAAAAACGAAATCGATCAACGAAATCGAACAATCAAATCGAACAAAGAAAATCGAACAACGAAATCGATCAACGAAATCGAACACGAATTCCAACAACGAAATCGAACAACGAAATGGAACAACGAAATCGAACAACGAAATCGAACAACGAAATCGAACAACGAAATCGAACAACGAAATCGAACAACGAAATCGAACAACGAAATCGAACAACGAAATCGAACAACGAAATCGAACAACGAAATCGAACAAAGAAAATCGAACAACGAAATCGATCAACGAAATCGAACAACGAAATCGAACAACGAATTCGAACAACGAATTCGTACAACGAATTCGAACAACGAAATCGAACAACGAAATCGAACTTCGTAATCGAACAACGAAATCGAACAACGAAATCGAACAACAAAATCGAACAACGAAATCGAACAACGAAATCGAACAACGAAATCCAACTTCGAAATCGAACAGCGAAATCGAAATCGAACAACAAACTGAAACCACGAAATCGAACCACGAAATAGAACAATTAAATGGAACAACGTAATCGAACAACGAAATCGAACCACGAAATCATACAACAATATCGAACAACGAAAACGAACAACGAAATCGAACAACGGAATCGGACAACGAAATCGAACAACGAAATCGAACAACGAAATCGAACAACGAAATTGAACAACGAATTCGAACAACGAATTCGAACAACGAATTCGAACAACAAATTCGAACAACGAAATCGAACAACGAAATCGAACACCGAAATCGAACAACGAAATTGAACAACGAAATCGAACAACGAAATCGAACAACGAAATCGAACAACGAAATCGAACAACAAAATCGAACAACAAAATCGAACAACGAAATCGAACAACGAAATCGAACAACGAATTCGAACAACGAATTCGAACCACGAAATCGAACAACGAAATCTAACAACGAAATCGAACAACGAAATCGAAAAACGAAATCGATCAACGAAATCGAACAATCAAATCGAACAAAGAAAATCGAACAACGAAATCGATCAACGAAATCGAACACGAATTCCAACAACGAAATCGAACAACGAAATGGAACAACGAAATCGAACAACGAAATCGAACAACGAAATCGAACAACGAAATCGAACAACGAAATCGAACAACGAAATCGAACAACGAAATCGAACAACGAAATCGAACAATCAAATCGAACAAAGAAAATCGAACAACGAAATCGATCAACGAAATCGAACAACGAAATCGAACAACGAATTCGAACAACGAATTCGAACAACGAATTCGAACAACGAAATCGAACAACGAAATCGAACAACGAAATCGAACAACGAAATCGAACAACGAAATCGAACAACGAAATCGAACAACGAAATCGAACAACGAAATCGAACAACGAAATCGAACAACGAAATCTAACAACGAACAACGAAATCGAACAACGAAATCGAACAATGAAATCGAACAACGAAATGGAACAACGAAATCGAACAACGAAATCGAACAATCAAATCGAACAAAGAAAATCGAACAACGAAATCGATCAACGAAATCGAACACGAATTCCAACAACGAAATCGAACAACGAAATGGAACAACGAAATCGAACAACGAAATCGAACAACGAAATCGAACAACGAAATCGAACAACGAAATCGAACAACGAAATCGAACAACGAAATCGAACAACGAAATCGAACAACGAAATCGAACAACGAAATCGAACAAAGAAAATCGAACAACGAAATCGATCAACGAAATCGAACAACGAAATCGAACAACGAATTCGAACAACGAATTCGTACAACGAATTCGAACAACGAAATCGAACAACGAAATCGAACTTCGTAATCGAACAACGAAATCGAACAACGAAATCGAACAACAAAATCGAACAACGAAATCGAACAACGAAATCGAACAACGAAATCCAACTTCGAAATCGAACAGCGAAATCGAAATCGAACAACAAACTGAAACCACGAAATCGAACCACGAAATAGAACAATTAAATGGAACAACGTAATCGAACAACGAAATCGAACCACGAAATCATACAACAATATCGAACAACGAAAACGAACAACGAAATCGAACAACGGAATCGGACAACGAAATCGAACAACGAAATCGAACAACGAAATCGAACAACGAAATTGAACAACGAATTCGAACAACGAATTCGAACAACGAATTCGAACAACAAATTCGAACAACGAAATCGAACAACGAAATCGAACACCGAAATCGAACAACGAAATTGAACAACGAAATCGAACAACGAAATCGAACAACGAAATCGAACAACGAAATCGAACAACAAAATCGAACAACAAAATCGAACAACGAAATCGAACAACGAAATCGAACAACGAATTCGAACAACGAATTCGAACCACGAAATCGAACAACGAAATATAACAACGAAATCGAACAACGAAATCGAAAAACGAAATCGATCAACGAAATCGAACAATCAAATCGAACAAAGAAAATCGAACAACGAAATCGATCAACGAAATCGAACACGAATTCCAACAACGAAATCGAACAACGAAATGGAACAACGAAATCGAACAACGAAATCGAACAACGAAATCGAACAACGAAATCGAACAACGAAATCGAACAACGAAATCGAACAACGAAATCGAACAACGAAATCGAACAATCAAATCGAACAAAGAAAATCGAACAACGAAATCGATCAACGAAATCGAACAACGAAATCGAACAACGAATTCGAACAACGAATTCGAACAACGAATTCGAACAACGAAATCGAACAACGAAATCGAACAACGAAATCGAACAACGAAATCGAACAACGAAATCGAACAACGAAATCGAACAACGAAATCGAACAACGAAATCGAACAACGAAATCGAACAACGAAATCTAACAACGAACAACGAAATCGAACAACGAAATCGAACAATGAAATCGAACAACGAAATGGAACAACGAAATCGAACAACGAAATCGAACAACGAAATCGAATAACGAATCGAACAACGAAATCGAACAACGAAATCGAACAACGAAATCGAACAACGAATTAGAACAACGAAATAGAACAACGAATTCGAACAACGAAATCGAACAACGAAATCGAACAACGAAATCGAACAACGAAATCGAACAACGAAATCGAACAACGAAATCGAACAACGAAATCGAACAACGAAATCGAACAACGAAATCGAACAACGAAATCTAACAACGAACAACGAAATCGAACAACGAAATCGAACAATGAAATCGAACAACGAAATGGAACAACGAAATCGAACAACGAAATCGAACAACGAAATCGAATAACGAATCGAACAACGAAATCGAACAACGAAATCGAACAACGAAATCGAACAACGAATTAGAACAACGAAATAGAACAACGAAATCTAACTTCGAAATCGAACAGCGAAATCGAAATCGAACAACAAACTGAAACCACGAAATCGAACCACGAAATAGAACAATTAAATGGAACAACGCAATCGAACAAAGAAATCGAACCACGAAATCATACAACAATATCGAACAACGAAAACGAACAACGAAATCGAACAACGGAATCGGACAACGAAATCGAACAACGAAATCGAACAACGAAATCGAACAACGAAATCGAACAACGAAATCGAATAACGAATCGAACAACGAAATCGAACAACGAAATCGAACAACGAAATCGAACAACGAAATCGAACAACGAATTAGAACAACGAAATAGAACAACGAAATCCAACTTCGAAATCGAACAGCGAAATCGAAATCGAACAACAAACTGAAACCACGAAATCGAACCACGAAATAGAACAACGAAATGGAACAACGCAATCGAACAACGAAATCGAACCACGAAATCATACAACAATATCGAACAACGAAAACGAACAACGAAATCGAACAACGGAATCGGACAACGAAATCGAACAACGAAATCGAACAACGAAATCGAACAACGAATTCGAACAACGAAATCGAACAACGGAATCGGACAACGAAATCGAACAACGAAATCGAACAACGAAATCGAACAACGAAATCGAACAACGAAATCGAACAACGAAATCGAACAACGAAATTGAACAACGAAATCGAACAACGAAATCGAACAACGAAATCGAACGAAATCGAACAACGAAATCGAACAACGAAATCGAATAACGAATCGAACAACGAAATCTAACAACGAATTAGAACAACGAAATAGAACAACGAAATCCAACTTCGAAATCGAACAGCGAAATCGAAATCGAACAACAAACTGAAACCACGAAATCGAACCACGAAATAGAACAACGAAATGGAACAACGCAATCGAACAACGAAATCGAACCACGAAATCATACAACAATATCGAACAACGAAAACGAACAACGAAATCGAACAACGAAATCGAACAACGAAATCGAACAACGAAATCGAACAACGAAATCGAACAACGAAATCGAACAACGAAATCGAACAACGAAATCGAACAACGAAATCGAACAACGAAATCGAACAACGAAATCGAACAACGAAATCGAACAACGAAATCGAACAACGAAATCGAACAACGAAATGGAACAACGAAATCGAACAACGAAAGCGAACTTCGAAATCGAACAACGAAATCGAACAACGAAATCGAACAACGAAATCGAACAACGAAATCGAACAACGAAATCGAACAACGAAATCGAACAACGAAATCGAACAACGAAATCGAACAACGAAATCGAACAACGAAATCGAACAACGAAATCGAACAACGAAATCGAACAACGAAATCGAACAACGAAATCGAACAACGAAATCGAACAACGAAATCGAACAACGAAATCGAACAACGAATTCGAACAACGAATTCGAACAACGAATTCGAACAACGAAATCGAACAACGAAATCGAACAACGAAATCGAACAACGAAATCGAACAACGAAATCGAACAACGGAATCGAACAACGAAATCGAACAACGAATTCGAACAACGAAATCGAACAACGAAATCGAACTTCGAAATCGAACAACGAAATCGAACGAAATCGAACAACGAAATCGAACAACGAAATCGAACAACAAAATCGAACAACGAAATCGAACAACGAAATCGAACAACGAATTCGAACAACGAATTCGAACCACGAAATCGAACAAAGAACAACGAAATCTAACAACGAACAACGAAATCTAACAACGAACAACGAAATCTAACAACGAAATCGAACAACGAAATCGAACAACGAAATCGAACAACGAAATCTAACAACGAACAACGAAATCGAACAACGAAATCGAACAACGAAATCGAACAACGAAATCGAACAACGAAATCGAATAACGAATCGAACAACGAAATCGAACAACGAAATCGAACAACGAATTAGAACAACGAAATAGAACAACGAAATCCAACTTCGAAATCGAACAGCGAAATCGAAATCGAACAACAAACTGAAACCACGAAATCGAACCACGAAATAGAACAATTAAATGGAACAACGTAATCGAACAACGAAATGGAACCACGAAATCATACAACAATATCGAACAACGAAAACGAACAACGAAATCGAACAACGGAATCGGACAACGAAATCGAACAACGAAATCGAACAACGAAATCGAACAACGAAATCGAACAACGAATTCGAACAACGAAATCGAACAACGAATTCGAACAACGAAATACGAAATCGAACAAAGAAATCGAACAACAAATTCGAACAACGAAATCGAACAACGAAATCGAACAACGAAATCGAACAACGAAATCGAACAACGAAATCGAACAAGGAAATCGAACAACGAAATCGAACAACGAATCGAACAACGAAATCGAACAACCAAATCGAACAACGAAATCGAACAACGAAATCGAACAACGAAATCGAACAACGAAATCGAACAACGAATTCGAACAACGAAATCGAACTTCAAAATCGAACAACGAAATCGAACAACGAAATCGAACAACGAATTCGAACAACGAATTCGAACAACTAATTCGAACAACGAAATCGAACAACGAAATCGAACAACGAAATCGAACAACGAAATCGAACAACGAAATCGAACAACGAAATCGAACAACGAAATCGAACAACGAAATCGAACAACAAAATCGAACAACGAAATCGAACAACGAATTCGAACAACGAATTCGAACCACGAAATCGAACAACGAAATCTAACAACGAAATCGAACAACGAAATCGAAAAACGAAATCGATCAACGAAATCGAACAATCAAATCGAACAAAGAAAATCGAACAACGAAATCGATCAACGAAATCGAACACGAATTCCAACAACGAAATCGAACAACGAAATGGAACAACGAAATGGAACAACGAAATCGAACAACGAAATCGAACAACGAAATCGAACAACGAAATCGAACAACAAAATCGAACAACGAAATCGAACAACGAAATCGAACAACGAAATCGAACAACGAAATCGAACAACGAAATTGAACAACGAAATCGAACAACGAAATCGAACAACGAAATCGAACGAAATCGAACAACGAAATCGAACAACGAAATCGAACAACGAAATCGAATAACGAATCGAACAACGAAATCTAACAACGAATTAGAACAACGAAATAGAACAACGAAATCCAACTTCGAAATCGAACAGCGAAATCGAAATCGAACAACAAACTGAAACCACGAAATCGAACCACGAAATAGAACAACGAAATGGAACAACGCAATCGAACAACGAAATCGAACCACGAAATCATACAACAATATCGAACAACGAAAACGAACAACGAAATCGAACAACGGAATCGGACAACGAAATCGAACAACGAAATCGAACAACGAAATCGAACAACGAAATCGAACAACGAAATCGAACAACGAAATCGAACAACGAATTCGAACAACGAATTCGAACAACGAATTCGAACAACGACATCGAACAACGAAATCGAACAACGAAATCGAACAACCAAATCGAACAACGAAATCGAACTTCGAAATCGAACAACGAAATCGAACAACGAAATCGAACAACGAAATCGAACAACGAAATCGAACAACGAAATCGAACAACGAAATCGAACAACGAAATCGAACAACGAAATCGAACAACGAAATCGAACAACGAAATCGAACAACGAAATCGAACAACGAAATCGAACAACGAAATCGAACTACGAAATCGAACAACGAAATCGAACAACGAAATCTAACAACGAAATCGAACAACGAAATCGAACAACGAAATCGAACAACGAAATCGAACAACGAAATCGAACAACGAAATCGAACAACGAAATCGAACTTCAAAATCGAACAACGAAATTGAACAACAAAATCGAACAACGAAATCGAACAACGAATTCGAACAACGAATTCGAACAACGAATTCGAACAACAAATTCGAACAACGAAATCGAACAACGAAATCGAACAACGAAATCGAACAACGAAATCGAACAACGAAATCGAACAACGAAATCGAACAACGAAATCGAACAACAAAATCGAACAACGAAATCGAACTACGAAATCGAACAACGAATTCGAACAACGAATTCGAACCACGAAATCGAACAACGAAATCTAACAACGAAATCGAACAACGAAATCGAAAAACGAAATCGATCAACGAAATCGAACAATCAAATCGAACAAAGAAAATCGAACAACGAAATCGATCAACGAAATCGAACACGAATTCCAACAACGAAATCGAACAACGAAATGGAACAACGAAATCGAACAACGAAATCGAGCAACGAAATCGAACAACGAAATCGAACAACGAAATCGAACTTCAAAATCGAACAACGAAATTGAACAACAAAATCGAACAACGAAATCGAACAACGAATTCGAACAACGAATTCGAACAACGAATTCGAACAACAAATTCGAACAACGAAATCGAACAACGAAATCGAACAACGAAATCGAACAACGAAATCGAACAACGAAATCGAACAACGAAATCGAACAACGAAATCGAACAACGAAATCGATCAACGAAATCAAACACGAATTCCAACAACGAAATCGAACAACGAAATGGAACAACGAAATCGAACAACGAAATCGAACAACGAAATCGAACAACGAAATCGAATAACGAATCGAACAACGAAATCGAACAACGAAATCGAACAACGAATTAGAACAACGAAATAGAACAACGAAATCCAACTTCGAAATCGAACAGCGAAATCGAAATCGAACAACAAACTGAAACCACGAAATCGAACCACGAAATAGAACAATTAAATGGAACAACGTAATCGAACAACGAAATGGAACCACGAAATCATACAACAATATCGAACAACGAAAACGAACAACGAAATCGAACAACGGAATCGGACAACGAAATCGAACAACGAAATCGAACAACGAAATCGAACAACGAAATCGAACAACGAATTCGAACAACGAAATCGAACAACGAATTCGAACAACGAAATACGAAATCGAACAAAGAAATCGAACAACAAATTCGAACAACGAAATCGAACAACGAAATCGAACAACGAAATCGAACAACGAAATCGAACAACGAAATCGAACAAGGAAATCGAACAACGAAATCGAACAACGAATCGAACAACGAAATCGAACAACCAAATCGAACAACGAAATCGAACAACGAAATCGAACAACGAAATCGAACAACGAAATCGAACAACGAATTCGAACAACGAAATCGAACTTCAAAATCGAACAACGAAATCGAACAACGAAATCGAACAACGAATTCGAACAACGAATTCGAACAACTAATTCGAACAACGAAATCGAACAACGAAATCGAACAACGAAATCGAACAACGAAATCGAACAACGAAATCGAACAACGAAATCGAACAACGAAATCGAACAACGAAATCGAACAACGAAATCGAACAACGAAATCGAACAACGAAATCGAACAACGAAATCGAACAACGAAATCGAACAACGAAATCGAACAACGAAATCGAACAACGAAATCGAACAACGAAATCGAACAACGAAAGCGAACTTCGAAATCGAACAACGAAATCGAACAACGAAATCGAACAACGAAATCGAACAACGAAATCGAACAACGAAATCGAACAACGAAATCGAACAACGAAATCGAACAACGAAATCGAACAACGAAATCGAACAACGAAATCGAACAACGAAATCGAACAACGAAATCGAACAACGAAATCGAACAACGAAATCGAACAACGAAATCGAACAACGAAATTGAACAACGAAATCGAACAACGAAATCGAACAACGAAATCGAACAACGAAATCGAACAACGAAATCGAACAACGAAATCGAACAACGAAATCGAACATCGAAATCGAACAACGAAATCGAACAACGAAATCGAACAACGAAATCGAACAACGAAATCGAACTACGAAATCGAACAACGAAATCGAACAACGAAATCGAACAACGACATCGAACAACGAATTCGAACAAAGAATTGGAACAACGAATTCGAACAACGAAATCGAACAACGAAATTGAACAACGAAATCGAACAACGAAATCGAACAATGAAATCGAACTTCGAAGTCGAACAACGAAATCGAACAACGAAATCGAACAACGAAATCGAACAACGAAATCGAACAACGAAATCGAACAACGAAATCCAACAACGAAATCGAACAACGAAATCGAACAACGAAATCGAACTTCGAAATCGAACAACGAAATCGAACAACGAAATCGAACAACGAAATCGAACAACGAAATCGAACAACGAAATCGAACAACGAAATCGAACAACGAAATCGAACAACGAAATCGAACAACGAAATCGAACAATCAAATCGAACAAAGAAAATCGAACAACGAAATCGATCAACGAAATCGAACAACGAAATCGAACAACGAATTCGAACAACGAATTCGAACAACGAATTCGAACAACGAAATCGAACAACGAAATCGAACAACGAAATCGAACAACGAAATCGAACAACGAAATCGAACAACGAAATCGAACAACGAAATCTAACAACGAACAACGAAATCGAACAACGAAATCGAACAATGAAATCGAACAACGAAATGGAACAACGAAATCGAACAACGAAATCGAACAACGAAATCGAATAACGAATCGAACAACGAAATCGAACAACGAAATCGAACAACGAAATCGAACAACGAAATCGAACAACGAAATAGAACAACGAAATCTAACTTCGAAATCGAACAGCGAAATCGAAATCGAACAACAAACTGAAACCACGAAATCGAACCACGAAATAGAACAATTAAATGGAACAACGCAATCGAACAAAGAAATCGAACCACGAAATCATACAACAATATCGAACAACGAAAACGAACAACGAAATCGAACAACGAAATCGAACAACGAAATCGAACAACGAAATCGAACAACGAAATCGAACAACGAAATCGAACAACGAAATCGAATAACGAATCGAACAACGAAATCGAACAACGAAATCGAACAACGAATTAGAACAACGAAATAGAACAACGAAATCCAACTTCGAAATCGAACAGCGAAATCGAAATCGAACAACAAACTGAAACCACGAAATCGAACCACGAAATAGAACAACGAAATGGAACAACGCAATCGAACAACGAAATCGAACCACGAAATCATACAACAATATCGAACAACGAAAACGAACAACGAAATCGAACAACGGAATCGGACAACGAAATCGAACAACGAAATCGAACAACGAAATCGAACAACGAATTCGAACAACGAAATCGAACAACGGAATCGGACAACGAAATCGAACAACGAAATCGAACAACGAAATCGAACAACGAAATCGAACAACGAAATCGAACAACGAAATCGAACAACGAAATTGAACAACGAAATCGAACAACGAAATCGAACAACGAAATCGAACGAAATCGAACAACGAAATCGAACAACGAAATCGAACAACGAAATCGAATAACGAATCGAACACCGAAATCTAACAACGAATTAGACCAACGAAATAGAACAACGAAATCCAACTTCGAAATCGAACAGCGAAATCGAAATCGAACAACAAACTGAAACCACGAAATCGAACCACGAAATAGAACAACGAAATGGAACAACGCAATCGAACAACGAAATCGAACCACGAAATCATACAACAATATCGAACAACGAAAACGAACAACGAAATCGAACAACGGAATCGGACAACGAAATCGAACAACGAAATCGAACAACGAAATCGAACAACGAAATCGAACAACGAAATCGAACAACGAAATCGAACAACGAATTCGAACAACGAATTCGAACAACGAATTCGAACAACGACATCGAACAACGAAATCGAACAACGAAATCGAACAACCAAATCGAACAACGAAATCGAACTTCGAAATCGAACAACGAAATCGAACAACGAAATCGAACAACGAAATCGAACAACGAAATCGAACAACGAAATCGAACAACGAAATCGAACAACGAAATCGAACAACGAAATCGAACAACGAAATCGAACAACGAAATCGAACAACGAAATCGAACAACGAAATCGAACAACGAAATCGAACAACGAAATCGAACAACGAAATCGAACTACGAAATCGAACAACGAAATCGAACAACGAAATCTAACAACGAAATCGAACAACGAAATCGAACAACGAAATCGAACAACGAAATCGAACAACGAAATCGAACAACGAAATCGAACAACGAAATCGAACAACGAAATCGAACAACGAAATCGAACAACGAAATCGAACTTCAAAATCGAACAACGAAATTGAACAACAAAATCGAACAACGAAATCGAACAACGAATTCGAACAACGAATTCGAACAACGAATTCGAACAACAAATTCGAACAACGAAATCGAACAACGAAATCGAACAACGAAATCGAACAACGAAATCGAACAACGAAATCGAACAACGAAATCGAACAACGAAATCGAACAACAAAATCGAACAACGAAATCGAACTACGAAATCGAACAACGAATTCGAACAACGAATTCGAACCACGAAATCGAACAACGAAATCTAACAACGAAATCGAACAACGAAATCGAAAAACGAAATCGATCAACGAAATCGAACAATCAAATCGAACAAAGAAAATCGAACAACGAAATCGAACAACAAAATCGAACAACGAAATCGAACTACGAAATCGAACAACGAATTCGAACAACGAATTCGAACCACGAAATCGAACAACGAAATCTAACAACGAAATCGAACAACGAAATCGAAAAACGAAATCGATCAACGAAATCGAACAATCAAATCGAACAAAGAAAATCGAACAACGAAATCTAACAACGAAATCGAACAACGAAATCGAACAACGAAATCGAACAACGAAATCGAACAACGAAATCGAACAACGAAATCGAACAACGAAATCGAACAACGAAATCGAACAACGAAATCTAACAACGAAATCGAACAACGAAATCGAACAACGAAATCGAACAACGAAATCGAACAACGAAATCGAACAACGAAATCGAACAACGAAATCGAACAACGAAATCGAACTTCAAAATCGAACAACGAAATTGAACAACAAAATCGAACAACGAAATCGAACAACGAATTCGAACAACGAATTCGAACAACGAATTCGAACAACAAATTCGAACAACGAAATCGAACAACGAAATCGAACAACGAAATCGAACAACGAAATCGAACAACGAAATCGAACAACGAAATCGAACAACGAAATCGAACAACAAAATCGAACAACGAAATCGAACTACGAAATCGAACAACGAATTCGAACAACGAATTCGAACCACGAAATCGAACAACGAAATCTAACAACGAAATCGAACAACGAAATCGAACAACGAAATCGAACAACGAAATCGAACTTCAAAATCGAACAACGAAATTGAACAACAAAATCGAACAACGAAATCGAACAACGAATTCGAACAACGAATTCGAACAACGAATTCGAACAACAAATTCGAACAACGAAATCGAACAACGAAATCGAACAACGAAATCGAACAACGAAATCGAACAACGAAATCGAACAACGAAATCGAACAACGAAATCGAACAACAAAATCGAACAACGAAATCGAACTACGAAATCGAACAACGAATTCGAACAACGAATTCGAACCACGAAATCGAACAACGAAATCTAACAACGAAATCGAACAACGAAATCGCAAAACGAAATCGATCAACGAAATCGAACAATCAAATCGAACAAAGAAAATCGAACAACGAAATCGATCAACGAAATCGAACACGAATTCCAACAACGAAATCGAACAACGAAATGGAACAACGAAATCGAACAACGAAATCGAACAACGAAATCGAACAACGAAATCGAACAACGAAATCGAACAACGAAATCGAACAACGAAATCGAACAACGAAATCGAACAACGAAATCGAACAACGAAATCGAACAACGAAATCGAACAACGAAATCGAACAACGAAATCGAACAACGAAATCGAACAACGAAATCGAACAACGAAATCGAACAACGAAATCGAACAACGAAATCGAACAACGAAATCGAACAACGAAATCGAACAACGAAATCGAACAACGAAATGGAACAACGAAATCGAACAACGAAAGCGAACTTCGAAATCGAACAACGAAATCGAACAACGAAATCGAACAACGAAATCGAACAACGAAATCGAACAACGAAATCGAACAACGAAATCGAACAACGAAATCGAACAACGAAATCGAACAACGAAATCGAACAACGAAATCGAACAACGAAATCGAACAACGAAATCGAACAACGAAATCGAACAACGAAATCGAACAACGAATTCGAACAACGAATTCGAACAACGAATTCGAACAACGAAATCGAACAACGAAATCGAACAACGAAATCGAACAACGAAATCGAACAACGAAATCGAACAACGGAATCGAACAACGAAATCGAACAACGAAATCGAACAACGAAATCGAACAACGAAATCGAACTTCGAAATCGAACAACGAAATCGAACGAAATCGAACAACGAAATCGAACAACGAAATCGAACAACAAAATCGAACAACGAAATCGAACAACGAAATCGAACAACGAATTCGAACAACGAATTCGAACCACGAAATCGAACAAAGAACAACGAAATCTAACAACGAACAACGAAATCTAACAACGAACAACGAAATCTAACAACGAAATCGAACAACGAAATCGAACAACGAAATCGAACAACGAAATCGAACAACGAAATCTAACAACGAACAACGAAATCGAACAACGAAATCGAACAACGAAATCGAACAACGAAATCGAACAACGAAATCGAATAACGAATCGAACAACGAAATCGAACAACGAAATCGAACAACGAATTAGAACAACGAAATAGAACAACGAAATCCAACTTCGAAATCGAACAGCGAAATCGAAATCGAACAACAAACTGAAACCACGAAATCGAACCACGAAATAGAACAATTAAATGGAACAACGTAATCGAACAACGAAATGGAACCACGAAATCATACAACAATATCGAACAACGAAAACGAACAACGAAATCGAACAACGGAATCGGACAACGAAATCGAACAACGAAATCGAACAACGAAATCGAACAACGAAATCGAACAACGAATTCGAACAACGAAATCGAACAACGAATTCGAACAACGAAATACGAAATCGAACAAAGAAATCGAACAACAAATTCGAACAACGAAATCGAACAACGAAATCGAACAACGAAATCGAACAACGAAATCGAACAACGAAATCGAACAACGAAATCGAACAAGGAAATCGAACAACGAAATCGAACAACGAATCGAACAACGAAATCGAACAACCAAATCGAACAACGAAATCGAACAACGAAATCGAACAACGAAATCGAACAACGAAATCGAACAACGAATTCGAACAACGAAATCGAACTTCAAAATCGAACAACGAAATCGAACAACGAAATCGAACAACGAATTCGAACAACGAATTCGAACAACTAATTCGAACAACGAAATCGAACAACGAAATCGAACAACGAAATCGAACAACGAAATCGAACAACGAAATCGAACAACGAAATCGAACAACGAAATCGAACAACGAAATCGAACAAAATCGAACAACGAAATCGAACAACGAAATCGAAAAACGAAATCGATCAACGAAATCGAACAATCAAATCGAACAAAGAAAATCGAACAACGAAATCGATCAACGAAATCGAACACGAATTCCAACAACGAAATCGAACAACGAAATGGAACAACGAAATGGAACAACGAAATCGAACAACGAAATCGAACAACGAAATCGAACAACGAAATCGAACAACGAAATCGAACAACGAAATCGAACAACGAAATCGAACAACGAAATCGAACAACGAAATCGAACAACGAAATCGAACAACGAAATCGAACAACGAAATCGAACAACGAAATCGAACAACGAAATCGAACAACGAAATCGAACAACGAAATCGAACAACGAAATCGAACAACGAAATCGAACAACGAAATCGAACAACGAAATCGAACAACGAAAGCGAACTTCGAAATCGAACAACGAAATCGAACAACGAAATCGAACAACGAAATCGAACAACGAAATCGAACAACGAAATCGAACAACGAAATCGAACAACGAAATCGAACAACGAAATTGAACAACGAAATCGAACAACGAAATCGAACAACGAAATCGAACAACGAAATCGAACAACGAAATCGAACAACGAAATCGAACAACGAAATCGAACAACGAATTCGAACAACGAATTCGAACCACGAAATCGAACAACGAAATCTAACAACGAACAACGAAATCGAACAACGAAATCGAACAACGAAATGGAACAACGAAATCTAACAACGAAATCGAACAACGAAATCGAATAACGAATCGAACAACGAAATCGAACAACGAAATCGAACAACGAAATCGAACAACGAAATCGAACAACGAATTAGAACAACGAAATAGAACTACGAAATCGAACAACGAAATCGAACAACGAATTAGAACAACGAAATAGAACTACGAAATCCAACTTCGAAATCGAACAGCGAAATCGAAATCGAACAACAAACTGAAACCACGAAATCGAACCTGAAATAGAACAATTAAATTGAACAACGCAATCGAACAACGAAATCGAACCACGAAATCATACAACAATATCGAACAACGAAAACGAACAACGAAATCGAACAACGGAATCGGACAACGAAATCGAACAACGAAATCGAACAACGAAATCGAACAACGAAATCGAACAACGAAATCGAATAACGAATCGAACAACGAAATCGAACAACGAAATCGAACAACGAAATCGAACAACGAATTAGAACAACGAAATAGAACAACGAAATCGAACAACGAAATCGAACAACGAAATCGAATAACGAAATCGAACAACGAAATCGAACAACGAATTCGAACAACGAATTCGAACAACAAATTCGAACAACGAAATCGAACAACGAAATCGAACAACGAAATCGAACAACGAAATCGAACAACGAAATCGAACAACGAAATCGAATAACGAATCGAACAACGAAATCGAACAACGAAATCGAACAACGAAATCGAACAACGAAATCGAACAACGAATTAGAACAACGAAATAGAACAACGAAATCCAACTTCGAAATCGAACAGCGAAATCGAAATCGAACAACAAACTGAAACCACGAAATCGAACCACGAAATAGAACAACGAAATGGAACGACGCAATCAAACAACGAAATCGAACCACGAAATCATACAATATCGAACAACGAAAACGAACAACGAAATCGAACAACGGAAACGGACAACGAGATTTAACAACCGAACAACGAAATCGAACAACGAAATCGAACAACGAAATCGAATAACGAATCGAACAACGAAATCGAACAACGAAATCGAACAACGAAATCGAACAACGAATTAGAACAACGAAATAGAACAACGAAATCCAACTTCGAAATCGAACAGCGAAATCGAAATCGAACAACAAACTGAAACCAAGAAATCGAACCACGAAATAGAACAACGAAATGGAACAACGCAATCGAACAACGAAATCGAACCACAAAATCATACAACAATATCGAACAACGAATTCGAACAACGAATTCGAACAACGAATTCGAACAACGACATCGAACAACGAAATCGAACAACGAAATCGAACAACGAAATCGAACAACGAAATCGAACAACGAATTCGAACAACGAATTCGAACCACGAAATCGAACAACGAAATCTAACAACGAACAACGAAATCGAACAACGAAATCGAACAACGAAATGGAACAACGAAATCTAACAACGAAATCGAACAACGAAATCGAATAACGAATCGAACAACGAAATCGAACAACGAAATCGAACAACGAAATCGAACAACGAAATCGAACAACGAATTAGAACAACGAAATAGAACTACGAAATCGAACAACGAAATCGAACAACGAATTAGAACAACGAAATCGAACAACGAAATCGAACAACGAAATCGAACAACGAAATCGAACAACGAAATCGAACAACGAAATTGAACAACGAAATCGAACAACGAAATCGAACAACGAAATCGAACAACGAAATCGAACAACGAAATCGAACAACGAAATTGAACAACGAAATCGAACAACGAAATCGAACAACGAAATCGAACAACGAAATCGAACAACGAAATCGAACAACGAAATCGAACAACGAAATCGAACAACGAATTCGAACAACGAATTCGAACCACGAAATCGAACAACGAAATCTAACAACGAACAACGAAATCGAACAACGAAATCGAACAACGAAATGGAACAACGAAATCTAACAACGAAATCGAACAACGAAATCGAATAACGAATCGAACAACGAAATCGAACAACGAAATCGAACAACGAAATCGAACAACGAAATCGAACAACGAATTAGAACAACGAAATAGAACTACGAAATCGAACAACGAAATCGAACAACGAATTAGAACAACGAAATAGAACTACGAAATCCAACTTCGAAATCGAACAGCGAAATCGAAATCGAACAACAAACTGAAACCACGAAATCGAACCTGAAATAGAACAATTAAATTGAACAACGCAATCGAACAACGAAATCGAACCACGAAATCATACAACAATATCGAACAACGAAAACGAACAACGAAATCGAACAACGGAATCGGACAACGAAATCGAACAACGAAATCGAACAACGAAATCGAACAACGAAATCGAACAACGAAATCGAATAACGAATCGAACAACGAAATCGAACAACGAAATCGAACAACGAAATCGAACAACGAATTAGAACAACGAAATAGAACAACGAAATCGAACAACGAAATCGAACAACGAAATCGAATAACGAAATCGAACAACGAAATCGAACAACGAATTCGAACAACGAATTCGAACAACAAATTCGAACAACGAAATCGAACAACGAAATCGAACAACGAAATCGAACAACGAAATCGAACAACGAAATCGAACAACGAAATCGAATAACGAATCGAACAACGAAATCGAACAACGAAATCGAACAACGAAATCGAACAACGAAATCGAACAACGAATTAGAACAACGAAATAGAACAACGAAATCCAACTTCGAAATCGAACAGCGAAATCGAAATCGAACAACAAACTGAAACCACGAAATCGAACCACGAAATAGAACAACGAAATGGAACGACGCAATCAAACAACGAAATCGAACCACGAAATCATACAATATCGAACAACGAAAACGAACAACGAAATCGAACAACGGAAACGGACAACGAGATTTAACAACCGAACAACGAAATCGAACAACGAAATCGAACAACGAAATCGAATAACGAATCGAACAACGAAATCGAACAACGAAATCGAACAACGAAATCGAACAACGAATTAGAACAACGAAATAGAACAACGAAATCCAACTTCGAAATCGAACAGCGAAATCGAAATCGAACAACAAACTGAAACCAAGAAATCGAACCACGAAATAGAACAACGAAATGGAACAACGCAATCGAACAACGAAATCGAACCACAAAATCATACAACAATATCGAACAACGAATTCGAACAACGAATTCGAACAACGAATTCGAACAACGACATCGAACAACGAAATCGAACAACGAAATCGAACAACGAAATCGAACAACGAAATCGAACAACGAAATCGAACAACAAAATCGAACAACGAAATCGAACAACGAAATCGAACAACGAATTCGAACAACGAATTCGAACAACGAATTCGAACAACGACATCGAACAACGAAATCGAACAACGAAATCGGACAACGAAATCGAACAACGAAATCGAACAACGAAATCGAACAACGAAATCGAACTTCAAAATCGAACAACGAAATCGAACAACGAAATCGAACAACGAAATCGAACAACGAAATCGAACAACGAAATCGAACAACGAAATCGAACAACGAATTCGAACAACGAATTCGAACAACGAATTCGAACAACGACATCGAACAACGAAATCGAACAACGAAATCGAACAACGAAATCGAACAACGAAATCGAACAACGAAATCGAACAACAAAATCGAAGAACGAAATCGAACAACGAAATCGAACAACGAATTCGAACAACGAATTCGAACAACGACATCGAACAACGAAATCGAACAACGAAATCGAACAACGAAATCGAACAACGAAATCGAACAACGAAATCGAACAACGAAATCGAACAACGAAATCGAATAACGAATCGAACAACGAAATCGAACAACGAAATCGAACAACGAATTAGAACAACGAAATAGAACAACGAAATCCAACTTCGAAATCGAACAGCGAAATCGAAATCGAACAACAAACTGAAACCACGAAATCGAACCACGAAATAGAACAACGAAATGGAACGACGCAATCAAACAACGAAATCGAACCACGAAATCATACAATATCGAACAACGAAAACGAACAACGAAATCGAACAACGGAAACGGACAACGAGATCGAACAACGAAATCGAACAACGAAATCGAACAACGAAATCGAACAACGAAATCGAATGACGAATCGAACAACGAAATCGAACAACGAAATCGAACAACGAAATCGAACAACGAATTAGAACAACGAAATAGAACAACGAAATCCAACTTCGAAATCGAACAGCGAAATCGAAATCGAACAGCGAAATCGAAATCGAACAACAAACTGAAACCAAGAAATCGAACCACGAAATAGAACAACGAAATGGAACAACGCAATCGAACAACGAAATCGAACCACGAAATCATACAACAATATCGAACAACGAAAACGAACAAAGAAATCGAACAACGGAATCAGACAACGAAATCGAACAACGAAATCGAACAACGAAATCGAACAACGAAATCGAACTTCAAAATCGAACAACGAAATCGAACAACGAAATCGAACAACGAAATCGAACAACGAAATCGAACAACGAAATCGAACAACGAAATCGAACAACGAAATCGAACAACGAAATCGAACAACGAAATCGAACAACGAAATCGAACAACGAAATCGAACAACGAAATCGAACAACGAAATCGAACAACGAAATCGAACTTCGAAATCGAACAACGAAATCGAACAACGAAATCGAACAACGAAATCGAACAACGAAATCGAACAACGAAATCGAACAACAAAATTGAACAACGAAATCGAACAACGAAATCGAACAACGAATTCGAACAACGAATTCGAACCACGAAATCGAACAAAGAACAACGAAATCTAACAACGAACAACGAAATCTAACAACGAACAACGAATTCGAACAACGAATTCGAACAACGAATTCGAACCACGAAATCGAACAACGAAATCGAACAACGAAATCGAAAAACGAAATCGATCAACGAAATCGAACAATCAAATCGAACAAAGAAAATCGAACGAAATCGATCAACGAAATCGAACACGAATTCAAACAACGAAATCGAACAACGAAATCGAACAACGAAATCGAACAACGAAATCGAACTTCGAAATCGAACAACGAAATCGAACAACGAAATCGAACAACGAAATCGAACAACGAAATCGAACAACGAAATCGAACAACAAAATCGAACAACGAAATCGAACAACGAAATCGAACAACGAAATCGAACAACGAAATCGAACAACGAAATCGAACGACGAAATGGAACAACGAAATCGAACAAGAAATCGAACAACGAAATCGAATAACGAATCGAACAACGAAATCGAACAACGAAATCGAACAACGAAATCGAACAACGAATTAGAACAACGAAATAGAACAACGAAATCCAACTTCGAAATCGAACAGCGAAATCGAAATCGAACAACAAACTGAAACCACGAAATCGAACCACAAAATAGAACAACGAAATGGAACGACGCAATCGAACAACGAAATCGAACCACGAAATCGAACAACGAAATCGAACAACGAAATCGAACATCGAAATCGAACAACGAAATCGAACAACGAAATCGAACAACGAAATCGAACAACGAAATCGAACTACGAAATCGAACAACGAAATCGAACAACGAAATCGAACAACGACATCGAACAACGAATTCGAACAAAGAATTGGAACAACGAATTCGAACAACGAAATCGAACAACGAAATCGAACAACGAAATCGAACAACGAAATCGAACAACGAAATCGAACTTCGAAGTCGAACAACGAAATCGAACAACGAAATCGAACAACGAAATCGAACAACGAAATCGAACAACGAAATCGAACAACGAAATCCAACAACGAAATCGAACAACGAAATCGAACAACGAAATCGAACAACGAAATCGAACTTCGAAATCGAACAACGAAATCGAACAACGAAATCGAACAACGAAATCGAACAACTAAATCGAACAACAAAATCGAACAACGAAATCGAACAACGAAATCGAACAACGAATTCGAACAACGAATTCGAACCACGAAATCGAACAACGAAATCTAACAACGAACAACGAAATCGAACAACGAAATCGAACAACGAAATGGAACAACGAAATCTAACAACGAAATCGAACAACGAAATCGAATGACGAATCGAACAACGAAATCGAACAACGAAATCGAACAACGAAATCGAACAACGAAATCGAACAACGAATTAGAACAACGAAATAGAACTACGAAATCGAACAACGAAATCGAACAACGAATTAGAACAACGAAATAGAACTACGAAATCCAACTTCGAAATCGAACAGCGAAATCGAAATCGAACAACAAACTGAAACCACGAAATCGAACCTGAAATAGAACAATTAAATGGAACAACGCAATCGAACAACGAAATCGAACCACGAAATCATACAACAATATCGAACAACGAAAACGAACAACGAAATCGAACAACGGAATCGGACAACGAAATCGAACAACGAAATCGAACAACGAAATCGAACAACGAAATCGAACAACGAAATCGAATAACGAATCGAACAACGAAATCGAACAACGAAATCGAACAACGAAATCGAACAACGAATTAGAACAACGAAATAGAACAACGAAATCGAACAACGAAATCGAACAACGAAATCGAATAACGAATCGAACAACGAAATCTAACAACGAATTAGAACAACGAAATAGAACAACGAAATCGAACAACGAAATCGAACAACGAATTCGAATAACGAATCGAACAACGAAATCGAACAACGAAATCGAACAACGAATTAGAACAACGAAATAGAACAACGAAATCCAACTTCGAAATCGAACAGCGAAATCGAAATCGAACAACAAACTGAAACCACGAAATCGAACCACGAAATAGAACAACGAAATGGAACGACGCAATCAAACAACGAAATCGAACCACGAAATCATACAATATCGAACAACGAAAACGAACAACGAAATCGAACAACAGAAACGGACAACGAGATCGAACAACCGAACAACGAAATCGAACAACGAAATCGAACAACGAAATCGAATAACGAATCGAACAACGAAATCGAACAACGAAATCGAACAACGAAATCGAACAACGAATTAGAACAACGAAATAGAACAACGAAATCCAACTTCGAAATCGAACAGCGAAATCGAAATCGAACAACAAACTGAAACCAAGAAATCGAACCACGAAATAGAACAACGAAATGGAACAACGCAATCGAACAACGAAATCGAACCACAAAATCATACAACAATATCGAACAACGAATTCGAACAACGAATTCGAACAACGAATTCGAACAACGACATCGAACAACGAAATCGAACAACGAAATCGAACAACGAAATCGAACAACGAAATCGAACAACGAAATCGAACAACAAAATCGAACAACGAAATCGAACAACGAAATCGAACAACGAATTCGAACAACGAATTCGAACAACGACATCGAACAACGAAATCGAACAACGAAATCGGACAACGAAATCGAACAACGAAATCGAACAACGAAATCGAACAACGAAATCGAACAACGAAATCGAACTTCAAAATCGAACAACGAAATCGAACAACGAAATCGAACAACGAAATCGAACAACGAAATCGAACAACGAAATCGAACAACAAAATCGAACAACGAAATCGAACAACGAAATCGAACAACGAATTCGAACAACGAATTCGAACAACGACATCGAACAACGAAATCGAACAACGAAATCGAACAACGAAATCGAACAACGAAATCGAACAACGAAATCGAACAACGAAATCGAACAACGAAATCGAATAACGAATCGAACAACGAAATCGAACAACGAAATCGAACAACGAATTAGAACAACGAAATAGAACGAAATCCAACTTCGAAATCGAACAGCGAAATCGAAATCGAACAACAAACTGAAACCACGAAATCGAACCACGAAATAGAACAACGAAATGGAACGACGCAATCAAACAACGAAATCGAACCACGAAATCATACAATATCGAACAACGAAAACGAACAACGAAATCGAACAACGGAAACGGACAACGAGATCGAACAACGAAATCGAACAACGAAATCGAACAACGAAATCGAACAACGAAATCGAATGACGAATCGAACAACGAAATCGAACAACGAAATCGAACAACGAAATCGAACAACGAATTAGAACAACGAAATAGAACAACGAAATCCAACTTCGAAATCGAACAGCGAAATCGAAATCGAACAACAAACTGAAACCAAGAAATCGAACCACGAAATAGAACAACGAAATGGAACAACGCAATCGAACAACGAAATCGAACCACGAAATCATACAACAATATCGAACAACGAAAACGAACAAAGAAATCGAACAACGGAATCAGACAACGAAATCGAACAACGAAATCGAACAACGAAATCGAACAACGAAATCGAACAACGAAATCGAACTTCAAAATCGAACAACGAAATCGAACAACGAAATCGAACAACGAAATCGAACAACGAAATCGAACAACGAAATCGAACAACGAAATCGAACAACGAAATCGAACAACGAAATCGAACAACGAAATCGAACAACGAAATCGAACAACGAAATCGAACAACGAAATCGAACAACGAAATCGAACAACGAAATCGAACAACGAAATCGAACTTCGAAATCGAACAACGAAATCGAACAACGAAATCGAACAACGAAATCGAACAACGAAATCGAACAACAAAATTGAACAACGAAATCGAACAACGAAATCGAACAACGAATTCGAACAACGAATTCGAACCACGAAATCGAACAAAGAACAACGAAATCTAACAACGAACAACGAAATCTAACAACGAACAACGAATTCGAACAACGAATTCGAACAACGAATTCGAACCACGAAATCGAACAACGAAATCGAACAACGAAATCGAAAAACGAAATCGATCAACGAAATCGAACAATCAAATCGAACAAAGAAAATCGAACAACGAAATCGATCAACGAAATCGAACACGAATTCAAACAACGAAATCGAACAACGAAATCGAACAACGAAATTGAACAACGAAATCGAACAACGAAATCGAACAACGAAATCGAACAACGAAATCGAACAACAAAATCGAACAACGAAATCGAACAACAAAATCGAACAACGAAATCGAACAACGAAATCTAACAACGAACAACGAAATCTAACAACGAACAACGAAATCTAACAACGAAATCGAACAACGAAATCGAACAACGAAATCGAACAACGAAATCTAACAACGAAATCGAACAACGAAATCAAACAACGAAATCGAACAACGAAATCGAACAACGAAATGGAACAACGAAATCGAACAAGAAATCGAACAACGAAATCGAATAACGAATCGAACAACGAAATCGAACAACGAAATCGAACAACAAATTAGAACAACGAAATCGAACAACGAAATCGAACAACGAAATCGAACAACGAAATCGAACTTCGAAATCGAACTTCGAAATCGAACAACGAAATCGAACAACGAAATCGAACAACGAAATCGAACAACGAAATCGAACAACGAAATCGAACAACGAAATCGAACAACGAAATCGAACAACGAAATCGAACAACAAAATCGAACAACGAAATCGAACAACGAAATCGAACAACGAAATCGAACAACGAAATCGAACAACAAAATCGAACAACGAAATCGAACAACGAAATCTAACAACGAACAACGAAATCTAACAACGAACAACGAAATCTAACAACGAAATCGAACAACGAAATCGAACAACGAAATCGAACAACGAAATCTAACAACGAAATCGAACAACGAAATCAAACAACGAAATCGAACAACGAAATCGAACAACGAAATCGAACAAGAAATCGAACAACGAAATCGAATAACGAATCGAACAACGAAATCGAACAACGAAATCGAACAACGAATTAGAACAACGAAATAGAACAACGAAATCCAACTTCGAAATCGAACAGCGAAATCGAAATCGAACAACAAACTGAAACCACGAAATCGAACCACGAAATAGAACAACGAAATGGAACAACGCAATCGAACAACGAAATCGAACCACGAAATCATACAACAATATCGAACAACGAAATCGAACATCGAAATCGAACAACTAAATCTAACAACGAACAACGAAATCTAATAACGAAATCGAACAACGAAATCGAACAACGAAATCGAACAACGAAATCGAACAACGAAATCGAACAACGAAATCGAACAACGAAATCGAACAACGAAATCGAACAACGAAATCGAACAACGAAATCGAACAACGAAATCGAACAACGAAATCGAACAACGAAATCGAACAACGAAATCGAACAACGAAATCGAACAACGAAATCGAACAACGAAATCGAACAACGAAATCGAACAACGAAATCGAACAACGAAATCGAACAACGAAATCGAACAACGAAATCGAACAACGAAATCGAACAACGAAATCGAACAACGAAATCGAACAACGAAATCGAACAACGAAATCGAACAACGAAATCGAACAACGAAATCGAACAACGAAATCGAACAACGAAATCGAACAACGAAATCGAACAACGAAATCGAACAACGAAATCGAACAACGAAATCGAACAACGAAATCGAACAACGAAATCGAACAACGAAATCGAACAACGAAATCGAACAACGAAATCGAACTTCGAAATCGAACAACGAAATCGAACAACGAAATCGAACAACGAAATCGAACAACGAAATCGAACAACAAAATCGAACAACGAAATCGAACAACGAAATCGAACAACGAATTAGAACAACGAAATAGAACAACGAAATCCAACTTCGAAATCGAACAGCGAAATCGAAATCGAACAACAAACTGAAACCACGAAATCGAACTACGAAATAGAACAATTAAATGGAACAACGTAATCGAACAACGAAATCGAACCACGAAATCATACAACAATATCGAACAACGAAAACGAACAACGAAATCGAACAACGGAATCGGACAACGAAATCGAACAACGAAATCGAACAACGAAATTGAACAACGAATTCGAACAACGAATTCGAACAACGAATTCGAACAACAAATTCGAACAACGAAATCGAACAACGAAATCGAACACCGAAATCGAACAACGAAATTGAACAACGAAATCGAACAACGAAATCGAACAACGAAATCGAACAACGAAATCGAACAACAAAATCGAACAACGAAATCGAACAACGAAATCGAACAACGAAATCGAACAACGAAATCGAACAACAAAATCGAACAACGAAATCGAACAACGAAATCTAACAACGAACAACGAAATCTAACAACGAACAACGAAATCTAACAACGAAATCGAACAACGAAATCGAACAACGAAATCGAACAACGAAATCTAACAACGAAATCGAACAACGAAATCAAACAACGAAATCGAACAACGAAATCGAACAACGAAATGGAACAACGAAATCGAACAAGAAATCGAACAACGAAATCGAATAACGAATCGAACAACGAAATCGAACAACGAAATCGAACAACGAATTAGAACAACGAAATAGAACAACGAAATCCAACTTCGAAATCGAACAGCGAAATCGAAATCGAACAACAAACTGAAACCACGAAATCGAACCACGAAATAGAACAACGAAATGGAACAACGCAATCGAACAACGAAATCGAACCACGAAATCATACAACAATATCGAACAACGAAATCGGACATCGAAATCGAACAACTAAATCTAACAACGAACAACGAAATCTAATAACGAAATCGAACAACTAAATCGAACAACGAAATCGAACAACGAAATCGAACAACGAAATCGAACAACGAAATCGAACAACGAAATCGAACAACGAAATCGAACAACGAAATCGAACAACGAAATCGAACAACGAAATCGAACAACGAAATCGAACAACGAAATCGAACAACGAAATCGAACAACGAAATCGAACAACGAAATCGAACAACGAAATCGAACAACGAAATCGAACAACGAAATCGAACAACGAAATCGAACAACGAAATCGAACAACGAAATCGAACAACGAAATCGAACAACGAAATCGAACAACGAAATCGAACAACGAAATCGAACAACGAAATCGAACAACGAAATCGAACAACGAAATCGAACAACGAAATCGAACAACGAAATCGAACAACGAAATCGAACAACGAAATCGAACAACGAAATCGAACTTCGAAATCGAACAACGAAATCGAACAACGAAATCGAACAACGAAATCGAACAACGAAATCGAACAACAAAATCGAACAACGAAATCGAACAACGAAATCGAACAACGAATTCGAACAACGAAATCGAACAACGAAATCTAACAACGAACAACGAAATCGAACAACGAAATCGAACAACGAAATCGAACAACGAAATCGAACAACGAATTAGAACAACGAAATAGAACAACGAAATCCAACTTCGAAATCGAACAGCGAAATCGAAATCGAACAACAAACTGAAACCACGAAATCGAACTACGAAATAGAACAATTAAATGGAACAACGTAATCGAACAACGAAATCGAACCACGAAATCATACAACAATATCGAACAACGAAAACGAACAACGAAATCGAACAACGGAATCGGACAACGAAATCGAACAACGAAATCGAACAACGAAATTGAACAACGAATTCGAACAACGAATTCGAACAACGAATTCGAACAACAAATTCGAACAACGAAATCGAACAACGAAATCGAACACCGAAATCGAACAACGAAATTGAACAACGAAATCGAACAACGAAATCGAACAACGAAATCGAACAACGAAATCGAACAACAAAATCGAACAACGAAATCGAACAACGAAATCGAACAACAAATTCGAACAACGAATTCGAACCACGAAATCGAACAACGAAATCTAACAACGAAATCGAACAACGAAATCGAAAAACGAAATCGATCAACGAAATCGAACAATCAAATCGAACAAAGAAAATCGAACAACGAAATCGATCAACGAAATCGAACAACGAAATCGAACAACGAAATCGAACAACGAAATCGAACAACGAATTCGAACAACGAAATCGAACAACGAAATCTAACAACGAACAACGAAATCGAACAACGAAATCGAACAACGAAATCGAACAACGAAATGGAACAACGAAATCGAACAACGAAATCGAATAACGAATCGAACAACGAAATCGAACAACGAAATCGAACAATCAAATCGAACAAAGAAAATCGAACAACGAAATCGAACAACGAAATCGAACAACGAAATCGAACAACGAAATCGAACAACGAAATCGAACAACGAAATCGAACAACGAATTAGAACAACGAAATAGAACAACGAAATCCAACTTCGAAATCGAACAGCGAAATCGAAATCGAACAACAAACTGAAACCACGAAATCGAACTACGAAATAGAACAATTAAATGGAACAACGTAATCGAACAACGAAATCGAACCACGAAATCATACAACAATATCGAACAACGAAAACGAACAACGAAATCGAACAACGGAATCGGACAACGAAATCGAACAACGAAATCGAACAACGAAATCGAACAACGAAATTGAACAACGAATTCGAACAACGAATTCGAACAACGAATTCGAACAACAATTCGAACAACGAAATCGAACAACGAAATCGAACACCGAAATCGAACAACGAAATTGAACAACGAAATCGAACAACGAAATCGAACAACGAAATCGAACAACGAAATCGAACAACAAAATCGAACAACGAAATCGAACAACGAAATCGAACAACGAATTCGAACAACGAATTCGAACCACGAAATCGAACAACGAAATCTAACAACGAAATCGAACAACGAAATCGAAAAACGAAATCGATCAACGAAATCGAACAATCAAATCGAACAAAGAAAATCGAACAACGAAATCGATCAACGAAATCGAACAACGAAATCGAACAACGAAATCGAACAACGAAATCGAACAACGAATTCGAACAACGAAATCGAACAACGAAATCTAACAACGAACAACGAAATCGAACAACGAAATCGAACAACGAAATCGAACAACGAAATGGAACAACGAAATCGAACAACGAAATCGAATAACGAATCGAACAACGAAATCGAACAACGAAATCGAACAACGAATTAGAACAACGAAATAGAACAACGAAATCCAACTTCGAAATCGAACAGCGAAATCGAAATCGAACAACAAACTGAAACCACGAAATCGAACCACGAAATAGAACAATTAAATGGAACAACGTAATCGAACAACGAAATCGAACCACGAAATCATACAACAATATCGAACAACGAAAACGAACAACGAAATCGAACAACGGAATCGGACAACGAAATCGAACAACGAAATTGAACAACGAATTCGAACAACGAATTCGAACAACGAAATCGAACAACGAAATCGAACACCGAAATCGAACAACGAAATTGAACAACGAAATCGAACAACGAAATCGAATAACGAATTCGAACCACGAAATCGAACAACGAAATCTAACAACGAAATCGAACAACGAAATCGAAAAACGAAATCGATCAACGAAATCGAACAATCAAATCGAACAAAGAAAATCGAACAACGAAATCGATCAACGAAATCGAACAACGAAATCGAACAACGAAATCGAACAACGAAATCGAACAACGAATTCGAACAACGAAATCGAACAACGAAATCTAACAACGAACAACGAAATCGAACAACGAAATCGAACAACGAAATCGAACAACGAAATGGAACAACGAAATCGAACAACGAAATCGAATAACGAATCGAACAACGAAATCGAACAACGAAATCGAACAACGAATTAGAACAACGAAATAGAACAACGAAATCCAACTTCGAAATCGAACAGCGAAATCGAAATCGAACAACAAACTGAAACCACGAAATCGAACCACGAAATAGAACAATTAAATGGAACAACGTAATCGAACAACGAAATCGAACCACGAAATCATACAACAATATCGAACAACGAAAACGAACAACGAAATCGAACAACGGAATCGGACAACGAAATCGAACAACGAAATCGAACAACGAAATTGAACAACGAATTCGAACAACGAATTCGAACAACGAATTCGAACAACGAATTCGAACAACAAATTCGAACAACGAAATCGAACAACGAAATCGAACACCGAAATCGAACAACGAAATTGAACAACGAAATCGAACAACGAAATCGAACAACGAAATCGAACAACGAAATCGAGCAACAAAATCGAACAACGAAATCGAACAACGAAATCGAACAACGAATTCGAACAAGTACCACGAAATCGAACAACGAAATCTAACAACGAAATTGAACAACGAAATCGAAAAACGAAATCGATCAACGAAATCGAACAATCAAATCGAACAAAGAAAATCGAACAACGAAATCGATCAACGACATCGAACACGAATTCCAACAACGAAATCGAACAACGAAATGGAACAACGAAATCGAACAACGAAATCGAACAACGAAATCGAACAACGAAATCGAACAACGAAATCGAACAACGAAATCGAACAACGAAATCGAACAACGAAATCGAACGAAATCGAACAACGAAATCGAACAACGAAATCGAACAACGAAATCGAATAACGAATCGAACAACGAAATCTAACAACGAATTAGACCAACGAAATAGAACAACGAAATCCAACTTCGAAATCGAACAGCGAAATCGAAATCGAACAACAAACTGAAACCACGAAATCGAACCACGAAATAGAACAACGAAATGGAACAACGCAATCGAACAACGAAATCGAACCACGAAATCATACAACAATATCGAACAACGAAAACGAACAACGAAATCGAACAACGGAATCGGACAACGAAATCGAACAACGAAATCGAACAACGAAATCGAACAACGAAATCGAACAACGAAATCGAACAACGAAATCGAACAACGAATTCGAACAACGAATTCGAACAACGAATTCGAACAACGACATCGAACAACGAAATCGAACAACGAAATCGAACAACCAAATCGAACAACGAAATCGAACTTCGAAATCGAACAACGAAATCGAACAACGAAATCGAACAACGAAATCGAACAACGAAATCGAACAACGAAATCGAACAACGAAATCGAACAACGAAATCGAACAACGAAATCGAACAACGAAATCGAACAACGAAATCGAACAACGAAATCGAACAACGAAATCGAACAACGAAATCGAACTACGAAATCGAACAACGAAATCGAACAACGAAATCTAACAACGAAATCGAACAACGAAATCGAACAACGAAATCGAACAACGAAATCGAACAACGAAATCGAACAACGAAATCGAACAACGAAATCGAACAACGAAATCGAACTTCAAAATCGAACAACGAAATTGAACAACAAAATCGAACAACGAAATCGAACAACGAATTCGAACAACGAATTCGAACAACGAATTCGAACAACAAATTCGAACAACGAAATCGAACAACGAAATCGAACAACGAAATCGAACAACGAAATCGAACAACGAAATCGAACAACGAAATCGAACAACGAAATCGAACAACAAAATCGAACAACGAAATCGAACAACGAAATCGAACAACGAAATCGAACAACGAAATCGAACAACGAAATCGAACTTCAAAATCGAACAACGAAATTGAACAACAAAATCGAACAACGAAATCGAACAACGAATTCGAACAACGAATTCGAACAACGAATTCGAACAACAAATTCGAACAACGAAATCGAACAACGAAATCGAACAACGAAATCGAACAACGAAATCGAACAACGAAATCGAACAACGAAATCGAACAACGAAATCGAACAACAAAATCGAACAACGAAATCGAACTACGAAATCGAACAACGAATTCGAACAACGAATTCGAACCACGAAATCGAACAACGAAATCTAACAACGAAATCGAACAACGAAATCGATCAACGAAATCGAACAATCAAATCGAACAAAGAAAATCGAACAACGAAATCGATCAACGAAATCGAACACGAATTCCAACAACGAAATCGAACAACGAAATGCAACAACGAAATCGAACAACGAAATCGAACAACGAAATCGAACAACGAAATCGAACAACGAAATCGAACAACGAAATCGAACAACGAAATCGAACAACGAAATCAAACAACGAAATCGAACTTCAAAATCGAACAACGAAATTGAACAACAAAATCGAACAACGAAATCGAACAACGAATTCGAACAACGAATTCGAACAACGAATTCGAACAACAAATTCGAACAACGAAATCGAACAACGAAATCGAACAACGAAATCGAACAACGAAATCGAACAACGAAATCGAACAACGAAATCGAACAACGAAATCGAACAACAAAATCGAACAACGAAATCGAACTACGAAATCGAACAACGAATTCGAACAACGAATTCGAACCACGAAATCGAACAACGAAATCTAACAACGAAATCGAACAACGAAATCGCAAAACGAAATCGATCAACGAAATCGAACAATCAAATCGAACAAAGAAAATCGAACAACGAAATCGATCAACGAAATCGAACACGAATTCCAACAACGAAATCGAACAACGAAATGGAACAACGAAATCGAACAACGAAATCGAACAACGAAATCGAACAACGAAATCGAACAACGAAATCGAACAACGAAATCGAACAACGAAATCGAACAACGAAATCGAACAACGAAATCGAACAACGAAATCGAACAACGAAATCGAACAACGAAATCGAACAACGAAATCGAACAACGAAATCGAACAACGAAATCGAACAACGAAATCGAACAACGAAATCGAACAACGAAATCGAACAACGAAATCGAACAACGAAATCGAACAACGAAATCGAACAACGAAATGGAACAACGAAATCGAACAACGAAAGCGAACTTCGAAATCGAACAACGAAATCGAACAACGAAATCGAACAACGAAATCGAACAACGAAATCGAACAACGAAATCGAACAACGAAATCGAACAACGAAATCGAACAACGAAATCGAACAACGAAATCGAACAACGAAATCGAACAACGAAATCGAACAACGAAATCGAACAACGAAATCGAACAACGAAATCGAACAACGAATTCGAACAACGAATTCGAACAACGAATTCGAACAACGAAATCGAACAACGAAATCGAACAACGAAATCGAACAACGAAATCGAACAACGAAATCGAACAACGGAATCGAACAACGAAATCGAACAACGAAATCGAACAACGAAATCGAACAACGAAATCGAACTTCGAAATCGAACAACGAAATCGAACGAAATCGAACAACGAAATCGAACAACGAAATCGAACAACAAAATCGAACAACGAAATCGAACAACGAAATCGAACAACGAATTCGAACAACGAATTCGAACCACGAAATCGAACAAAGAACAACGAAATCTAACAACGAACAACGAAATCTAACAACGAAATCGAACAACGAAATCGAACAACGAAATCGAACAACGAAATCGAACAACGAAATCTAACAACGAACAACGAAATCGAACAACGAAATCGAACAACGAAATCGAACAACGAAATCGAACAACGAAATCGAATAACGAATCGAACAACGAAATCGAACAACGAAATCGAACAACGAATTAGAACAACGAAATAGAACAACGAAATCCAACTTCGAAATCGAACAGCGAAATCGAAATCGAACAACAAACTGAAACCACGAAATCGAACCACGAAATAGAACAATTAAATGGAACAACGTAATCGAACAACGAAATGGAACCACGAAATCATACAACAATATCGAACAACGAAAACGAACAACGAAATCGAACAACGGAATCGGACAACGAAATCGAACAACGAAATCGAACAACGAAATCGAACAACGAAATCGAACAACGAATTCGAACAACGAAATCGAACAACGAATTCGAACAACGAAATACGAAATCGAACAAAGAAATCGAACAACAAATTCGAACAACGAAATCGAACAACGAAATCGAACAACGAAATCGAACAACGAAATCGAACAACGAAATCGAACAACGAAATCGAACAAGGAAATCGAACAACGAAATCGAACAACGAATCGAACAACGAAATCGAACAACCAAATCGAACAACGAAATCGAACAACGAAATCGAACAACGAAATCGAACAACGAAATCGAACAACGAATTCGAACAACGAAATCGAACTTCAAAATCGAACAACGAAATCGAACAACGAAATCGAACAACGAATTCGAACAACGAATTCGAACAACTAATTCGAACAACGAAATCGAACAACGAAATCGAACAACGAAATCGAACAACGAAATCGAACAACGAAATCGAACAACGAAATCGAACAACGAAATCGAACAACGAAATCGAACAACAAAATCGAACAACGAAATCGAACAACGAAATCGAACAACGAATTCGAACAACGAATTCGAACCACGAAATCGAACAACGAAATCTAACAACGAAATCGAACAACGAAATCGAAAAACGAAATCGATCAACGAAATCGAACAATCAAATCGAACAAAGAAAATCGAACAACGAAATCGATCAACGAAATCGAACACGAATTCCAACAACGAAATCGAACAACGAAATGGAACAACGAAATGGAACAACGAAATCGAACAACGAAATCGAACAACGAAATCGAACAACGAAATCGAACAACGAAATCGAACAACGAAATCGAACAACGAAATCGAACAACGAAATCGAACAACGAAATCGAACAACGAAATCGAACAACGAAATCGAACAACGAAATCGAACAACGAAATCGAACAACGAAATCGAACAATGAAATCGAACAACGAAATCGAACAACGAAATCGAACAACGAAATCGAACAACGAAATCGAACAACGAAAGCGAACTTCGAAATCGAACAACGAAATCGAACAACGAAATCGAACAACGAAATCGAACAACGAAATCGAACAACGAAATCGAACAACGAAATCGAACAACGAAATCGAACAACGAAATTGAACAACGAAATCGAACAACGAAATCGAACAACGAAATCGAACAACGAAATCGAACAACGAAATCGAACAACGAAATCGAACAACGAAATCGAACAACGAATTCGAACAACGAATTCGAACCACGAAATCGAACAACGAAATCTAACAACGAACAACGAAATCGAACAACGAAATCGAACAACGAAATGGAACAACGAAATCTAACAACGAAATCGAACAACGAAATCGAATAACGAATCGAACAACGAAATCGAACAACGAAATCGAACAACGAAATCGAACAACGAAATCGAACAACGAATTAGAACAACGAAATAGAACTACGAAATCGAACAACGAAATCGAACAACGAATTAGAACAACGAAATAGAACTACGAAATCCAACTTCGAAATCGAACAGCGAAATCGAAATCGAACAACAAACTGAAACCACGAAATCGAACCTGAAATAGAACAATTAAATTGAACAACGCAATCGAACAACGAAATCGAACCACGAAATCATACAACAATATCGAACAACGAAAACGAACAACGAAATCGAACAACGGAATCGGACAACGAAATCGAACAACGAAATCGAACAACGAAATCGAACAACGAAATCGAACAACGAAATCGAATAACGAATCGAACAACGAAATCGAACAACGAAATCGAACAACGAAATCGAACAACGAATTAGAACAACGAAATAGAACAACGAAATCGAACAACGAAATCGAACAACGAAATCGAATAACGAAATCGAACAACGAAATCGAACAACGAATTCGAACAACGAATTCGAACAACAAATTCGAACAACGAAATCGAACAACGAAATCGAACAACGAAATCGAACAACGAAATCGAACAACGAAATCGAACAACGAAATCGAATAACGAATCGAACAACGAAATCGAACAACGAAATCGAACAACGAAATCGAACAACGAAATCGAACAACGAATTAGAACAACGAAATAGAACAACGAAATCCAACTTCGAAATCGAACAGCGAAATCGAAATCGAACAACAAACTGAAACCACGAAATCGAACCACGAAATAGAACAACGAAATGGAACGACGCAATCAAACAACGAAATCGAACCACGAAATCATACAATATCGAACAACGAAAACGAACAACGAAATCGAACAACGGAAACGGACAACGAGATTTAACAACCGAACAACGAAATCGAACAACGAAATCGAACAACGAAATCGAATAACGAATCGAACAACGAAATCGAACAACGAAATCGAACAACGAAATCGAACAACGAATTAGAACAACGAAATAGAACAACGAAATCCAACTTCGAAATCGAACAGCGAAATCGAAATCGAACAACAAACTGAAACCAAGAAATCGAACCACGAAATAGAACAACGAAATGGAACAACGCAATCGAACAACGAAATCGAACCACAAAATCATACAACAATATCGAACAACGAATTCGAACAACGAATTCGAACAACGAATTCGAACAACGACATCGAACAACGAAATCGAACAACGAAATCGAACAACGAAATCGAACAACGAAATCGAACAACGAAATCGAACAACGAATTCGAACAACGAATTCGAACAACGAATTCGAACAACGACATCGAACAACGAAATCGAACAACGAAATCGAACAACGAAATCGAACAACGAAATCGAACAACGAAATCGAACAACAAAATCGAACAACGAAATCGAACAACGAAATCGAACAACGAATTCGAACAACGAATTCGAACAACGACATCGAACAACGAAATCGAACAACGAAATCGAACAACGAAATCGAACAACGAAATCGAACAACGAAATCGAACAACGAAATCGAACAACGAAATCGAATAACGAATCGAACAACGAAATCGAACAACGAAATCGAACAACGAATTAGAACAACGAAATAGAACAACGAAATCCAACTTCGAAATCGAACAGCGAAATCGAAATCGAACAACAAACTGAAACCACGAAATCGAACCACGAAATAGAACAACGAAATGGAACGACGCAATCAAACAACGAAATCGAACCACGAAATCATACAATATCGAACAACGAAAACGAACAACGAAATCGAACAACGGAAACGGACAACGAGATCGAACAACGAAATCGAACAACGAAATCGAACAACGAAATCGAACAACGAAATCGAATGACGAATCGAACAACGAAATCGAACAACGAAATCGAACAACGAAATCGAACAACGAATTAGAACAACGAAATAGAACAACGAAATCCAACTTCGAAATCGAACAGCGAAATCGAAATCGAACAACAAACTGAAACCAAGAAATCGAACCACGAAATAGAACAACGAAATGGAACAACGCAATCGAACAACGAAATCGAACCACGAAATCATACAACAATATCGAACAACGAAAACGAACAAAGAAATCGAACAACGGAATCAGACAACGAAATCGAACAACGAAATCGAACAACGAAATCGAACAACGAAATCGAACTTCAAAATCGAACAACGAAATCGAACAACGAAATCGAACAACGAAATCGAACAACGAAATCGAACAACGAAATCGAACAACGAAATCGAACAACGAAATCGAACAACGAAATCGAACAACGAAATCGAACAACGAAATCGAACAACGAAATCGAACAACGAAATCGAACAACGAAATCGAACAACGAAATCGAACTTCGAAATCGAACAACGAAATCGAACAACGAAATCGAACAACGAAATCGAACAACGAAATCGAACAACAAAATTGAACAACGAAATCGAACAACGAAATCGAACAACGAATTCGAACAACGAATTCGAACCACGAAATCGAACAAAGAACAACGAAATCTAACAACGAACAACGAAATCTAACAACGAACAACGAATTCGAACAACGAATTCGAACAACGAATTCGAACCACGAAATCGAACAACGAAATCGAACAACGAAATCGAAAAACGAAATCGATCAACGAAATCGAACAATCAAATCGAACAAAGAAAATCGAACAACGAAATCGATCAACGAAATCGAACACGAATTCAAACAACGAAATCGAACAACGAAATCGAACAACGAAATCGAACAACGAAATCGAACTTCGAAATCGAACAACGAAATCGAACAACGAAATCGAACAACGAAATCGAACAACGAAATCGAACAACGAAATCGAACAACAAAATCGAACAACGAAATCGAACAACGAAATCGAACAACGAAATCGAACAACGAAATCGAACAACGAAATCGAACGACGAAATGGAACAACGAAATCGAACAAGAAATCGAACAACGAAATCGAATAACGAATCGAACAACGAAATCGAACAACGAAATCGAACAACGAAATCGAACAACGAATTAGAACAACGAAATAGAACAACGAAATCCAACTTCGAAATCGAACAGCGAAATCGAAATCGAACAACAAACTGAAACCACGAAATCGAACCACAAAATAGAACAACGAAATGGAACGACGCAATCGAACAACGAAATCGAACCACGAAATCGAACAACGAAATCGAACAACGAAATCGAACATCGAAATCGAACAACGAAATCGAACAACGAAATCGAACAACGAAATCGAACAACGAAATCGAACTACGAAATCGAACAACGAAATCGAACAACGAAATCGAACAACGACATCGAACAACGAATTCGAACAAAGAATTGGAACAACGAATTCGAACAACGAAATCGAACAACGAAATCGAACAACGAAATCGAACAACGAAATCGAACAACGAAATCGAACTTCGAAGTCGAACAACGAAATCGAACAACGAAATCGAACAACGAAATCGAACAACGAAATCGAACAACGAAATCGAACAACGAAATCCAACAACGAAATCGAACAACGAAATCGAACAACGAAATCGAACAACGAAATCGAACTTCGAAATCGAACAACGAAATCGAACAACGAAATCGAACAACGAAATCGAACAACTAAATCGAACAACAAAATCGAACAACGAAATCGAACAACGAAATCGAACAACGAATTCGAACAACGAATTCGAACCACGAAATCGAACAACGAAATCTAACAACGAACAACGAAATCGAACAACGAAATCGAACAACGAAATGGAACAACGAAATCTAACAACGAAATCGAACAACGAAATCGAATAACGAATCGAACAACGAAATCGAACAACGAAATCGAACAACGAAATCGAACAACGAAATCGAACAACGAATTAGAACAACGAAATAGAACTACGAAATCGAACAACGAAATCGAACAACGAATTAGAACAACGAAATAGAACTACGAAATCCAACTTCGAAATCGAACAGCGAAATCGAAATCGAACAACAAACTGAAACCACGAAATCGAACCTGAAATAGAACAATTAAATGGAACAACGCAATCGAACAACGAAATCGAACCACGAAATCATACAACAATATCGAACAACGAAAACGAACAACGAAATCGAACAACGGAATCGGACAACGAAATCGAACAACGAAATCGAACAACGAAATCGAACAACGAAATCGAACAACGAAATCGAATAACGAATCGAACAACGAAATCGAACAACGAAATCGAACAACGAAATCGAACAACGAATTAGAACAACGAAATAGAACAACGAAATCGAACAACGAAATCGAACAACGAAATCGAATAACGAATCGAACAACGAAATCTAACAACGAATTAGAACAACGAAATAGAACAACGAAATCGAACAACGAAATCGAACAACGAATTCGAATAACGAATCGAACAACGAAATCGAACAACGAAATCGAACAACGAATTAGAACAACGAAATAGAACAACGAAATCCAACTTCGAAATCGAACAGCGAAATCGAAATCGAACAACAAACTGAAACCACGAAATCGAACCACGAAATAGAACAACGAAATGGAACGACGCAATCAAACAACGAAATCGAACCACGAAATCATACAATATCGAACAACGAAAACGAACAACGAAATCGAACAACAGAAACGGACAACGAGATCGAACAACCGAACAACGAAATCGAACAACGAAATCGAACAACGAAATCGAATAACGAATCGAACAACGAAATCGAACAACGAAATCGAACAACGAAATCGAACAACGAATTAGAACAACGAAATAGAACAACGAAATCCAACTTCGAAATCGAACAGCGAAATCGAAATCGAACAACAAACTGAAACCAAGAAATCGAACCACGAAATAGAACAACGAAATGGAACAACGCAATCGAACAACGAAATCGAACCACAAAATCATACAACAATATCGAACAACGAATTCGAACAACGAATTCGAACAACGAATTCGAACAACGACATCGAACAACGAAATCGAACAACGAAATCGAACAACGAAATCGAACAACGAAATCGAACAACGAAATCGAACAACAAAATCGAACAACGAAATCGAACAACGAAATCGAACAACGAATTCGAACAACGAATTCGAACAACGACATCGAACAACGAAATCGAACAACGAAATCGGACAACGAAATCGAACAACGAAATCGAACAACGAAATCGAACAACGAAATCGAACAACGAAATCGAACTTCAAAATCGAACAACGAAATCGAACAACGAAATCGAACAACGAAATCGAACAACGAAATCGAACAACGAAATCGAACAACAAAATCGAACAACGAAATCGAACAACGAAATCGAACAACGAATTCGAACAACGAATTCGAACAACGACATCGAACAACGAAATCGAACAACGAAATCGAACAACGAAATCGAACAACGAAATCGAACAACGAAATCGAACAACGAAATCGAACAACGAAATCGAATAACGAATCGAACAACGAAATCGAACAACGAAATCGAACAACGAATTAGAACAACGAAATAGAACAACGAAATCCAACTTCGAAATCGAACAGCGAAATCGAAATCGAACAACAAACTGAAACCACGAAATCGAACCACGAAATAGAACAACGAAATGGAACGACGCAATCAAACAACGAAATCGAACCACGAAATCATACAATATCGAACAACGAAAACGAACAACGAAATCGAACAACGGAAACGGACAACGAGATCGAACAACGAAATCGAACAACGAAATCGAACAACGAAATCGAACAACGAAATCGAATGACGAATCGAACAACGAAATCGAACAACGAAATCGAACAACGAAATCGAACAACGAAATCGAACAACGAATTAGAACAACGAAATAGAACAACGAAATCCAACTTCGAAATCGAACAGCGAAATCGAAATCGAACAACAAACTGAAACCAAGAAATCGAACCACGAAATAGAACAACGAAATGGAACAACGCAATCGAACAACGAAATCGAACCACGAAATCATACAACAATATCGAACAACGAAAACGAACAAAGAAATCGAACAACGGAATCAGACAACGAAATCGAACAACGAAATCGAACAACGAAATCGAACAACGAAATCGAACAACGAAATCGAACTTCAAAATCGAACAACGAAATCGAACAACGAAATCGAACAACGAAATCGAACAACGAAATCGAACAACGAAATCGAACAACGAAATCGAACAACGAAATCGAACAACGAAATCGAACAACGAAATCGAACAACGAAATCGAACAACGAAATCGAACAACGAAATCGAACAACGAAATCGAACAACGAAATCGAACTTCGAAATCGAACAACGAAATCGAACAACGAAATCGAACAACGAAATCGAACAACGAAATCGAACAACAAAATTGAACAACGAAATCGAACAACGAAATCGAACAACGAATTCGAACAACGAATTCGAACCACGAAATCGAACAAAGAACAACGAAATCTAACAACGAACAACGAAATCTAACAACGAACAACGAATTCGAACAACGAATTCGAACAACGAATTCGAACCACGTAATCGAACAACGAAATCGAACAACGAAATCGAAAAACGAAATCGATCAACGAAATCGAACAATCAAATCGAACAAAGAAAATCGAACAACGAAATCGATCAACGAAATCGAACACGAATTCAAACAACGAAATCGAACAACGAAATCGAACAACGAAATTGAACAACGAAATCGAACAACGAAATCGAACAACGAAATCGAACAACGAAATCGAACAACAAAATCGAACAACGGAATCGAACAACAAAATCGAACAACGAAATCGAACAACGAAATCTAACAACGAACAACGAAATCTAACAACGAACAACGAAATCTAACAACGAAATCGAACAACGAAATCGAACAACGAAATCGAACAACGAAATCTAACAACGAAATCGAACAACGAAATCAAACAACGAAATCGAACAACGAAATCGAACAACGAAATGGAACAACGAAATCGAACAAGAAATCGAACAACGAAATCGAATAACGAATCGAACAACGAAATCGAACAACGAAATCGAACAACAAATTAGAACAACGAAATCGAACAACGAAATCGAACAACGAAATCGAACAACGAAATCGAACTTCGAAATCGAACTTCGAAATCGAACAACGAAATCGAACAACGAAATCGAACAACGAAATCGAACAACGAAATCGAACAACGAAATCGAACAACGAAATCGAACAACGAAATCGAACAACGAAATCGAACAACAAAATCGAACAACGAAATCGAACAACGAAATCGAACAACGAAATCGAACAACGAAATCGAACAACAAAATCGAACAACGAAATCGAACAACGAAATCTAACAACGAACAACGAAATCTAACAACGAACAACGAAATCTAACAACGAAATCGAACAACGAAATCGAACAACGAAATCGAACAACGAAATCTAACAACGAAATCGAACAACGAAATCAAACAACGAAATCGAACAACGAAATCGAACAACGAAATGGAACAACGAAATCGAACAAGAAATCGAACAACGAAATCGAATAACGAATCGAACAACGAAATCGAACAACGAAATCGAACAACGAATTAGAACAACGAAATAGAACAACGAAATCCAACTTCGAAATCGAACAGCGAAATCGAAATCGAACAACAAACTGAAACCACGAAATCGAACCACGAAATAGAACAACGAAATGGAACAACGCAATCGAACAACGAAATCGAACCACGAAATCATACAACAATATCGAACAACGAAATCGAACATCGAAATCGAACAACTAAATCTAACAACGAACAACGAAATCTAATAACGAAATCGAACAACGAAATCGAACAACGAAATCGAACAACGAAATCGAACAACGAAATCGAACAACGAAATCGAACAACGAAATCGAACAACGAAATCGAACAACGAAATCGAACAACGAAATCGAACAACGAAATCGAACAACGAAATCGAACAACGAAATCGAACAACGAAATCGAACAACGAAATCGAACAACGAAATCGAACAACGAAATCGAACAACGAAATCGAACAACGAAATCGAACAACGAAATCGAACAACGAAATCGAACAACGAAATCGAACAACGAAATCGAACAACGAAATCGAACAACGAAATCGAACAACGAAATCGAACAACGAAATCGAACAACGAAATCGAACAACGAAATCGAACAACGAAATCGAACAACGAAATCGAACAACGAAATCGAACAACGAAATCGAACAACGAAATCGAACAACGAAATCGAACAACGAAATCGAACAACGAAATCGAACAACGAAATCGAACAACGAAATCGAACTTCGAAATCGAACAACGAAATCGAACAACGAAATCGAACAACGAAATCGAACAACGAAATCGAACAACAAAATCGAACAACGAAATCGAACAACGAAATCGAACAACGAATTAGAACAACGAAATAGAACAACGAAATCCAACTTCGAAATCGAACAGCGAAATCGAAATCGAACAACAAACTGAAACCACGAAATCGAACTACGAAATAGAACAATTAAATGGAACAACGTAATCGAACAACGAAATCGAACCACGAAATCATACAACAATATCGAACAACGAAAACGAACAACGAAATCGAACAACGGAATCGGACAACGAAATCGAACAACGAAATCGAACAACGAAATTGAACAACGAATTCGAACAACGAATTCGAACAACGAATTCGAACAACAAATTCGAACAACGAAATCGAACAACGAAATCGAACACCGAAATCGAACAACGAAATTGAACAACGAAATCGAACAACGAAATCGAACAACGAAATCGAACAACGAAATCGAACAACAAAATCGAACAACGAAATCGAACAACGAAATCGAACAACGAAATCGAACAACGAAATCGAACAACAAAATCGAACAACGAAATCGAACAACGAAATCTAACAACGAACAACGAAATCTAACAACGAACAACGAAATCTAACAACGAAATCGAACAACGAAATCGAACAACGAAATCGAACAACGAAATCTAACAACGAAATCGAACAACGAAATCAAACAACGAAATCGAACAACGAAATCGAACAACGAAATGGAACAACGAAATCGAACAAGAAATCGAACAACGAAATCGAATAACGAATCGAACAACGAAATCGAACAACGAAATCGAACAACGAATTAGAACAACGAAATAGAACAACGAAATCCAACTTCGAAATCGAACAGCGAAATCGAAATCGAACAACAAACTGAAACCACGAAATCGAACCACGAAATAGAACAACGAAATGGAACAACGCAATCGAACAACGAAATCGAACCACGAAATCATACAACAATATCGAACAACGAAATCGAACATCGAAATCGAACAACTAAATCTAACAACGAACAACGAAATCTAATAACGAAATCGAACAACTAAATCGAACAACGAAATCGAACAACGAAATCGAACAACGAAATCGAACAACGAAATCGAACAACGAAATCGAACAACGAAATCGAACAACGAAATCGAACAACGAAATCGAACAACGAAATCGAACAACGAAATCGAACAACGAAATCGAACAACGAAATCGAACAACGAAATCGAACAACGAAATCGAACAACGAAATCGAACAACGAAATCGAACAACGAAATCGAACAACGAAATCGAACAACGAAATCGAACAACGAAATCGAACAACGAAATCGAACAACGAAATCGAACAACGAAATCGAACAACGAAATCGAACAACGAAATCGAACAACGAAATCGAACAACGAAATCGAACAACGAAATCGAACAACGAAATCGAACAACGAAATCGAACAACGAAATCGAACAACGAAATCGAACTTCGAAATCGAACAACGAAATCGAACAACGAAATCGAACAACGAAATCGAACAACGAAATCGAACAACAAAATCGAACAACGAAATCGAACAACGAAATCGAACAACGAATTCGAACAACGAAATCGAACAACGAAATCTAACAACGAACAACGAAATCGAACAACGAAATCGAACAACGAAATCGAACAACGAAATCGAACAACGAATTAGAACAACGAAATAGAACAACGAAATCCAACTTCGAAATCGAACAGCGAAATCGAAATCGAACAACAAACTGAAACCACGAAATCGAACTACGAAATAGAACAATTAAATGGAACAACGTAATCGAACAACGAAATCGAACCACGAAATCATACAACAATATCGAACAACGAAAACGAACAACGAAATCGAACAACGGAATCGGACAACGAAATCGAACAACGAAATCGAACAACGAAATTGAACAACGAATTCGAACAACGAATTCGAACAACGAATTCGAACAACAAATTCGAACAACGAAATCGAACAACGAAATCGAACACCGAAATCGAACAACGAAATTGAACAACGAAATCGAACAACGAAATCGAACAACGAAATCGAACAACGAAATCGAACAACAAAATCGAACAACGAAATCGAACAACGAAATCGAACAACAAATTCGAACAACGAATTCGAACCACGAAATCGAACAACGAAATCTAACAACGAAATCGAACAACGAAATCGAAAAACGAAATCGATCAACGAAATCGAACAATCAAATCGAACAAAGAAAATCGAACAACGAAATCGATCAACGAAATCGAACAACGAAATCGAACAACGAAATCGAACAACGAAATCGAACAACGAATTCGAACAACGAAATCGAACAACGAAATCTAACAACGAACAACGAAATCGAACAACGAAATCGAACAACGAAATCGAACAACGAAATGGAACAACGAAATCGAACAACGAAATCGAATAACGAATCGAACAACGAAATCGAACAACGAAATCGAACAATCAAATCGAACAAAGAAAATCGAACAACGAAATCGAACAACGAAATCGAACAACGAAATCGAACAACGAAATCGAACAACGAAATCGAACAACGAAATCGAACAACGAATTAGAACAACGAAATAGAACAACGAAATCCAACTTCGAAATCGAACAGCGAAATCGAAATCGAACAACAAACTGAAACCACGAAATCGAACTACGAAATAGAACAATTAAATGGAACAACGTAATCGAACAACGAAATCGAACCACGAAATCATACAACAATATCGAACAACGAAAACGAACAACGAAATCGAACAACGGAATCGGACAACGAAATCGAACAACGAAATCGAACAACGAAATCGAACAACGAAATTGAACAACGAATTCGAACAACGAATTCGAACAACGAATTCGAACAACAATTCGAACAACGAAATCGAACAACGAAATTGAACACCGAAATCGAACAACGAAATTGAACAACGAAATCGAACAACGAAATCGAACAACGAAATCGAACAACGAAATCGAACAACAAAATCGAACAACGAAATCGAACAACGAAATCGAACAACGAATTCGAACAACGAATTCGAACCACGAAATCGAACAACGAAATCTAACAACGAAATCGAACAACGAAATCGAAAAACGAAATCGATCAACGAAATCGAACAATCAAATCGAACAAAGAAAATCGAACAACGAAATCGATCAACGAAATCGAACAACGAAATCGAACAACGAAATCGAACAACGAAATCGAACAACGAATTCGAACAACGAAATCGAACAACGAAATCTAACAACGAACAACGAAATCGAACAACGAAATCGAACAACGAAATCGAACAACGAAATGGAACAACGAAATCGAACAACGAAATCGAATAACGAATCGAACAACGAAATCGAACAACGAAATCGAACAACGAATTAGAACAACGAAATAGAACAACGAAATCCAACTTCGAAATCGAACAGCGAAATCGAAATCGAACAACAAACTGAAACCACGAAATCGAACCACGAAATAGAACAATTAAATGGAACAACGTAATCGAACAACGAAATCGAACCACGAAATCATACAACAATATCGAACAACGAAAACGAACAACGAAATCGAACAACGGAATCGGACAACGAAATCGAACAACGAAATTGAACAACGAATTCGAACAACGAATTCGAACAACGAAATCGAACAACGAAATCGAACACCGAAATCGAACAACGAAATTGAACAACGAAATCGAACAACGAAATCGAACAACGAAATCGAACAACGAAATCGAACAACAAAATCGAACAACGAAATCGAACAACGAAATCGAACAACGAATTCGAACAACGAATTCGAACCACGAAATCGAACAACGAAATCTAACAACGAAATCGAACAACGAAATCGAAAAACGAAATCGATCAACGAAATCGAACAATCAAATCGAACAAAGAAAATCGAACAACGAAATCGATCAACGAAATCGAACAACGAAATCGAACAACGAAATCGAACAACGAATTCGAACAACGAAATCGAACAACGAAATCTAACAACGAACAACGAAATCGAACAACGAAATCGAACAACGAAATCGAACAACGAAATGGAACAACGAAATCGAACAACGAAATCGAATAACGAATCGAACAACGAAATCGAACAACGAAATCGAACAACGAATTAGAACAACGAAATAGAACAACGAAATCCAACTTCGAAATCGAACAGCGAAATCGAAATCGAACAACAAACTGAAACCACGAAATCGAACCACGAAATAGAACAATTAAATGGAACAACGTAATCGAACAACGAAATCGAACCACGAAATCATACAACAATATCGAACAACGAAAACGAACAACGAAATCGAACAACGGAATCGGACAACGAAATCGAACAACGAAATCGAACAACGAAATCGAACAACGAAATTGAACAACGAATTCGAACAACGAATTCGAACAACGAATTCGAACAACAAATTCGAACAACGAAATCGAACAACGAAATCGAACACCGAAATCGAACAACGAAATTGAACAACGAAATCGAACAACGAAATCGAACAACGAAATCGAACAACGAAATCGAGCAACGAATTCGAACAACGAATTCGAACAACGAATTCGAACCACGAAATCGAACAACGAAATCTAACAACGAAATCGAACAACGAAATCGAAAAACGAAATCGATCAACGAAATCGAACAATCAAATCGAACAAAGAAAATCGAACAACGAAATCGATCAACGAAATCGAACAACGAAATCGAACAACGAAATCGAACAACGAAATCGAACAACGAATTCGAACAACGAAATCGAACAACGAAATCTAACAACGAACAACGAAATCGAACAACGAAATCGAACAACGAAATCGAACAACGAAATGGAACAACGAAATCGAACAACGAAATCGAATAACGAATCGAACAACGAAATCGAACAACGAAATCGAACAACGAATTAGAACAACGAAATAGAACAACGAAATCCAACTTCGAAATCGAACAGCGAAATCGAAATCGAACAACAAACTGAAACCACGAAATCGAACCACGAAATAGAACAATTAAATGGAACAACGTAATCGAACAACGAAATCGAACCACGAAATCATACAACAATATCGAACAACGAAAACGAACAACGAAATCGAACAACGGAATCGGACAACGAAATCGAACAACGAAATCGAACAACGAAATTGAACAACGAATTCGAACAACGAATTCGAACAACGAATTCGAACAACGAATTCGAACAACAAATTCGAACAACGAAATCGAACAACGAAATCGAACACCGAAATCGAACAACGAAATTGAACAACGAAATCGAACAACGAAATCGAACAACGAAATCGAACAACGAAATCGAGCAACAAAATCGAACAACGAAATCGAACAACGAAATCGAACAACGAATTCGAACAAGAACCACGAAATCGAACAACGAAATCTAACAACGAAATTGAACAACGAAATCGAAAAACGAAATCGATCAACGAAATCGAACAATCAAATCGAACAAAGAAAATCGAACAACGAAATCGATCAACGACATCGAACACGAATTCCAACAACGAAATCGAACAACGAAATGGAACAACGAAATCGAACAACGAAATCGAACAACGAAATCGAACAACGAAATCGAACAACGAAATCGAACAACGAAATCGAACAACGAAATCGAACAACGAAATCGAACAACGAAATCGAACAACGAAATCGAACAAAGAAAATCGAACAACGAAATCGATCAACGAAATCGAACAACGAAATCGAACAACGAATTCGAACAACGAATTCGTACAACGAATTCGAACAACGAAATCGAACAACGAAATCGAACTTCGTAATCGAACAACGAAATCGAACAACGAAATCGAACAACAAAATCGAACAACGAAATCGAACAACGAAATCGAACAACGAAATCCAACTTCGAAATCGAACAGCGAAATCGAACAACGAAATTGAACAACGAAATCGAACAACGAAATCGAACAACGAAATCGAACAACGAAATCGAACAACAAAATCGAACAACAAAATCGAACAACGAAATCGAACAACGAAATCGAACAACGAATTCGAACAACGAATTCGAACAACGAAATCGAACAACGAATTCGAACAACGAATTCGAACCACGAAATCGAACAACGAAATCTAACAACGAAATCGAACAACGAAATCGAAAAACGAAATCGATCAACGAAATCGAACAATCAAATCGAACAAAGAAAATCGAACAACGAAATCGATCAACGAAATCGAACACGAATTCCAACAACGAAATCGAACAACGAAATGGAACAACGAAATCGAACAACGAAATCGAACAACGAAATCGAACAACGAAATCGAACAACGAAATCGAACAACGAAATCGAACAACGAAATCGAACAACGAAATCGAACAATCAAATCGAACAAAGAAAATCGAACAACGAAATCGATCAACGAAATCGAACAACGAAATCGAACAACGAATTCGAACAACGAATTCGAACAACGAATTCGAACAACGAAATCGAACAACGAAATCGAACAACGAAATCGAACAACGAAATCGAACAACGAAATCGAACAACGAAATCGAACAACGAAATCGAACAACGAAATCGAACAACGAAATCGAACAACGAAATCTAACAACGAACAACGAAATCGAACAACGAAATCGAACAATGAAATCGAACAACGAAATGGAACAACGAAATCGAACAACGAAATCGAACAATCAAATCGAACAAAGAAAATCGAACAACGAAATCGATCAACGAAATCGAACACGAATTCCAACAACGAAATCGAACAACGAAATGGAACAACGAAATCGAACAACGAAATCGAACAACGAAATCGAACAACGAAATCGAACAACGAAATCGAACAACGAAATCGAACAACGAAATCGAACAACGAAATCGAACAACGAAATCGAACAACGAAATCGAACAACGAAATCGAACAAAGAAAATCGACCAACGAAATCGATCAACGAAATCGAACAACGAAATCGAACAACGAATTCGAACAACGAATTCGTACAACGAATTCGAACAACGAAATCGAACAACGAAATCGAACTTCGTAATCGAACAACGAAATCGAACAACGAAATCGAACAACAAAATCGAACAACGAAATCGAACAACGAAATCGAACAACGAAATCCAACTTCGAAATCGAACAGCGAAATCGAAATCGAACAACAAACTGAAACCACGAAATCGAACCACGAAATAGAACAATTAAATGGAACAACGTAATCGAACAACGAAATCGAACCACGAAATCATACAACAATATCGAACAACGAAAACGAACAACGAAATCGAACAACGGAATCGGACAACGAAATCGAACAACGAAATCGAACAACGAAATCGAACAACGAAATTGAACAACGAATTCGAACAACGAATTCGAACAACGAATTCGAACAACAAATTCGAACAACGAAATCGAACAACGAAATCGAACACCGAAATCGAACAACGAAATTGAACAACGAAATCGAACAACGAAATCGAACAACGAAATCGAACAACGAAATCGAACAACAAAATCGAACAACAAAATCGAACAACGAAATCGAACAACGAAATCGAACAACGAATTCGAACAACGAATTCGAACCACGAAATCGAACAACGAAATCTAACAACGAAATCGAACAACGAAATCGAAAAACGAAATCGATCAACGAAATCGAACAATCAAATCGAACAAAGAAAATCGAACAACGAAATCGATCAACGAAATCGAACACGAATTCCAACAACGAAATCGAACAACGAAATGGAACAACGAAATCGAACAACGAAATCGAACAACGAAATCGAACAACGAAATCGAACAACGAAATCGAACAACGAAATCGAACAACGAAATCGAACAACGAAATCGAACAACGAAATCGAACAATCAAATCGAACAAAGAAAATCGAACAACGAAATCGATCAACGAAATCGAACAACGAAATCGAACAACGAATTCGAACAACGAATTCGAACAACGAATTCGAACAACGAAATCGAACAACGAAATCGAACAACGAAATCGAACAACGAAATCGAACAACGAAATCGAACAACGAAATCGAACAACGAAATCGAACAACGAAATCGAACAACGAAATCTAACAACGAACAACGAAATCGAACAACGAAATCGAACAATGAAATCGAACAACGAAATGGAACAACGAAATCGAACAACGAAATCGAACAACGAAATCGAATAACGAATCGAACAACGAAATCGAACAACGAAATCGAACAACGAAATCGAACAACGAATTAGAACAACGAAATAGAACAACGAATTCGAACAACGAAATCGAACAACGAAATCGAACAACGAAATCGAACAACGAAATCGAACAACGAAATCGAACAACGAAATCGAACAACGAAATCGAACAACGAAATCGAACAACGAAATCTAACAACGAACAACGAAATCGAACAACGAAATCGAACAATGAAATCGAACAACGAAATGGAACAACGAAATCGAACAACGAAATCGAACAACGAAATCGAATAACGAATCGAACAACGAAATCGAACAACGAAATCGAACAACGAAATCGAACAACGAATTAGAACAACGAAATAGAACAACGAAATCTAACTTCGAAATCGAACAGCGAAATCGAAATCGAACAACAAACTGAAACCACGAAATCGAACCACGAAATAGAACAATTAAATGGAACAACGCAATCGAACAAAGAAATCGAACCACGAAATCATACAACAATATCGAACAACGAAAACGAACAACGAAATCGAACAACGGAATCGGACAACGAAATCGAACAACGAAATCGAACAACGAAATCGAATAACGAAATCGAACAACGAAATCGAATAACGAATCGAACAACGAAATCGAACAACGAAATCGAACAACGAAATCGAACAACGAAATCGAACAACGAATTAGAACAACGAAATAGAACAACGAAATCCAACTTCGAAATCGAACAGCGAAATCGAAATCGAACAACAAACTGAAACCACGAAATCGAACCACGAAATAGAACAACGAAATGGAACAACGCAATCGAACAACGAAATCGAACCACGAAATCATACAACAATATCGAACAACGAAAACGAACAACGAAATCGAACAACGGAATCGGACAACGAAATCGAACAACGAAATCGAACAACGAAATCGAACAACGAATTCGAACAACGAAATCGAACAACGGAATCGGACAACGAAATCGAACAACGAAATCGAACAACGAAATCGAACAACGAAATCGAACAACGAAATCGAACAACGAAATCGAACAACGAAATTGAACAACGAAATCGAACAACGAAATCGAACAACGAAATCGAACGAAATCGAACAACGAAATCGAACAACGAAATCGAACAACGAAATCGAATAACGAATCGAACAATGAAATCTAACAACGAATTAGAACAACGAAATAGAACAACGAAATCCAACTTCGAAATCGAACAGCGAAATCGAAATCGAACAACAAACTGAAACCACGAAATAGAACCACGAAATAGAACAACGAAATGGAACAACGCAATCGAACAACGAAATCGAACCACGAAATCATACAACAATATCGAACAACGAAAACGAACAACGAAATCGAACAACGGAATCGGACAACGAAATCGAACAACGAAATCGAACAACGAAATCGAACAACGAAATCGAACAACGAAATCGAACAACGAAATCGAACAACGAATTCGAACAACGAATTCGAACAACGAATTCGAACAACGACATCGAACAACGAAATCGAACAACGAAATCGAACAACCAAATCGAACAACGAAATCGAACTTCGAAATCGAACAACGAAATCGAACAACGAAATCGAACAACGAAATCGAACAACGAAATCGAACAACGAAATCGAACAACGAAATCGAACAACGAAATCGAACAACGAAATCGAACAACGAAATCGAACAACGAAATCGAACAACGAAATCGAACAACGAAATCGAACAACGAAATCGAACTACGAAATCGAACAACGAAATCGAACAACGAAATCTAACAACGAAATCGAACAACGAAATCGAACAACGAAATCGAACAACGAAATCGAACAACGAAATCGAACAACGAAATCGAACTTCAAAATCGAACAACGAAATTGAACAACAAAATCGAACAACGAAATCGAACAACGAATTCGAACAACGAATTCGAACAACGAATTCGAACAACAAATTCGAACAACGAAATCGAACAACGAAATCGAACAACAAAATCGAACAACGAAATCGAACAACGAAATCGAACAACGAAATCGAACAACGAAATCGAACAACAAAATCGAACAACGAAATCGAACTACGAAATCGAACAACGAATTCGAACAACGAATTCGAACCACGAAATCGAACAACGAAATCTAACAACGAAATCGAACAACGAAATCGAAAAACGAAATCGATCAACGAAATCGAACAATCAAATCGAACAAAGAAAATCGAACAACGAAATCGATCAACGAAATCGAACACGAATTCCAACAACGAAATCGAACAACGAAATGGAACAACGAAATCGAACAACGAAATCGAGCAACGAAATCGAACAACGAAATCGAACAACGAAATCGAACTTCAAAATCGAACAACGAAATTGAACAACAAAATCGAACAACGAAATCGAACAACGAATTCGAACAACGAATTCGAACAACGAATTCGAACAACAAATTCGAACAACGAAATCGAACAACGAAATCGAACAACGAAATCGAACAACGAAATCGAACAACGAAATCGAACAACGAAATCGAACAACGAAATCGAACAACAAAATCGAACAACGAAATCGAACTACGAAATCGAACAACGAATTCGAACAACGAATTCGAACCACGAAATCGAACAACGAAATCTAACAACGAAATCGAACAACGAAATCGAAAAACGAAATCGATCAACGAAATCGAACAATCAAATCGAACAAAGAAAATCGAACAACGAAATCGATCAACGAAATCAAACACGAATTCCAACAACGAAATCGAACAACGAAATGGAACAACGAAATCGAACAACGAAATCGAACAACGAAATCGAACAACGAAATCGAACAACGAAATCGAACAACGAAATCGAACAACGAAATCGAACAACGAAATCGAACAACGAAATCGAACAACGAAATCGAACAACGAAATCGAACAACGAAATCGAACAACGAAATCGAACAACGAAATCGAACAACGAAATCGAACAACGAAATCGAACAACGAAATCGAACAACGAAATCGAACAACGAAATCGAACAACGAAATCGAACAACGAAATCGAACAACGAAATCGAACAACGAAATCGAACAACGAAATCGAACAACGAAATGGAACAACGAAATCGAACAACGAAAGCGAACTTCGAAATCGAACAACGAAATCGAACAACGAAATCGAACAACGAAATCGAACAACGAAATCGAACAACGAAATCGAACAACGAAATCGAACAACGAAATCGAACAACGAAATCGAACAACGAAATCGAACAACGAAATCGAACAACGAAATCGAACAACGAAATCGAACAACGAAATCGAACAACGAAATCGAACAACGAATTCGAACAACGAATTCGAACAACGAATTCGAACAACGAAATCGAACAACGAAATCGAACAACGAAATCGAACAACGAAATCGAACAACGAAATCGAACAACGGAATCGAACAACGAAATCGAACAACGAAATCGAACAACGAAATCGAACAACGAAATCGAACTTCGAAATCGAACAACGAAATCGAACGAAATCGAACAACGAAATCGAACAACGAAATCGAACAACAAAATCGAACAACGAAATCGAACAACGAAATCGAACAACGAATTCGAACAACGAATTCGAACCACGAAATCGAACAAAGAACAACGAAATCTAACAACGAACAACGAAATCTAACAACGAACAACGAAATCTAACAACGAAATCGAACAACGAAATCGAACAACGAAATCGAACAACGAAATCGAACAACGAAATCTAACAACGAACAACGAAATCGAACAACGAAATCGAACAACGAAATCGAACAACGAAATCGAATAACGAATCGAACAACGAAATCGAACAACGAAATCGAACAACGAATTAGAACAACGAAATAGAACAACGAAATCCAACTTCGAAATCGAACAGCGAAATCGAAATCGAACAACAAACTGAAACCACGAAATCGAACCACGAAATAGAACAATTAAATGGAACAACGTAATCGAACAACGAAATGGAACCACGAAATCATACAACAATATCGAACAACGAAAACGAACAACGAAATCGAACAACGGAATCGGACAACGAAATCGAACAACGAAATCGAACAACGAAATCGAACAACGAATTCGAACAACGAAATCGAACAACGAATTCGAACAACGAAATAGAACAACGAAATCGAACAACGAAATCGAACAACGAAATCGAACAACGAAATCGAACAACGAAATCGAACAACGAAATTGAACAACGAAATCGAACAACGAAATCGAACAACGAAATCGAACGAAATCGAACAACGAAATCGAACAACGAAATCGAACAACGAAATCGAATAACGAATCGAACAACGAAATCTAACAACGAATTAGAACAACGAAATAGAACAACGAAATCCAACTTCGAAATCGAACAGCGAAATCGAAATCGAACAACAAACTGAAACCACGAAATCGAACCACGAAATAGAACAACGAAATGGAACAACGCAATCGAACAACGAAATCGAACCACGAAATCATACAACAATATCGAACAACGAAAACGAACAACGAAATCGAACAACGGAATCGGACAACGAAATCGAACAACGAAATCGAACAACGAAATCGAACAACGAAATCGAACAACGAAATCGAACAACGAAATCGAACAACGAATTCGAACAACGAATTCGAACAACGAATTCGAACAACGACATCGAACAACGAAATCGAACAACGAAATCGAACAACCAAATCGAACAACGAAATCGAACTTCGAAATCGAACAACGAAATCGAACAACGAAATCGAACAACGAAATCGAACAACGAAATCGAACAACGAAATCGAACAACGAAATCGAACAACGAAATCGAACAACGAAATCGAACAACGAAATCGAACAACGAAATCGAACAACGAAATCGAACAACGAAATCGAACAACGAAATCGAACAACGAAATCGAACTACGAAATCGAACAACGAAATCGAACATCGAAATCTAACAACGAAATCGAACAACGAAATCGAACAACGAAATCGAACAACGAAATCGAACAACGAAATCGAACAACGAAATCGAACAACGAAATCGAACAACGAAATCGAACAACGAAATCGAACTTCAAAATCGAACAACGAAATTGAACAACAAAATCGAACAACGAAATCGAACAACGAATTCGAACAACGAATTCGAACAACGAATTCGAACAACAAATTCGAACAACGAAATCGAACAACGAAATCGAACAACGAAATCGAACAACGAAATCGAACAACGAAATCGAACAACGAAATCGAACAACGAAATCGAACAACAAAATCGAACAACGAAATCGAACTACGAAATCGAACAACGAATTCGAACAACGAATTCGAACCACGAAATCGAACAACGAAATCTAACAACGAAATCGAACAACGAAATCGAAAAACGAAATCGATCAACGAAATCGAACAATCAAATCGAACAAAGAAAATCGAACAACGAAATCGATCAACGAAATCGAACACGAATTCCAACAACGAAATCGAACAACGAAATGCAACAACGAAATCGAACAACGAAATCGAACAACGAAATCGAACAACGAAATCGAACAACGAAATCGAACAACGAAATCGAACAACGAAATCGAACAACGAAATCGAACAACGAAATCGAACTTCAAAATCGAACAACGAAATTGAACAACAAAATCGAACAACGAAATCGAACAACGAATTCGAACAACGAATTCGAACAACGAATTCGAACAACAAATTCGAACAACGAAATCGAACAACGAAATCGAACAACGAAATCGAACAACGAAATCGAACAACGAAATCGAACAACGAAATCGAACAACGAAATCGAACAACAAAATCGAACAACGAAATCGAACTACGAAATCGAACAACGAATTCGAACAACGAATTCGAACCACGAAATCGAACAACGAAATCTAACAACGAAATCGAACAACGAAATCGCAAAACGAAATCGATCAACGAAATCGAACAATCAAATCGAACAAAGAAAATCGAACAACGAAATCGATCAACGAAATCGAACACGAATTCCAACAACGAAATCGAACAACGAAATGGAACAACGAAATCGAACAACGAAATCGAACAACGAAATCGAACAACGAAATCGAACAACGAAATCGAACAACGAAATCGAACAACGAAATCGAACAACGAAATCGAACAACGAAATCGAACAACGAAATCGAACAACGAAATCGAACAACGAAATCGAACAACGAAATCGAACAACGAAATCGAACAACGAAATCGAACAACGAAATCGAACAACGAAATCGAACAACGAAATCGAACAACGAAATCGAACAACGAAATGGAACAACGAAATCGAACAACGAAAGCGAACTTCGAAATCGAACAACGAAATCGAACAACGAAATCGAACAACGAAATCGAACAACGAAATCGAACAACGAAATCGAACAACGAAATCGAACAACGAAATCGAACAACGAAATCGAACAACGAAATCGAACAACGAAATCGAACAACGAAATCGAACAACGAAATCGAACAACGAAATCGAACAACGAATTCGAACAACGAATTCGAACAACGAATTCGAACAACGAAATCGAACAACGAAATCGAACAACGAAATCGAACAACGAAATCGAACAACGAAATCGAACAACGGAATCGAACAACGAAATCGAACAACGAAATCGAACAACGAAATCGAACAACGAAATCGAACTTCGAAATCGAACAACGAAATCGAACGAAATCGAACAACGAAATCGAACAACGAAATCGAACAACAAAATCGAACAACGAAATCGAACAACGAAATCGAACAACGAATTCGAACAACGAATTCGAACCACGAAATCGAACAAAGAACAACGAAATCTAACAACGAACAACGAAATCTAACAACGAACAACGAAATCTAACAACGAAATCGAACAACGAAATCGAACAACGAAATCGAACAACGAAATCGAACAACGAAATCTAACAACGAACAACGAAATCGAACAACGAAATCGAACAACGAAATCGAACAACGAAATCGAACAACGAAATCGAATAACGAATCGAACAACGAAATCGAACAACGAAATCGAACAACGAATTAGAACAACGAAATAGAACAACGAAATCCAACTTCGAAATCGAACAGCGAAATCGAAATCGAACAACAAACTGAAACCACGAAATCGAACCACGAAATAGAACAATTAAATGGAACAACGTAATCGAACAACGAAATGGAACCACGAAATCATACAACAATATCGAACAACGAAAACGAACAACGAAATCGAACAACGGAATCGGACAACGAAATCGAACAACGAAATCGAACAACGAAATCGAACAACGAAATCGAACAACGAATTCGAACAACGAAATCGAACAACGAATTCGAACAACGAAATACGAAATCGAACAAAGAAATCGAACAACAAATTCGAACAACGAAATCGAACAACGAAATCGAACAACGAAATCGAACAACGAAATCGAACAACGAAATCGAACAACGAAATCGAACAAGGAAATCGAACAACGAAATCGAACAACGAATCGAACAACGAAATCGAACAACCAAATCGAACAACGAAATCGAACAACGAAATCGAACAACGAAATCGAACAACGAAATCGAACAACGAATTCGAACAACGAAATCGAACTTCAAAATCGAACAACGAAATCGAACAACGAAATCGAACAACGAATTCGAACAACGAATTCGAACAACTAATTCGAACAACGAAATCGAACAACGAAATCGAACAACGAAATCGAACAACGAAATCGAACAACGAAATCGAACAACGAAATCGAACAACGAAATCGAACAACGAAATCGAACAACAAAATCGAACAACGAAATCGAACAACGAAATCGAACAACGAATTCGAACAACGAATTCGAACCACGAAATCGAACAACGAAATCTAACAACGAAATCGAACAACGAAATCGAAAAACGAAATCGATCAACGAAATCGAACAATCAAATCGAACAAAGAAAATCGAACAACGAAATCGATCAACGAAATCGAACACGAATTCCAACAACGAAATCGAACAACGAAATGGAACAACGAAATGGAACAACGAAATCGAACAACGAAATCGAACAACGAAATCGAACAACGAAATCGAACAACGAAATCGAACAACGAAATCGAACAACGAAATCGAACAACGAAATCGAACAACGAAATCGAACAACGAAATCGAACAACGAAATCGAACAACGAAATCGAACAACGAAATCGAACAACGAAATCGAACAACGAAATCGAACAACGAAATCGAACAACGAAATCGAACAACGAAATCGAACAACGAAATCGAACAACGAAAGCGAACTTCGAAATCGAACAACGAAATCGAACAACGAAATCGAACAACGAAATCGAACAACGAAATCGAACAACGAAATCGAACAACGAAATCGAACAACGAAATCGAACAACGAAATCGAACAACGAAATCGAACAACGAAATCGAACAACGAAATCGAACAACGAAATCGAACAACGAAATCGAACAACGAAATCGAACAACGAAATCGAACAACGAATTCGAACAACGAATTCGAACCACGAAATCGAACAACGAAATCTAACAACGAACAACGAAATCGAACAACGAAATCGAACAACGAAATGGAACAACGAAATCTAACAACGAAATCGAACAACGAAATCGAATAACGAATCGAACAACGAAATCGAACAACGAAATCGAACAACGAAATCGAACAACGAAATCGAACAACGAATTAGAACAACGAAATAGAACTACGAAATCGAACAACGAAATCGAACAACGAATTAGAACAACGAAATAGAACTACGAAATCCAACTTCGAAATCGAACAGCGAAATCGAAATCGAACAACAAACTGAAACCACGAAATCGAACCTGAAATAGAACAATTAAATTGAACAACGCAATCGAACAACGAAATCGAACCACGAAATCATACAACAATATCGAACAACGAAAACGAACAACGAAATCGAACAACGGAATCGGACAACGAAATCGAACAACGAAATCGAACAACGAAATCGAACAACGAAATCGAACAACGAAATCGAACAACGAAATCGAACAACGAAATCGAACAACGAAATCGAACAACGAAATGGAACAACGAAATCGAACAACGAAAGCGAACTTCGAAATCGAACAACGAAATCGAACAACGAAATCGAACAACGAAATCGAACAACGAAATCGAACAACGAAATCGAACAACGAAATCGAACAACGAAATCGAACAACGAAATCGAACAACGAAATCGAACAACGAAATCGAACAACGAAATCGAACAACGAAATCGAACAACGAAATCGAACAACGAAATCGAACAACGAAATCGAACAACGAATTCGAACAACGAATTCGAACAACGAATTCGAACAACGAAATCGAACAACGAAATCGAACAACGAAATCGAACAACGAAATCGAACAACGAAATCGAACAACGGAATCGAACAACGAAATCGAACAACGAAATCGAACAACGAAATCGAACAACGAAATCGAACTTCGAAATCGAACAACGAAATCGAACGAAATCGAACAACGAAATCGAACAACGAAATCGAACAACAAAATCGAACAACGAAATCGAACAACGAAATCAAACAACGAATTCGAACAACGAATTCGAACCACGAAATCGAACAAAGAACAACGAAATCTAACAACGAACAACGAAATCTAACAACGAACAACGAAATCTAACAACGAAATCGAACAACGAAATCGAACAACGAAATCGAACAACGAAATCGAACAACGAAATCTAACAACGAACAACGAAATCGAACAACGAAATCGAACAACGAAATCGAACAACGAAATCGAACAACGAAATCGAATAACGAATCGAACAACGAAATCGAACAACGAAATCGAACAACGAATTAGAACAACGAAATAGAACAACGAAATCCAACTTCGAAATCGAACAGCGAAATCGAAATCGAACAACAAACTGAAACCACGAAATCGAACCACGAAATAGAACAATTAAATGGAACAACGTAATCGAACAACGAAATGGAACCACGAAATCATACAACAATATCGAACAACGAAAACGAACAACGAAATCGAACAACGGAATCGGACAACGAAATCGAACAACGAAATCGAACAACGAAATCGAACAACGAATTCGAACAACGAAATCGAACAACGAATTCGAACAACGAAATAGAACAACGAAATCGAACAACGAAATCGAACAACGAAATCGAACAACGAAATCGAACAACGAAATCGAACAACGAAATTGAACAACGAAATCGAACAACGAAATCGAACAACGAAATCGAACGAAATCGAACAACGAAATCGAACAACGAAATCGAACAACGAAATCGAATAACGAATCGAACAACGAAATCTAACAACGAATTAGAACAACGAAATAGAACAACGAAATCCAACTTCGAAATCGAACAGCGAAATCGAAATCGAACAACAAACTGAAACCACGAAATCGAACCACGAAATAGAACAACGAAATGGAACAACGCAATCGAACAACGAAATCGAACCACGAAATCATACAACAATATCGAACAACGAAAACGAACAACGAAATCGAACAACGGAATCGGACAACGAAATCGAACAACGAAATCGAACAACGAAATCGAACAACGAAATCGAACAACGAAATCGAACAACGAAATCGAACAACGAATTCGAACAACGAATTCGAACAACGAATTCGAACAACGACATCGAACAACGAAATCGAACAACGAAATCGAACAACCAAATCGAACAACGAAATCGAACTTCGAAATCGAACAACGAAATCGAACAACGAAATCGAACAACGAAATCGAACAACGAAATCGAACAACGAAATCGAACAACGAAATCGAACAACGAAATCGAACAACGAAATCGAACAACGAAATCGAACAACGAAATCGAACAACGAAATCGAACAACGAAATCGAACAACGAAATCGAACTACGAAATCGAACAACGAAATCGAACAACGAAATCTAACAACGAAATCGAACAACGAAATCGAACAACGAAATCGAACAACGAAATCGAACAACGAAATCGAACAACGAAATCGAACAACGAAATCGAACAACGAATTCGAACAACGAATTCGAACAACGAATTCGAACAACGAAATCGAACAACGAAATCGAACAACGAAATCGAACAACGAAATCGAACAACGAAATCGAACAACGGAATCGAACAACGAAATCGAACAACGAAATCGAACAACGAAATCGAACAACGAAATCGAACTTCGAAATCGAACAACGAAATCGAACGAAATCGAACAACGAAATCGAACAACGAAATCGAACAACAAAATCGAACAACGAAATCGAACAACGAAATCAAACAACGAATTCGAACAACGAATTCGAACCACGAAATCGAACAAAGAACAACGAAATCTAACAACGAACAACGAAATCTAACAACGAACAACGAAATCTAACAACGAAATCGAACAACGAAATCGAACAACGAAATCGAACAACGAAATCGAACAACGAAATCTAACAACGAACAACGAAATCGAACAACGAAATCGAACAACGAAATCGAACAACGAAATCGAACAACGAAATCGAATAACGAATCGAACAACGAAATCGAACAACGAAATCGAACAACGAATTAGAACAACGAAATAGAACAACGAAATCCAACTTCGAAATCGAACAGCGAAATCGAAATCGAACAACAAACTGAAACCACGAAATCGAACCACGAAATAGAACAATTAAATGGAACAACGTAATCGAACAACGAAATGGAACCACGAAATCATACAACAATATCGAACAACGAAAACGAACAACGAAATCGAACAACGGAATCGGACAACGAAATCGAACAACGAAATCGAACAACGAAATCGAACAACGAATTCGAACAACGAAATCGAACAACGAATTCGAACAACGAAATAGAACAACGAAATCGAACAACGAAATCGAACAACGAAATCGAACAACGAAATCGAACAACGAAATCGAACAACGAAATTGAACAACGAAATCGAACAACGAAATCGAACAACGAAATCGAACGAAATCGAACAACGAAATCGAACAACGAAATCGAACAACGAAATCGAATAACGAATCGAACAACGAAATCTAACAACGAATTAGAACAACGAAATAGAACAACGAAATCCAACTTCGAAATCGAACAGCGAAATCGAAATCGAACAACAAACTGAAACCACGAAATCGAACCACGAAATAGAACAACGAAATGGAACAACGCAATCGAACAACGAAATCGAACCACGAAATCATACAACAATATCGAACAACGAAAACGAACAACGAAATCGAACAACGGAATCGGACAACGAAATCGAACAACGAAATCGAACAACGAAATCGAACAACGAAATCGAACAACGAAATCGAACAACGAAATCGAACAACGAATTCGAACAACGAATTCGAACAACGAATTCGAACAACGACATCGAACAACGAAATCGAACAACGAAATCGAACAACCAAATCGAACAACGAAATCGAACTTCGAAATCGAACAACGAAATCGAACAACGAAATCGAACAACGAAATCGAACAACGAAATCGAACAACGAAATCGAACAACGAAATCGAACAACGAAATCGAACAACGAAATCGAACAACGAAATCGAACAACGAAATCGAACAACGAAATCGAACAACGAAATCGAACAACGAAATCGAACTACGAAATCGAACAACGAAATCGAACAACGAAATCTAACAACGAAATCGAACAACGAAATCGAACAACGAAATCGAACAACGAAATCGAACAACGAAATCGAACAACGAAATCGAACAACGAAATCGAACAACGAAATCGAACAACGAAATCGAACTTCAAAATCGAACAACGAAATTGAACAACAAAATCGAACAACGAAATCGAACAACGAATTCGAACAACGAATTCGAACAACGAATTCGAACAACAAATTCGAACAACGAAATCGAACAACGAAATCGAACAACGAAATCGAACAACGAAATCGAACAACGAAATCGAACAACGAAATCGAACAACGAAATCGAACAACAAAATCGAACAACGAAATCGAACTACGAAATCGAACAACGAATTCGAACAACGAATTCGAACCACGAAATCGAACAACGAAATCTAACAACGAAATCGAACAACGAAATCGAAAAACGAAATCGATCAACGAAATCGAACAATCAAATCGAACAAAGAAAATCGAACAACGAAATCGATCAACGAAATCGAACACGAATTCCAACAACGAAATCGAACAACGAAATGCAACAACGAAATCGAACAACGAAATCGAACAACGAAATCGAACAACGAAATCGAACAACGAAATCGAACAACGAAATCGAACAACGAAATCGAACAACGAAATCGAACTTCAAAATCGAACAACGAAATTGAACAACAAAATCGAACAACGAAATCGAACAACGAATTCGAACAACGAATTCGAACAACGAATTCGAACAACAAATTCGAACAACGAAATCGAACAACGAAATCGAACAACGAAATCGAACAACGAAATCGAACAACGAAATCGAACAACGAAATCGAACAACGAAATCGAACAACAAAATCGAACAACGAAATCGAACTACGAAATCGAACAACGAATTCGAACAACGAATTCGAACCACGAAATCGAACAACGAAATCTAACAACGAAATCGAACAACGAAATCGCAAAACGAAATCGATCAACGAAATCGAACAATCAAATCGAACAAAGAAAATCGAACAACGAAATCGATCAACGAAATCGAACACGAATTCCAACAACGAAATCGAACAACGAAATGGAACAACGAAATCGAACAACGAAATCGAACAACGAAATCGAACAACGAAATCGAACAACGAAATCGAACAACGAAATCGAACAACGAAATCGAACAACGAAATCGAACAACGAAATCGAACAACGAAATCGAACAACGAAATCGAACAACGAAATCGAACAACGAAATCGAACAACGAAATCGAACAACGAAATCGAACAACGAAATCGAACAACGAAATCGAACAACGAAATCGAACAACGAAATCGAACAACGAAATCGAACAACGAAATGGAACAACGAAATCGAACAACGAAAGCGAACTTCGAAATCGAACAACGAAATCGAACAACGAAATCGAACAACGAAATCGAACAACGAAATCGAACAACGAAATCGAACAACGAAATCGAACAACGAAATCGAACAACGAAATCGAACAACGAAATCGAACAACGAAATCGAACAACGAAATCGAACAACGAAATCGAACAACGAAATCGAACAACGAAATCGAACAACGAATTCGAACAACGAATTCGAACAACGAATTCGAACAACGAAATCGAACAACGAAATCGAACAACGAAATCGAACAACGAAATCGAACAACGAAATCGAACAACGGAATCGAACAACGAAATCGAACAACGAAATCGAACAACGAAATCGAACAACGAAATCGAACTTCGAAATCGAACAACGAAATCGAACGAAATCGAACAACGAAATCGAACAACGAAATCGAACAACAAAATCGAACAACGAAATCGAACAACGAAATCGAACAACGAATTCGAACAACGAATTCGAACCACGAAATCGAACAAAGAACAACGAAATCTAACAACGAACAACGAAATCTAACAACGAACAACGAAATCTAACAACGAAATCGAACAACGAAATCGAACAACGAAATCGAACAACGAAATCGAACAACGAAATCTAACAACGAACAACGAAATCGAACAACGAAATCGAACAACGAAATCGAACAACGAAATCGAATAACGAATCGAACAACGAAATCGAACAACGAAATCGAACAACGAATTAGAACAACGAAATAGAACAACGAAATCCAACTTCGAAATCGAACAGCGAAATCGAAATCGAACAACAAACTGAAACCACGAAATCGAACCACGAAATAGAACAATTAAATGGAACAACGTAATCGAACAACGAAATGGAACCACGAAATCATACAACAATATCGAACAACGAAAACGAACAACGAAATCGAACAACGGAATCGGACAACGAAATCGAACAACGAAATCGAACAACGAAATCGAACAACGAAATCGAACAACGAATTCGAACAACGAAATCGAACAACGAATTCGAACAACGAAATACGAAATCGAACAAAGAAATCGAACAACAAATTCGAACAACGAAATCGAACAACGAAATCGAACAACGAAATCGAACAACGAAATCGAACAACGAAATCGAACAACGAAATCGAACAAGGAAATCGAACAACGAAATCGAACAACGAATCGAACAACGAAATCGAACAACCAAATCGAACAACGAAATCGAACAACGAAATCGAACAACGAAATCGAACAACGAAATCGAACAACGAATTCGAACAACGAAATCGAACTTCAAAATCGAACAACGAAATCGAACAACGAAATCGAACAACGAATTCGAACAACTAATTCGAACAACGAAATCGAACAACGAAATCGAACAACGAAATCGAACAACGAAATCGAACAACGAAATCGAACAACGAAATCGAACAACGAAATCGAACAACGAAATCGAACAACAAAATCGAACAACGAAATCGAACAACGAAATCGAACAACGAATTCGAACAACGAATTCGAACCACGAAATCGAACAACGAAATCTAACAACGAAATCGAACAACGAAATCGAAAAACGAAATCGATCAACGAAATCGAACAATCAAATCGAACAAAGAAAATCGAACAACGAAATCGATCAACGAAATCGAACACGAATTCCAACAACGAAATCGAACAACGAAATGGAACAACGAAATGGAACAACGAAATCGAACAACGAAATCGAACAACGAAATCGAACAACGAAATCGAACAACGAAATCGAACAACGAAATCGAACAACGAAATCGAACAACGAAATCGAACAACGAAATCGAACAACGAAATCGAACAACGAAATCGAACAACGAAATCGAACAACGAAATCGAACAACGAAATCGAACAACGAAATCGAACAACGAAATCGAACAACGAAATCGAACAACGAAATCGAACAACGAAATCGAACAACGAAAGCGAACTTCGAAATCGAACAACGAAATCGAACAACGAAATCGAACAACGAAATCGAACAACGAAATCGAACAACGAAATCGAACAACGAAATCGAACAACGAAATCGAACAACGAAATCGAACAACGAAATCGAACAACGAAATCGAACAACGAAATCGAACAACGAAATCGAACAACGAAATCGAACAACGAAATCGAACAACGAATTCGAACAACGAATTCGAACCACGAAATCGAACAACGAAATCTAACAACGAACAACGAAATCGAACAACGAAATCGAACAACGAAATGGAACAACGAAATCTAACAACGAAATCGAACAACGAAATCGAATAACGAATCGAACAACGAAATCGAACAACGAAATCGAACAACGAAATCGAACAACGAAATCGAACAACGAATTAGAACAACGAAATAGAACTACGAAATCGAACAACGAAATCGAACAACGAATTAGAACAACGAAATAGAACTACGAAATCCAACTTCGAAATCGAACAGCGAAATCGAAATCGAACAACAAACTGAAACCACGAAATCGAACCTGAAATAGAACAATTAAATTGAACAACGCAATCGAACAACGAAATCGAACCACGAAATCATACAACAATATCGAACAACGAAAACGAACAACGAAATCGAACAACGGAATCGGACAACGAAATCGAACAACGAAATCGAACAACGAAATCGAACAACGAAATCGAACAACGAAATCGAATAACGAATCGAACAACGAAATCGAACAACGAAATCGAACAACGAAATCGAACAACGAATTAGAACAACGAAATAGAACAACGAAATCGAACAACGAAATCGAACAACGAAATCGAATAACGAAATCGAACAACGAAATCGAACAACGAATTCGAACAACGAATTCGAACAACAAATTCGAACAACGAAATCGAACAACGAAATCGAACAACGAAATCGAACAACGAAATCGAACAACGAAATCGAACAACGAAATCGAATAACGAATCGAACAACGAAATCGAACAACGAAATCGAACAACGAAATCGAACAACGAAATCGAACAACGAATTAGAACAACGAAATAGAACAACGAAATCCAACTTCGAAATCGAACAGCGAAATCGAAATCGAACAACAAACTGAAACCACGAAATCGAACCACGAAATAGAACAACGAAATGGAACGACGCAATCAAACAACGAAATCGAACCACGAAATCATACAATATCGAACAACGAAAACGAACAACGAAATCGAACAACGGAAACGGACAACGAGATTTAACAACCGAACAACGAAATCGAACAACGAAATCGAACAACGAAATCGAATAACGAATCGAACAACGAAATCGAACAACGAAATCGAACAACGAAATCGAACAACGAATTAGAACAACGAAATAGAACAACGAAATCCAACTTCGAAATCGAACAGCGAAATCGAAATCGAACAACAAACTGAAACCAAGAAATCGAACCACGAAATAGAACAACGAAATGGAACAACGCAATCGAACAACGAAATCGAACCACAAAATCATACAACAATATCGAACAACGAATTCGAACAACGAATTCGAACAACGAATTCGAACAACGACATCGAACAACGAAATCGAACAACGAAATCGAACAACGAAATCGAACAACGAAATCGAACAACGAAATCGAACAACAAAATCGAACAACGAAATCGAACAACGAAATCGAACAACGAATTCGAACAACGAATTCGAACAACGACATCGAACAACGAAATCGAACAACGAAATCGGACAACGAAATCGAACAACGAAATCGAACAACGAAATCGAACAACGAAATCGAACTTCAAAATCGAACAACGAAATCGAACAACGAAATCGAACAACGAAATCGAACAACGAAATCGAACAACGAAATCGAACAACGAAATCGAACAACGAATTCGAACAACGAATTCGAACAACGAATTCGAACAACGACATCGAACAACGAAATCGAACAACGAAATCGAACAACGAAATCGAACAACGAAATCGAACAACGAAATCGAACAACAAAATCGAACAACGAAATCGAACAACGAAATCGAACAACGAATTCGAACAACGAATTCGAACAACGACATCGAACAACGAAATCGAACAACGAAATCGAACAACGAAATCGAACAACGAAATCGAACAACGAAATCGAACAACGAAATCGAACAACGAAATCGAATAACGAATCGAACAACGAAATCGAACAACGAAATCGAACAACGAATTAGAACAACGAAATAGAACAACGAAATCCAACTTCGAAATCGAACAGCGAAATCGAAATCGAACAACAAACTGAAACCACGAAATCGAACCACGAAATAGAACAACGAAATGGAACGACGCAATCAAACAACGAAATCGAACCACGAAATCATACAATATCGAACAACGAAAACGAACAACGAAATCGAACAACGGAAACGGACAACGAGATCGAACAACGAAATCGAACAACGAAATCGAACAACGAAATCGAACAACGAAATCGAATGACGAATCGAACAACGAAATCGAACAACGAAATCGAACAACGAAATCGAACAACGAATTAGAACAACGAAATAGAACAACGAAATCCAACTTCGAAATCGAACAGCGAAATCGAAATCGAACAACAAACTGAAACCAAGAAATCGAACCACGAAATAGAACAACGAAATGGAACAACGCAATCGAACAACGAAATCGAACCACGAAATCATACAACAATATCGAACAACGAAAACGAACAAAGAAATCGAACAACGGAATCAGACAACGAAATCGAACAACGAAATCGAACAACGAAATCGAACAACGAAATCGAACTTCAAAATCGAACAACGAAATCGAACAACGAAATCGAACAACGAAATCGAACAACGAAATCGAACAACGAAATCGAACAACGAAATCGAACAACGAAATCGAACAACGAAATCGAACAACGAAATCGAACAACGAAATCGAACAACGAAATCGAACAACGAAATCGAACAACGAAATCGAACAACGAAATCGAACTTCGAAATCGAACAACGAAATCGAACAACGAAATCGAACAACGAAATCGAACAACGAAATCGAACAACAAAATTGAACAACGAAATCGAACAACGAAATCGAACAACGAATTCGAACAACGAATTCGAACCACGAAATCGAACAAAGAACAACGAAATCTAACAACGAACAACGAAATCTAACAACGAACAACGAATTCGAACAACGAATTCGAACAACGAATTCGAACCACGAAATCGAAAAACGAAATCGAACAACGAAATCGAAAAACGAAATCGATCAACGAAATCGAACAATCAAATCGAACAAAGAAAATCGAACAACGAAATCGATCAACGAAATCGAACACGAATTCAAACAACGAAATCGAACAACGAAATCGAACAACGAAATCGAACAACGAAATCGAACTTCGAAATCGAACAACGAAATCGAACAACGAAATCGAACAACGAAATCGAACAACGAAATCGAACAACGAAATCGAACAACAAAATCGAACAACGAAATCGAACAACGAAATCGAACAACGAAATCGAACAACGAAATCGAACAACGAAATCGAACGACGAAATGGAACAACGAAATCGAACAAGAAATCGAACAACGAAATCGAATAACGAATCGAACAACGAAATCGAACAACGAAATCGAACAACGAAATCGAACAACGAATTAGAACAACGAAATAGAACAACGAAATCCAACTTCGAAATCGAACAGCGAAATCGAAATCGAACAACAAACTGAAACCACGAAATCGAACCACAAAATAGAACAACGAAATGGAACGACGCAATCGAACAACGAAATCGAACCACGAAATAGAACAACGAAATCGAACAACGAAATCGAACATCGAAATCGAACAACGAAATCGAACAACGAAATCGAACAACGAAATCGAACAACGAAATCGAACTACGAAATCGAACAACGAAATCGAACAACGAAATCGAACAACGACATCGAACAACGAATTCGAACAAAGAATTGGAACAACGAATTCGAACAACGAAATCGAACAACGAAATCGAACAACGAAATCGAACAACGAAATCGAACAACGAAATCGAACTTCGAAGTCGAACAACGAAATCGAACAACGAAATCGAACAACGAAATCGAACAACGAAATCGAACAACGAAATCCAACAACGAAATCGAACAACGAAATCGAACAACGAAATCGAACAACGAAATCGAACTTCGAAATCGAACAACGAAATCGAACAACGAAATCGAACAACGAAATCGAACAACTAAATCGAACAACAAAATCGAACAACGAAATCGAACAACGAAATCGAACAACGAATTCGAACAACGAATTCGAACCACGAAATCGAACAACGAAATCTAACAACGAACAACGAAATCGAACAACGAAATCGAACAACGAAATGGAACAACGAAATCTAACAACGAAATCGAACAACGAAATCGAATAACGAATCGAACAACGAAATCGAACAACGAAATCGAACAACGAAATCGAACAACGAAATCGAACAACGAATTAGAACAACGAATTCGAACCACGAAATCGAACAACGAAATCTAACAACGAACAACGAAATCGAACAACGGAATCGAACAACGAAATCGAACAACGAAATCGAACAACGAAATCGAACAACGAAATCGAACTTCGAAATCGAACAACGAAATCGAACGAAATCGAACAACGAAATCGAACAACGAAATCGAACAACAAAATCGAACAACGAAATCGAACAACGAAATCGAACAACGAATTCGAACAACGAATTCGAACCACGAAATCGAACAAAGAACAACGAAATCTAACAACGAACAACGAAATCTAACAACGAACAACGAAATCTAACAACGAAATCGAACAACGAAATCGAACAACGAAATCGAACAACGAAATCGAACAACGAAATCTAACAACGAACAACGAAATCGAACAACGAAATCGAACAACGAAATCGAACAACGAAATCGAACAACGAAATCGAACAACGAAATCGAATAACGAATCGAACAACGAAATCGAACAACGAAATCGAACAACGAATTAGAACAACGAAATAGAACAACGAAATCCAACTTCGAAATCGAACAGCGAAATCGAAATCGAACAACAAACTGAAACCACGAAATCGAACCACGAAATAGAACAATTAAATGGAACAACGTAATCGAACAACGAAATGGAACCACGAAATCATACAACAATATCGAACAACGAAAACGAACAACGAAATCGAACAACGGAATCGGACAACGAAATCGAACAACGAAATCGAACAACGAAATCGAACAACGAAATCGAACAACGAATTCGAACAACGAAATCGAACAACGAATTCGAACAACGAAATACGAAATCGAACAAAGAAATCGAACAACAAATTCGAACAACGAAATCGAACAACGAAATCGAACAACGAAATCGAACAACGAAATCGAACAACGAAATCGAACAACGAAATCGAACAAGGAAATCGAACAACGAAATCGAACAACGAATCGAACAACGAAATCGAACAACCAAATCGAACAACGAAATCGAACAACGAAATCGAACAACGAAATCGAACAACGAAATCGAACAACGAATTCGAACAACGAAATCGAACTTCAAAATCGAACAACGAAATCGAACAACGAAATCGAACAACGAATTCGAACAACGAATTCGAACAACTAATTCGAACAACGAAATCGAACAACGAAATCGAACAACGAAATCGAACAACGAAATCGAACAACGAAATCGAACAACGAAATCGAACAACGAAATCGAACAACGAAATCGAACAACAAAATCGAACAACGAAATCGAACAACGAAATCGAACAACGAAATCGAACAACGAATTCGAACAACGAATTCGAACCACGAAATCGAACAACGAAATCTAACAACGAAATCGAACAACGAAATCGAAAAACGAAATCGATCAACGAAATCGAACAATCAAATCGAACAAAGAAAATCGAACAACGAAATCGATCAACGAAATCGAACACGAATTCCAACAACGAAATCGAACAATGAAATGGAACAACGAAATGGAACAACGAAATCGAACAACGAAATCGAACAACGAAATCGAACAACGAAATCGAACAACGAAATCGAACAACGAAATCGAACAACGAAATCGAACAACGAAATCGAACAACGAAATCGAACAACGAAATCGAACAACGAAATCGAACAACGAAATCGAACAACGAAATCGAACAACGAAATCGAACAACGAAATCGAACAACGAAATCGAACAACGAAATCGAACAACGAAATCGAACAACGAAATCGAACAACGAAAGCGAACTTCGAAATCGAACAACGAAATCGAACAACGAAATCGAACAACGAAATCGAACAACGAAATCGAACAACGAAATCGAACAACGAAATCGAACAACGAAATCGAACAACGAAATCGAACAACGAAATCGAACAACGAAATCGAACAACGAAATCGAACAACGAAATCGAACAACGAAATCGAACAACGAAATCGAACAACGAAATCGAACAACGAAATCGAACAACGAATTCGAACCACGAAATCGAACAACGAAATCTAACAACGAACAACGAAATCGAACAACGAAATCGAACAACGAAATGGAACAACGAAATCTAACAACGAAATCGAACAACGAAATCGAATAACGAATCGAACAACGAAATCGAACAACGAAATCGAACAACGAAATCGAACAACGAAATCGAACAACGAATTAGAACAACGAAATAGAACTACGAAATCGAACAACGAAATCGAACAACGAATTAGAACAACGAAATAGAACTACGAAATCCAACTTCGAAATCGAACAGCGAAATCGAAATCGAACAACAAACTGAAACCACGAAATCGAACCTGAAATAGAACAATTAAATTGAACAACGCAATCGAACAACGAAATCGAACCACGAAATCATACAACAATATCGAACAACGAAAACGAACAACGAAATCGAACAACGGAATCGGACAACGAAATCGAACAACGAAATCGAACAACGAAATCGAACAACGAAATCGAACAACGAAATCGAACAACGAAATCGAATAACGAATCGAACAACGAAATCGAACAACGAAATCGAACAACGAAATCGAACAACGAATTAGAACAACGAAATAGAACAACGAAATCGAACAACGAAATCGAACAACGAAATCGAATAACGAAATCGAACAACGAAATCGAACAACGAATTCGAACAACGAATTCGAACAACAAATTCGAACAACGAAATCGAACAACGAAATCGAACAACGAAATCGAACAACGAAATCGAACAACGAAATCGAACAACGAAATCGAATAACGAATCGAACAACGAAATCGAACAACGAAATCGAACAACGAAATCGAACAACGAAATCGAACAACGAATTAGAACAACGAAATAGAACAACGAAATCCAACTTCGAAATCGAACAGCGAAATCGAAATCGAACAACAAACTGAAACCACGAAATCGAACCACGAAATAGAACAACGAAATGGAACGACGCAATCAAACAACGAAATCGAACCACGAAATCATACAATATCGAACAACGAAAACGAACAACGAAATCGAACAACGGAAACGGACAACGAGATTTAACAACCGAACAACGAAATCGAACAACGAAATCGAACAACGAAATCGAATAACGAATCGAACAACGAAATCGAACAACGAAATCGAACAACGAAATCGAACAACGAATTAGAACAACGAAATAGAACAACGAAATCCAACTTCGAAATCGAACAGCGAAATCGAAATCGAACAACAAACTGAAACCAAGAAATCGAACCACGAAATAGAACAACGAAATGGAACAACGCAATCGAACAACGAAATCGAACCACAAAATCATACAACAATATCGAACAACGAATTCGAACAACGAATTCGAACAACGAATTCGAACAACGACATCGAACAACGAAATCGAACAACGAAATCGAACAACGAAATCGAACAACGAAATCGAACAACGAAATCGAACAACAAAATCGAACAACGAAATCGAACAACGAAATCGAACAACGAATTCGAACAACGAATTCGAACAACGACATCGAACAACGAAATCGAACAACGAAATCGGACAACGAAATCGAACAACGAAATCGAACAACGAAATCGAACAACGAAATCGAACTTCAAAATCGAACAACGAAATCGAACAACGAAATCGAACAACGAAATCGAACAACGAAATCGAACAACGAAATCGAACAACGAAATCGAACAACGAATTCGAACAACGAATTCGAACAACGAATTCGAACAACGACATCGAACAACGAAATCGAACAACGAAATCGAACAACGAAATCGAACAACGAAATCGAACAACGAAATCGAACAACGAATTCGAACAACGAATTCGAACAACGAATTCGAACAACGAAATCGAACAACGAAATCGAACAACGAAATCGAACAACGAAATCGAACAACGAAATCGAACAACGAAATCGAACAACGAAATCGAACAACGAAATCGAATAACGAATCGAACAACGAAATCGAACAACGAAATCGAACAACGAAATCGAACAACGAAATCGAACTTCGAAATCGAACAACGAAATCGAACAACGAAATCGAACAACGAAATCGAACAACGAAATCGAACAACGAAATCGAACAACAAAATCGAACAACGAAATCGAACAACGAAATCGAACAACGAAATCGAACAACGAAATCGAACAACGAAATCGAACGACGAAATGGAACAACGAAATCGAACAAGAAATCGAACAACGAAATCGAATAACGAATCGAACAACGAAATCGAACAACGAAATCGAACAACGAAATCGAACAACGAATTAGAACAACGAAATAGAACAACGAAATCCAACTTCGAAATCGAACAGCGAAATCGAAATCGAACAACAAACTGAAACCACGAAATCGAACCACAAAATAGAACAACGAAATGGAACGACGCAATCGAACAACGAAATCGAACCACGAAATCGAACAACGAAATCGAACAACGAAATCGAACATCGAAATCGAACAACGAAATCGAACAACGAAATCGAACAACGAAATCGAACAACGAAATCGAACTACGAAATCGAACAACGAAATCGAACAACGAAATCGAACAACGACATCGAACAACGAATTCGAACAAAGAATTGGAACAACGAATTCGAACAACGAAATCGAACAACGAAATCGAACAACGAAATCGAACAACGAAATCGAACAACGAAATCGAACTTCGAAGTCGAACAACGAAATCGAACAACGAAATCGAACAACGAAATCGAACAACGAAATCGAACAACGAAATCGAACAACGAAATCCAACAACGAAATCGAACAACGAAATCGAACAACGAAATCGAACAACGAAATCGAACTTCGAAATCGAACAACGAAATCGAACAACGAAATCGAACAACGAAATCGAACAACTAAATCGAACAACAAAATCGAACAACGAAATCGAACAACGAAATCGAACAACGAATTCGAACAACGAATTCGAACCACGAAATCGAACAACGAAATCTAACAACGAACAACGAAATCGAACAACGAAATCGAACAACGAAATGGAACAACGAAATCTAACAACGAAATCGAACAACGAAATCGAATAACGAATCGAACAACGAAATCGAACAACGAAATCGAACAACGAAATCGAACAACGAAATCGAACAACGAATTAGAACAACGAAATAGAACTACGAAATCGAACAACGAAATCGAACAACGAAATAGAACTACGAAATCCAACTTCGAAATCGAACAGCGAAATCGAAATCGAACAACAAACTGAAACCACGAAATCGAACCTGAAATAGAACAATTAAATGGAACAACGCAATCGAACAATGAAATCGAACCACGAAATCATACAACAATATCGAACAACGAAAACGAACAACGAAATCGAACAACGGAATCGGACAACGAAATCGAACAACGAAATCGAACAACGAAATCGAACAACGAAATCGAACAACGAAATCGAATAACGAATCGAACAACGAAATCGAACAACGAAATCGAACAACGAAATCGAACAACGAATTAGAACAACGAAATAGAACAACGAAATCGAACAACGAAATCGAACAACGAAATCGAATAACGAATCGAACAACGAAATCTAACAACGAATTAGAACAACGAAATAGAACAACGAAATCGAACAACGAAATCGAACAACGAATTCGAATAACGAATCGAACAACGAAATCGAACAACGAAATCGAACAACGAATTAGAACAACGAAATAGAACAACGAAATCCAACTTCGAAATCGAACAGCGAAATCGAAATCGAACAACAAACTGAAACCACGAAATCGAACCACGAAATAGAACAACGAAATGGAACGACGCAATCAAACAACGAAATCGAACCACGAAATCATACAATATCGAACAACGAAAACGAACAACGAAATCGAACAACAGAAACGGACAACGAGATCGAACAACCGAACAACGAAATCGAACAACGAAATCGAACAACGAAATCGAATAACGAATCGAACAACGAAATCGAACAACGAAATCGAACAACGAAATCGAACAACGAATTAGAACAACGAAATAGAACAACGAAATCCAACTTCGAAATCGAACAGCGAAATCGAAATCGAACAACAAACTGAAACCAAGAAATCGAACCACGAAATAGAACAACGAAATGGAACAACGCAATCGAACAACGAAATCGAACCACAAAATCATACAACAATATCGAACAACGAATTCGAACAACGAATTCGAACAACGAATTCGAACAACGAATTCGAACAACGACATCGAACAACGAAATCGAACAACGAAATCGAACAACGAAATCGAACAACGAAATCGAACAACGAAATCGAACAACGAAATCGAACTTCAAAATCGAACAACGAAATCGAACAACGAAATCGAACAACGAAATCGAACAACGAAATCGAACAACGAAATCGAACAACGAAATCGAACAACGAAATCGAACAACGAATTCGAACAACGAATTCGAACAACGACATCGAACAACGAAATCGAACAACGAAATCGGACAACGAAATCGAACAACGAAATCGAACAACGAAATCGAACAACGAAATCGAACAACGAAATCGAACTTCAAAATCGAACAACGAAATCGAACAACGAAATCGAACAACGAAATCGAACAACGAAATCGAACAACGAAATCGAACAACAAAATCGAACAACGAAATCGAACAACGAAATCGAACAACGAATTCGAACAACGAATTCGAACAACGACATCGAACAACGAAATCGAACAACGAAATCGAACAACGAAATCGAACAACGAAATCGAACAACGAAATCGAACAACGAAATCGAACAACGAAATCGAATAACGAATCGAACAACGAAATCGAACAACGAAATCGAACAACGAATTAGAACAACGAAATAGAACAACGAAATCCAACTTCGAAATCGAACAGCGAAATCGAAATCGAACAACAAACTGAAACCACGAAATCGAACCACGAAATAGAACAACGAAATGGAACGACGCAATCAAACAACGAAATCGAACCACGAAATCATACAATATCGAACAACGAAAACGAACAACGAAATCGAACAACGGAAACGGACAACGAGATCGAACAACGAAATCGAACAACGAAATCGAACAACGAAATCGAACAACGAAATCGAATGACGAATCGAACAACGAAATCGAACAACGAAATCGAACAACGAAATCGAACAACGAATTAGAACAACGAAATAGAACAACGAAATCCAACTTCGAAATCGAACAGCGAAATCGAAATCGAACAACAAACTGAAACCAAGAAATCGAACCACGAAATAGAACAACGAAATGGAACAACGCAATCGAACAACGAAATCGAACCACGAAATCATACAACAATATCGAACAACGAAAACGAACAAAGAAATCGAACAACGGAATCAGACAACGAAATCGAACAACGAAATCGAACAACGAAATCGAACAACGAAATCGAACAACGAAATCGAACTTCAAAATCGAACAACGAAATCGAACAACGAAATCGAACAACGAAATCGAACAACGAAATCGAACAACGAAATCGAACAACGAAATCGAACAACGAAATCGAACAACGAAATCGAACAACGAAATCGAACAACGAAATCGAACAACGAAATCGAACAACGAAATCGAACAACGAAATCGAACTTCGAAATCGAACAACGAAATCGAACAACGAAATCGAACAACGAAATCGAACAACGAAATCGAACAACAAAATTGAACAACGAAATCGAACAACGAAATCGAACAACGAATTCGAACAACGAATTGGAACCACGAAATCGAACAAAGAACAACGAAATCTAACAACGAACAACGAAATCTAACAACGAACAACGAATTCGAACAACGAATTCGAACAACGAATTCGAACCACGAAATCGAACAACGAAATCGAACAACGAAATCGAAAAACGAAATCGATCAACGAAATCGAACAATCAAATCGAACAAAGAAAATCGAACAACGAAATCGATCAACGAAATCGAACACGAATTCAAACAACGAAATCGAACAACGAAATCGAACAACGAAATCGAACAACGAAATCGAACAACGAAATCGAACTTCGAAATCGAACAACGAAATCGAACAACGAAATCGAACAACGAAATCGAACAACGAAATCGAACAACGAAATCGAACAACGAAATCGAACAACAAAATCGAACAACGAAATCGAACAACGAAATCGAACAACGAAATCGAACAACGAAATCGAACAACGAAATCGAACGACGAAATGGAACAACGAAATCGAACAAGAAATCGAACAACGAAATCGAATAACGAATCGAACAACGAAATCGAACAACGAAATCGAACAACGAAATCGAACAACGAATTAGAACAACGAAATAGAACAACGAAATCAAACTTCGAAATCGAACAGCGAAATCGAACCACGAAATCGAACAACGAAATCGAACAACGAAATCGAACATCGAAATCGAACAACGAAATCGAACAACGAAATCGAACAACGAAATCGAACAACGAAATCGAACTACGAAATCGAACAACGAAATCGAACAACGAAATCGAACAACGACATCGAACAACGAATTCGAACAAAGAATTGGAACAACGAATTCGAACAACGAAATCGAACAACGAAATCGAACAACGAAATCGAACCACGAAATCGAACAACGAAATCGAACAACGAAATCGAACATCGAAATCGAACAACGAAATCGAACAACGAAATCGAACAACGAAATCGAACAACGAAATCGAACTACGAAATCGAACAACGAAATCGAACAACGAAATCGAACAACGACATCGAACAACGAATTCGAACAAAGAATTGGAACAACGAATTCGAACAACGAAATCGAACAACGAAATCGAACAACGAAATCGAACAACGAAATCGAACAACGAAATCGAACTTCGAAGTCTAACAACGAAATCGAACAACGAAATCGAACAACGAAATCGAACAACGAAATCGAACAACGAAATCCAACAACGAATTCGAACAACGAAATCGAACAACGAAATCGAACAACGAAATCGAACAACGAAATCGAACAACGAAATCGAACTTCGAAGTCGAACAACGAAATCGAACAACGAAATCGAACAACGAAATCGAACAACGAAATCGAACAACGAAATCGAACAACGAAATCCAACAACGAAATCGAACAACGAAATCGAACAACGAAATCGAACAACGAAATCGAACTTCGAAATCGAACAACGAAATCGAACAACGAAATCGAACAACGAAATCGAACAACTAAATCGAACAACAAAATCGAACAACGAAATCGAACAACGAAATCGAACAACGAATTCGAACAACGAATTCGAACCACGAAATCGAACAACGAAATCTAACAACGAACAACGAAATCGAACAACGAAATCGAACAACGAAATGGAACAACGAAATCTAACAACGAAATCGAACAACGAAATCGAATAACGAATCGAACAACGAAATCGAACAACGAAATCGAACAACGAAATCGAACAACGAAATCGAACAACGAATTAGAACAACGAAATAGAACTACGAAATCGAACAACGAAATCGAACAACGAATTAGAACACCGAAATAGAACTACGAAATCCAACTTCGAAATCGAACAGCGAAATCGAAATCGAACAACAAACTGAAACCACGAAATCGAACCTGAAATAGAACAATTAAATGGAACAACGCAATCGAACAACGAAATCGAACCACGAAATCATACAACAATATCGAACAACGAAAACGAACAACGAAATCGAACAACGGAATCGGACAACGAAATCGAACAACGAAATCGAACAACGAAATCGAACAACGAAATCGAACAACGAAATCGAATAACGAATCGAACAACGAAATCGAACAACGAAATCGAACAACGAAATCGAACAACGAATTAGAACAACGAAATAGAACAACGAAATCGAACAACGAAATCGAACAACGAAATCGAATAACGAATCGAACAACGAAATCTAACAACGAATTAGAACAACGAAATAGAACAACGAAATCGAACAACGAAATCGAACAACGAATTCGAATAACGAATCGAACAACGAAATCGAACAACGAAATCGAACAACGAATTAGAACAACGAAATAGAACAACGAAATCCAACTTCGAAATCGAACAGCGAAATCGAAATCGAACAACAAACTGAAACCACGAAATCGAACCACGAAATAGAACAACGAAATGGAACGACGCAATCAAACAACGAAATCGAACCACGAAATCATACAATATCGAACAACGAAAACGAACAACGAAATCGAACAACGGAAACGGACAACGAGATCGAACAACGAAATCGAACAACGAAATCGAACAACGAAATCGAACAACGAAATCGAATAACGAATCGAACAACGAAATCGAACAACGAAATCGAACAACGAAATCGAACAACGAATTAGAACAACGAAATAGAACAACGAAATCCAACTTCGAAATCGAACAGCGAAATCGAAATCGAACAACAAACTGAAACCAAGAAATCGAACCACGAAATAGAACAACGAAATGGAACAACGCAATCGAACAACGAAATCGAACCACGAAATCATACAACAATATCGAACAACGAAAACGAACAAAGAAATCGAACAACGGAATCAGACAACGAAATCGAACAACGAAATCGAACAACGAAATCGAACAACGAAATCGAACAACGAAATCGAACTTCAAAATCGAACAACGAAATCGAACAACGAAATCGAACAACGAAATCGAACAACGAAATCGAACAACGAAATCGAACAACGAAATCAAACAACGAAATCGAACAACGAAATCGAACAACGAAATCGAACAACGAAATCGAACAACGAAATCGAACAACGAAATCGAACAACGAAATCGAACAACAAAATCGAACAACGAAATCGAACAACGAATTCGAACAACGAATTCGAACCACGAAATCGAACAACGAAATCTAACAACGAAATCGAACAACGAAATCGAAAAACGAAATCGATCAACGAAATCGAACAATCAAATCGAACAAAGAAAATCGAACAACGAAATCGATCAACGAAATCGAACACGAATTCCAACAACGAAATCGAACAACGAAATGGAACAACGAAATGGAACAACGAAATCGAACAACGAAATCGAACAACGAAATCGAACAACGAAATCGAACAACGAAATCGAACAACGAAATCGAACAACGAAATCGAACAACGAAATCGAACAACGAAATCGAACAACGAAATCGAACAACGAAATCGAACAACGAAATCGAACAACGAAATCGAACAACGAAATCGAACAACGAAATCGAACAACGAAATCGAACTTCGAAGTCGAACAACGAAATCGAACAACGAAATCGAACAACGAAATCGAACAACGAAATCGAACAACGAAATCGAACAACGAAATCCAACAACGAAATCGAACAACGAAATCGAACAACGAAATCGAACAACGAAATCGAACTTCGAAATCGAACAACGAAATCGAACAACGAAATCGAACAACGAAATCGAACAACTAAATCGAACAACAAAATCGAACAACGAAATCGAACAACGAAATCGAACAACGAATTCGAACAACGAATTAGAACAACGAAATAGAACAACGAAATCCAACTTCGAAATCGAACAGCGAAATCGAACCACGAAATCGAACAACGAAATCGAACAACGAAATCGAACATCGAAATCGAACAACGAAATCGAACAACGAAATCGAACAACGAAATCGAACAACGAAATCGAACTACGAAATCGAACAACGAAATCGAACAACGAAATCGAACAACGACATCGAACAACGAATTCGAACAAAGAATTGGAACAACGAATTCGAACAACGAAATCGAACAACGAAATCGAACAACGAAATCGAACCACGAAATCGAACAACGAAATCGAACAACGAAATCGAACATCGAAATCGAACAACGAAATCGAACAACGAAATCGAACAACGAAATCGAACAACGAAATCGAACTACGAAATCGAACAACGAAATCGAACAACGAAATCGAACAACGACATCGAACAACGAATTCGAACAAAGAATTGGAACAACGAATTCGAACAACGAAATCGAACAACGAAATCGAACAACGAAATCGAACAACGAAATCGAACAACGAAATCGAACTTCGAAGTCGAACAACGAAATCGAACAACGAAATCGAACAACGAAATCGAACAACGAAATCGAACAACGAAATCGAACAACGAAATCCAACAACGAAATCGAACAACGAAATCGAACAACGAAATCGAACAACGAAATCGAACTTCGAAATCGAACAACGAAATCGAACAACGAAATCGAACAACGAAATCGAACAACTAAATCGAACAACAAAATCGAACAACGAAATCGAACAACGAAATCGAACAACGAATTCGAACAACGAATTCGAACCACGAAATCGAACAACGAAATCTAACAACGAACAACGAAATCTAACAACGAACAACGAAATCGAACAACGAAATGGAACAACGAAATCTAACAACGAAATCGAACAACGAAATCGAATAACGAATCGAACAATGAAATCGAACAACGAAATCGAACAACGAAATCGAACAACGAAATCGAACAACGAATTAGAACAACGAAATAGAACTACGAAATCGAACAACGAAATCGAACAACGAATTAGAACAACGAAATAGAACTACGAAATCCAACTTCGAAATCGAACAGCGAAATCGAAATCGAACAACAAACTGAAACCACGAAATCGAACCTGAAATAGAACAATTAAATGGAACAACGCAATCGAACAACGAAATCGAACCACGAAATCATACAACAATATCGAACAACGAAAACGAACAACGAAATCGAACAACGGAATCGGACAACGAAATCGAACAACGAAATCGAACAACGAAATCGAACAACGAAATCGAACAACGAAATCGAATAACGAATCGAACAACGAAATCGAACAACGAAATCGAACAACGAAATCGAACAACGAATTAGAACAACGAAATAGAACAACGAAATCGAACAACGAAATCGAACAACGAAATCGAATAACGAATCGAACAACGAAATCTAACAACGAATTAGAACAACGAAATAGAACAACGAAATCGAACAACGAAATCGAACAACGAATTCGAATAACGAATCGAACAACGAAATCGAACAACGAAATCGAACAACGAATTAGAACAACGAAATAGAACAACGAAATCCAACTTCGAAATCGAACAGCGAAATCGAAATCGAACAACAAACTGAAACCACGAAATCGAACCACGAAATAGAACAACGAAATGGAACGACGCAATCAAACAACGAAATCGAACCACGAAATCATACAATATCGAACAACGAAAACGAACAACGAAATCGAACAACGGAAACGGACAACGAGATCGAACAACGAAATCGAACAACGAAATCGAACAACGAAATCGAACAACGAAATCGAATAACGAATCGAACAACGAAATCGAACAACGAAATCGAACAACGAAATCGAACAACGAATTAGAACAACGAAATAGAACAACGAAATCCAACTTCGAAATCGAACAGCGAAATCGAAATCGAACAACAAACTGAAACCAAGAAATCGAACCACGAAATAGAACAACGAAATGGAACAACGCAATCGAACAACGAAATCGAACCACGAAATCATACAACAATATCGAACAACGAAAACGAACAAAGAAATCGAACAACGGAATCAGACAACGAAATCGAACAACGAAATCGAACAACGAAATCGAACAACGAAATCGAACAACGAAATCGAACTTCAAAATCGAACAACGAAATCGAACAACGAAATCGAACAACGAAATCGAACAACGAAATCGAACAACGAAATCGAACAACGAAATCGAACAACGAAATCGAACAACGAAATCGAACAACGAAATCGAACAACGAAATCGAACAACGAAATCGAACAACGAAATCGAACAACGAAATCGAACAACAAAATCGAACAACGAAATCGAACAACGAAATCGAACAACGAATTCGAACAACGAATTCGAACCACGAAATCGAACAACGAAATCTAACAACGAAATCGAACAACGAAATCGAAAAACGAAATCGATCAACGAAATCGAACAATCAAATCGAACAAAGAAAATCGAACAACGAAATCGATCAACGAAATCGAACACGAATTCCAACAACGAAATCGAACAACGAAATGGAACAACGAAATGGAACAACGAAATCGAACAACGAAATCGAACAACGAAATCGAACAACGAAATCGAACAACGAAATCGAACAACGAAATCGAACAACGAAATCGAACAACGAAATCGAACAACGAAATCGAACAACGAAATCGAACAACGAAATCGAACAACGAAATCGAACAACGAAATCGAACAACGAAATCGAACAACGAATTCGAACCACGAAATCGAACAACGAAATCTAACAACGAACAACGAAATCGAACAACGAAATCGAACAACGAAATGGAACAACGAAATCTAACAACGAAATCGAACAACGAAATCGAATAACGAATCGAACAACGAAATCGAACAACGAAATCGAACAACGAAATCGAACAACGAAATCGAACAACGAATTAGAACAACGAAATAGAACTACGAAATCGAACAACGAAATCGAACAACGAATTAGAACAACGAAATAGAACTACGAAATCCAACTTCGAAATCGAACAGCGAAATCGAAATCGAACAACAAACTGAAACCACGAAATCGAACCTGAAATAGAACAATTAAATGGAACAACGCAATCGAACAACGAAATCGAACCACGAAATCATACAACAATATCGAACAACGAAAACGAACAACGAAATCGAACAACGGAATCGGACAACGAAATCGAACAACGAAATCGAACAACGAAATCGAACAACGAAATCGAACAACGAAATCGAATAACGAATCGAACAACGAAATCGAACAACGAAATCGAACAACGAAATCGAACAACGAATTAGAACAACGAAATAGAACAACGAAATCGAACAACGAAATCGAATAACGAATCGAACAACGAAATCTAACAACGAATTAGAACAACGAAATAGAACAACGAAATCGAACAACGAAATCGAACAACGAATTCGAATAACGAATCGAACAACGAAATCGAACAACGAAATCGAACAACGAATTAGAACAACGAAATAGAACAACGAAATCCAACTTCGAAATCGAACAGCGAAATCGAAATCGAACAACAAACTGAAACCACGAAATCGAACCACGAAATAGAACAACGAAATGGAACGACGCAATCAAACAACGAAATCGAACCACGAAATCATACAATATCGAACAACGAAAACGAACAACGAAATCGAACAACGGAAACGGACAACGAGATCGAACAACGAAATCGAACAACGAAATCGAACAACGAAATCGAACAACGAAATCGAATAACGAATCGAACAACGAAATCGAACAACGAAATCGAACAACGAAATCGAACAACGAATTAGAACAACGAAATAGAACAACGAAATCCAACTTCGAAATCGAACAGCGAAATCGAAATCGAACAACAAACTGAAACCAAGAAATCGAACCACGAAATAGAACAACGAAATGGAACAACGCAATCGAACAACGAAATCGAACCACGAAATCATACAACAATATCGAACAACGAAAACGAACAACGAAATCGAACAACGAAATCGAACAACGAAATCGAACAACGAAATCGAACAACGAAATCGAACAACGAAATCGAACAACGAAATCGAACATCGAAATCGAACAACGAAATCGAACAACGAAATCGAACAACGAAATCGAACAACGAAATCGAACTACGAAATCGAACAACGAAATCGAACAACGAAATCGAACAACGACATCGAACAACGAATTCGAACAAAGAATTGGAACAACGAATTCGAACAACGAAATCGAATAACGAATCGAACAACGAAATCGAACAACGAAATCGAACAACGAAATCGAACAACGAATTAGAACAACGAAATAGAACAACGAAATCCAACTTCGAAATCGAACAGCGAAATCGAACCACGAAATCGAACAACGAAATCGAACAACGAAATCGAACATCGAAATCGAACAACGAAATCGAACAACGAAATCGAACAACGAAATCGAACAACGAAATCGAACTACGAAATCGAACAACGAAATCGAACAACGAAATCGAACAACGACATCGAACAACGAATTCGAACAAAGAATTGGAACAACGAATTCGAACAACGAAATCGAACAACGAAATCGAACAACGAAATCGAACCACGAAATCGAACAACGAAATCGAACAACGAAATCGAACATCGAAATCGAACAACGAAATCGAACAACGAAATCGAACAACGAAATCGAACAACGAAATCGAACTACGAAATCGAACAACGAAATCGAACAACGAAATCGAACAACGACATCGAACAACGAATTCGAACAAAGAATTGGAACAACGAATTCGAACAACGAAATCGAACAACGAAATCGAACAACGAAATCGAACAACGAAATCGAACAACGAAATCGAACTTCGAAGTCGAACAACGAAATCGAACAACGAAATCGAACAACGAAATCGAACAACGAAATCGAACAACGAAATCGAACAACGAAATCCAACAACGAAATCGAACAACGAAATCGAACAACGAAATCGAACAACGAAATCGAACTTCGAAATCGAACAACGAAATCGAACAACGAAATCGAACAACGAAATCGAACAACTAAATCGAACAACAAAATCGAACAACGAAATCGAACAACGAAATCGAACAACGAATTCGAACAACGAATTCGAACCACGAAATCGAACAACGAAATCTAACAACGAACAACGAAATCGAACAACGAAATCGAACAACGAAATGGAACAACGAAATCTAACAACGAAATCGAACAACGAAATCGAATAACGAATCGAACAACGAAATCGAACAACGAAATCGAACAACGAAATCGAACAACGAAATCGAACAACGAATTAGAACAACGAAATAGAACTACGAAATCGAACAACGAAATCGAACAACGAATTAGAACAACGAAATAGAACTACGAAATCCAACTTCGAAATCGAACAGCGAAATCGAAATCGAACAACAAACTGAAACCACGAAATCGAACCTGAAATAGAACAATTAAATGGAACAACGCAATCGAACAACGAAATCGAACCACGAAATCATACAACAATATCGAACAACGAAAACGAACAACGAAATCGAACAACGGAATCGGACAACGAAATCGAACAACGAAATCGAACAACGAAATCGAACAACGAAATCGAACAACAAAATCGAACAACGAAATCGAACAACGAAATCGAACAACGAAATCGAACAACGAAATCGAACAACGAATTAGAACAACGAAATAGAACAACGAAATCGAACAACGAAATCGAACAACGAAATCGAATAACGAATCGAACAACGAAATCTAACAACGAATTAGAACAACGAAATAGAACAACGAAATCGAACAACGAAATCGAACAACGAATTCGAATAACGAATCGAACAACGAAATCGAACAACGAAATCGAAAAACGAAATCGATCAACGAAATCGAACAATCAAATCGAACAAAGAAAATCGAACAACGAAATCGATCAACGAAATCGAACACGAATTCCAACAACGAAATCGAACAACGAAATGGAACAACGAAATGGAACAACGAAATCGAACAACGAAATCGAACAACGAAATCGAACAACGAAATCGAACAACGAAATCGAACAACGAAATCGAACAACGAAATCGAACAACGAAATCGAACAACGAAATCGAACAACGAAATCGAACAACGAAATCGAACAACGAAATCGAACAACGAAATCGAACAACGAAATCGAACAACGAAATCGAACCACGAAATCATACAATATCGAACAACGAAAACGAACAACGAAATCGAACAACGGAAACGGACAACGAGATCGAACAACGAAATCGAACAACGAAATCGAACAACGAAATCGAACAACGAAATCGAATAACGAATCGAACAACGAAATCGAACAACGAAATCGAACAACGAAATCGAACAACGAATTAGAACAACGAAATAGAACAACGAAATCCAACTTCGAAATCGAACAGCGAAATCGAAATCGAACAACAAACTGAAACCAAGAAATCGAACCACGAAATAGAACAACGAAATGGAACAACGCAATCGAACAACGAAATCGAACCACGAAATCATACAACAATATCGAACAACGAAAACGAACAAAGAAATCGAACAACGGAATCAGACAACGAAATCGAACAACGAAATCGAACAACGAAATCGAACAACGAAATCGAACAACGAAATCGAACTTCAAAATCGAACAACGAAATCGAACAACGAAATCGATCAACGAAATCGAACACGAATTCCAACAACGAAATCGAACAACGAAATGGAACAACGAAATGGAACAACGAAATCGAACAACGAAATCGAACAACGAAATCGAACAACGAAATCGAACAACGAATTCGAACAACGAATTCGAACCACGAAATCGAACAACGAAATCTAACAACGAAATCGAACAACGAAATCGAAAAACGAAATCGATCAACGAAATCGAACAATCAAATCGAACAAAGAAAATCGAACAACGAAATCGATCAACGAAATCGAACACGAATTCCAACAACGAAATCGAACAACGAAATGGAACAACGAAATGGAACAACGAAATCGAACAACGAAATCGAACAACGAAATCGAACAACGAAATCGAACAACGAAATCGAACAACGAAATCGAACAACGAAATCGAACAACGAAATCGAACAACGAAATCGAACAACGAAATCGAACAACGAAATCGAACAACGAAATCGAACAACGAAATCGAACAACGAAATCGAACAACGAAATCGAACAACGAAATCGAACAACGAAATCGAACAACGAAATCGAACAACGAAATCGAACAACGAAATCGAACAACGAAATCGAACAACGAAATCGAACAACGAAAGCGAACTTCGAAATCGAACAACGAAATCGAACAACGAAATCGAACAACGAAATCGAACAACGAAATCGAACAACGAAATCGAACAACGAAATCGAACAACGAAATCGAACAACGAAATCGAACAACGAAATCGAACAACGAAATCGAACAACGAAATCGAACAACGAAATCGAACAACGAAATCGAACAACGAAATCGAACAACAAAATCGAACAACGAAATCGAACAACGAAATCGAACAACGAAATCGAACAACGAAATTGAACAACGAAATCGAACAACGAAATCGAACAACGAAATCGAACAACGAAATCGAACAACGAAATCGAACAACGAAATCGAACATCGAAATCGAACAACGAAATCGAACAACGAAATCGAACAACGAAATCGAACAACGAAATCGAACTACGAAATCGAACAACGAAATCGAACAACGAAATCGAACAACGACATCGAACAACGAATTCGAACAAAGAATTGGAACAACGAATTCGAACAACGAAATCGAACAACGAAATCGAACAACGAAATCGAACAACGAAATCGAACAACGAAATCGAACTTCGAAGTCGAACAACGAAATCGAACAACGAAATCGAACAACGAAATCGAACAACGAAATCGAACAACGAAATCGAACAACGAAATCCAACAACGAAATCGAACAACGAAATCGAACAACGAAATCGAACAACGAAATCGAACTTCGAAATCGAACAACGAAATCGAACAACGAAATCGAACAACGAAATCGAACAACTAAATCGAACAACAAAATCGAACAACGAAATCGAACAACGAAATCGAACAACGAATTCGAACAACGAATTCGAACCACGAAATCGAACAACGAAATCTAACAACGAACAACGAAATCGAACAACGAAATCGAACAACGAAATGGAACAACGAAATCTAACAACGAAATCGAACAACGAAATCGAATAACGAATCGAACAACGAAATCGAACAACGAAATCGAACAACGAAATCGAACAACGAAATCGAACAACGAATTAGAACAACGAAATAGAACTACGAAATCGAACAACGAAATCGAACAACGAATTAGAACAACGAAATAGAACTACGAAATCCAACTTCGAAATCGAACAGCGAAATCGAAATCGAACAACAAACTGAAACCACGAAATCGAACCTGAAATAGAACAATTAAATGGAACAACGCAATCGAAAAACGAAATCGAACCACGAAATCATACAACAATATCGAACAACGAAAACGAACAACGAAATCGAACAACGGAATCGGACAACGAAATCGAACAACGAAATCGAACAACGAAATCGAACAACGAAATCGAACAACGAAATCGAATAACGAATCGAACAACGAAATCGAACAACGAAATCGAACAACGAAATCGAACAACGAATTAGAACAACGAAATAGAACAACGAAATCGAACAACGAAATCGAACAACGAAATCGAATAACGAATCGAACAACGAAATCTAACAACGAATTAGAACAACGAAATAGAACAACGAAATCGAACAACGAAATCGAACAACGAATTCGAACAACGAAATCGAACTTCAAAATCGAACAACGAAATCGAACAACGAAATCGAACAACGAATTCGAACAACGAATTCGAACAACAAATTCGAACAACGAAATCGAACAACGAAATCGAACAACGAAATCGAACAACGAAATCGAACAACGAAATCGAACAACGAAATCGAACAACGAAATCGAATAACGAATCGAACAACGAAATCGAACAACGAAATCGAACAACGAAATCGAACAACGAAATCGAACAACGAATTAGAACAACGAAATAGAACAACGAAATCCAACTTCGAAATCGAACAGCGAAATCGAAATCGAACAACAAACTGAAACCACGAAATCGAACCACGAAATAGAACAACGAAATGGAACGACGCAATCAAACAACGAAATCGAACCACGAAATCATACAATATCGAACAACGAAAACGAACAACGAAATCGAACAACGGAAACGGACAACGAGATCGAACAACCGAACAACGAAATCGAACAACGAAATCGAACAACGAAATCGAATAACGAATCGAACAACGAAATCGAACAACGAAATCGAACAACGAAATCGAACAACGAATTAGAACAACGAAATAGAACAACGAAATCCAACTTCGAAATCGAACAGCGAAATCGAAATCGAACAACAAACTGAAACCAAGAAATCGAACCACGAAATAGAACAACGAAATGGAACAACGCAATCGAACAACGTAATCGAACCACAAAATCATACAACAATATCGAACAACGAATTCGAACAACGAATTCGAACAACGAATTCGAACAACGACATCGAACAACGAAATCGAACAACGAAATCGAACAACGAAATCGAACAACGAAATCGAACAACGAAATCGAACAACGAAATCGAACAACGAAATCGAACAACAAAATCGAACAACGAAATCGAACAACGAAATCGAACAACGAATTCGAACAACGAATTCGAACAACGACATCGAACAACGAAATTGAACAACGAAATCGGACAACGAAATCGAACAACGAAATCGAACAACGAAATCGAACAACGAAATCGAACAACGAAATCGAACTTCAAAATCGAACAACGAAATCGAACAACGAAATCGAACAACGAAATCGAACAACGAAATCGAACAACGAAATCGAACAACGAAATCGAACAACGAATTCGAACAACGAATTCGAACAACGAATTCGAACAACGACATCGAACAACGAAATCGAACAACGAAATCGAACAACGAAATCGAACAACGAAATCGAACAACGAAATCGAACAACAAAATCGAACAACGACATCGAACAACGAAATCGAACAACGAATTCGAACAACGAATTCGAACAACGACATCGAACAACGAAATCGAACAACGAAATCGAACAACGAAATCGAACAACGAAATCGAACAACGAAATCGAACAACGAAATCGAACAACGAAATCGAATAACGAATCGAACAACGAAATCGAACAACGAAATCGAACAACGAATTAGAACAACGAAATAGAACAACGAAATCCAACTTCGAAATCGAACAGCGAAATCGAAATCGAACAACAAACTGAAACCACGAAATCGAACCACGAAATAGAACAACGAAATGGAACGACGCAATCAAACAACGAAATCGAACCACGAAATCATACAATATCGAACAACGAAATCGAACAACGAAATCGAACAACGAAATCGAATGACGAATCGAACAACGAAATCGAACAACGAAATCGAACAACGAAATCGAACAACGAATTAGAACAACGAAATAGAACAACGAAATCCAACTTCGAAATCGAACAGCGAAATCGAAATCGAACAACAAACTGAAACCAAGAAATCGAACCACGAAATAGAACAACGAAATGGAACAACGCAATCGAACAACGAAATCGAACCACGAAATCATACAACAATATCGAACAACGAAAACGAACAAAGAAATCGAACAACGGAATCAGACAACGAAATCGAACAACGAAATCGAACAACGAAATCGAACAACGAAATCGAACAACGAAATCGAACTTCAAAATCGAACAACGAAATCGAACAACGAAATCGAACAACGAAATCGAACAACGAAATCGAACAACGAAATCGAACAACGAAATCGAACAACGAAATCGAACAACGAAATCGAACAACGAAATCGAACAACGAAATCGAACAACGAAATCGAACAACGAAATCGAACAACGAAATCGAACTTCGAAATCGAACAACGAAATCGAACAACGAAATCGAACAACGAAATCGAACAACGAAATCGAACAACAAAATTGAACAACGAAATCGAACAACGAAATCGAACAACGAATTCGAACAACGAATTCGAACCACGAAATCGAACAAAGAACAACGAAATCTAACAACGAACAACGAAATCTAACAACGAACAACGAATTCGAACAACGAATTCGAACAACGAATTCGAACCACGAAATCGAACAACGAAATCGAACAACGAAATCGAAAAACGAAATCGATCAACGAAATCGAACAATCAAATCGAACAAAGAAAATCGAACAACGAAATCGATCAACGAAATCGAACACGAATTCAAACAACGAAATCGAACAACGAAATCGAACAACGAAATCGAACAACGAAATCGAACTTCGAAATCGAACAACGAAATCGAACAACGAAATCGAACAACGAAATCGAACAACGAAATCGAACAACGAAATCGAACAACAAAATCGAACAACGAAATCGAACAACGAAATCGAACAACGAAATCGAACAACGAAATCGAACAACGAAATCGAACGACGAAATGGAACAACGAAATCGAACAAGAAATCGAACAACGAAATCGAATAACGAATCGAACAACGAAATCGAACAACGAAATCGAACAACGAAATCGAACAACGAATTAGAACAACGAAATAGAACAACGAAATCCAACTTCGAAATCGAACAGCGAAATCGAAATCGAACAACAAACTGAAACCACGAAATCGAACCACAAAATAGAACAACGAAATGGAACGACGCAATCGAACAACGAAATCGAACCACGAAATCGAACAACGAAATCGAACAACGAAATCGAACATCGAAATCGAACAACGAAATCGAACAACGAAATCGAACAACGAAATCGAACAACGAAATCGAACTACGAAATCGAACAACGAAATCGAACAACGAAATCGAACAACGACATCGAACAACGAATTCGAACAAAGAATTGGAACAACGAATTCGAACAACGAAATCGAACAACGAAATCGAACAACGAAATCGAACAACGAAATCGAACAACGAAATCGAACTTCGAAGTCGAACAACGAAATCGAACAACGAAATCGAACAACGAAATCGAACAACGAAATCGAACAACGAAATCGAACAACGAAATCCAACAACGAAATCGAACAACGAAATCGAACAACGAAATCGAACAACGAAATCGAACTTCGAAATCGAACAACGAAATCGAACAACGAAATCGAACAACGAAATCGAACAACTAAATCGAACAACAAAATCGAACAACGAAATCGAACAACGAAATCGAACAACGAATTCGAACAACGAATTCGAACCACGAAATCGAACAACGAAATCTAACAACGAACAACGAAATCTAACAACGAAATCGAACAACGAAATGGAACAACGAAATCTAACAACGAAATCGAACAACGAAATCGAATAACGAATCGAACAACGAAATCGAACAACGAAATCGAACAACGAAATCGAACAACGAAATCGAACAACGAATTAGAACAACGAAACAGAACTACGAAATCGAACAACGAAATCGAACAACGAATTAGAACAACGAAATAGAACTACGAAATCCAACTTCGAAATCGAACAGCGAAATCGAAATCGAACAACAAACTGAAACCACGAAATCGAACCTGAAATAGAACAATTAAATGGAACAACGCAATCGAACAACGAAATCGAACCACGAAATCATACAACAATATCGAACAACGAAAACGAACAACGAAATCGAACAACGGAATCGGACAACGAGATCGAACAACGAAATCGAACAACGAAATCGAACAACGAAATCGAACAACGAAATCGAACAACGAAATCGAATAACGAATCGAACAACGAAATCGAACAACGAAATCGAACAACGAAATCTAACAACGAATTAGAACAACGAAATAGAACAACGAAATCGAACAACGAAATCGAACAACGAATTCGAATAACGAATCGAACAACGAATTCGAACAACGAATTCGAACAACGAATTCGAACAACGACATCGAACAACGAAATCGAACAACGACATCGAACAACGAAATCGAACAACGAAATCGAACAACGAAATCGAACAACGAAATCGAACAACGAAATCGAACAACGAAATCGAACAACGAAATCGAATAACGAATCGAACAACGAAATCGAACAACGAAATCGAACAACGAATTAGAACAACGAAATAGAACAACGAAATCCAACTTCGAAATCGAACAGCGAAATCGAAATCGAACAACAAACTGAAACCAAGAAATCGAACCACGAAATAGAACAACGAAATGGAACAACGCAATCGAACAACGAAATCGAACCACAAAATCATACAACAATATCGAACAACGAATTCGAACAACGAATTCGAACAACGAATTCGAACAACGACATCGAACAACGAAATCGAACAACGAAATCGAACAACGAAATCGAACAACGAAATCGAACAACGAAATCGAACAACAAAATCGAACAACGAAATCGAACAACGAAATCGAACAACGAATTCGAACAACGAATTCGAACAACGACATCGAACAACGAAATCGAACAACGAAATCGGACAACGAAATCGAACAACGAAATCGAACAACGAAATCGAACAACGAAATCGAACAACGAAATCGAACAACGAAATCGAACTTCAAAATCGAACAACGAAATCGAACAACGAAATCGAACAACGAAATCGAACAACGAAATCGAACAACGAAATCGAACAACGAAATCGAACAACGAATTCGAACAACGAATTCGAACAACGAATTCGAACAACGACATCGAACAACGAAATCGAACAACGAAATCGAACAACGAAATCGAACAACGAAATCGAACAACGAAATCGAACAACAAAATCGAACAACGAAATCGAACAACGAAATCGAACAACGAATTCGAACAACGAATTCGAACAACGACATCGAACAACGAAATCGAACAACGAAATCGAACAACGAAATCGAACAACGAAATCGAACTTCAAAATCGAACAACGAAATCGAACAACGAAATCGAACAACGAATTAGAACAACGAAATAGAACAACGAAATCCAACTTCGAAATCGAACAGCGAAATCGAAATCGAACAACAAACTGAAACCAAGAAATCGAACCACGAAATAGAACAACGAAATGGAACAACGCAATCGAACAACGAAATCGAACCACGAAATCATACAACAATATCGAACAACGAAAACGAACAAAGAAATCGAACAACGGAATCAGACAACGAAATCGAACAACGAAATCGAACAACGAAATCGAACAACGAAATCGAACAACGAAATCGAACTTCAAAATCGAACAACGAAATCGAACAACGAAATCGAACAACGAAATCGAACAACGAAATCGAACAACGAAATCGAACAACGAAATCGAACAACGAAATCGAACAACGAAATCGAACAACGAAATCGAACAACGAAATCGAACTTCGAAATCGAACAACGAAATCGAACAACGAAATCGAACAACGAAATCGAACAACGAAATCGAACAACAAAATTGAACAACGAAATCGAACAACGAAATCGAACAACGAATTAGAATAACGAATTCGAACCACGAAATCGAACAAAGAACAACGAAATCTAACAACGAACAACGAAATCTAACAACGAACAACGAATTCGAACAACGAATTCGAACAACGAATTCGAACCACGAAATCGAACAACGAAATCGAACAACGAAATCGAAAAACGAAATCGATCAACGAAATCGAACAATCAAATCGAACAAAGAAAATCGAACAACGAAATCGATCAACGAAATCGAACACGAATTCAAACAACGAAATCGAACAACGAAATCGAACAACGAAATCGAACAACGAAATCGAACTTCGAAATCGAACAACGAAATCGAACAACGAAATCGAACAACGAAATCGAACAACGAAATCGAACAACGAAATCGAACAACAAAATCGAACAACGAAATCGAACAACGAAATCGAACAACGAAATCGAACAACGAAATCGAACAACGAAATCGAACGACGAAATGGAACAACGAAATCGAACAAGAAATCGAACAACGAAATCGAATAACGAATCGAACAACGAAATCGAACAACGAAATCGAACAACGAAATCGAACAACGAATTAGAACAACGAAATAGAACAACGAAATCCAACTTCGAAATCGAACAGCGAAATCGAAATCGAACAACAAACTGAAACCACGAAATCGAACCACAAAATAGAACAACGAAATGGAACGACGCAATCGAACAACGAAATCGAACCACGAAATCGAACAACGAAATCGAACAACGAAATCGAACATCGAAATCGAACAACGAAATCGAACAACGAAATCGAACAACGAAATCGAACAACGAAATCGAACTACGAAATCGAACAACGAAATCGAACAACGAAATCGAACAACGACAACGAACAACGAATTCGAACAAAGAATTGGAACAACGAATTCGAACAACGAAATCGAACAACGAAATCGAACAACGAAATCGAACAACGAAATCGAACAACGAAATCGAACTTCGAAGTCGAACAACGAAATCGAACAACGAAATCGAACAACGAAATCGAACAACGAAATCGAACAACGAAATCGAACAACGAAATCCAACAACGAAATCGAACAACGAAATCGAACAACGAAATCGAACAACGAAATCGAACTTCGAAATCGAACAACGAAATCGAACAACGAAATCGAACAACGAAATCGAACAACTAAATCGAACAACAAAATCGAACAACGAAATCGAACAACGAAATCGAACAACGAATTCGAACAACGAATTCGAACCACGAAATCGAACAACGAAATCTAACAACGAACAACGAAATCGAACAACGAAATCGAACAACGAAATGGAACAACGAAATCTAACAACGAAATCGAACAACGAAATCGAATAACGAATCGAACAACGAAATCGAACAACGAAATCGAACAACGAAATCGAACAACGAAATCGAACAACGAATTAGAACAACGAAATAGAACTACGAAATCGAACAACGAAATCGAACAACGAATTAGAACAACGAAATAGAACTACGAAATCCAACTTCGAAATCGAACAGCGAAATCGAAATCGAACAACAAACTGAAACCACGAAATCGAACCTGAAATAGAACAATTAAATGGAACAACGCAATCGAACAACGAAATCGAACCACGAAATCATACAACAATATCGAACAACGAAAACGAACAACGAAATCGAACAACGGAATCGGACAACGAAATCGAACAACGAAATCGAACAACGAAATCGAACAACGAAATCGAACAACGAAATCGAATAACGAATCGAACAACGAAATCGAACAACGAAATCGAACAACGAAATCGAACAACGAATTAGAACAACGAAAGAGAACAACGAAATCGAACAACGAAATCGAACAACGAAATCGAATAACGAATCGAACAACGAAATCTAACAACGAATTAGAACAACGAAATAGAACAACGAAATCGAACAACGAAATCGAACAACGAATTCGAATAACGAATCGAACAACGAAATCGAACAACGAAATCGAACAACGAATTAGAACAACGAAATAGAACAACGAAATCCAACTTCGAAATCGAACAGCGAAATCGAAATCGAACAACAAACTGAAACCACGAAATCGAACCACGAAATAGAACAACGAAATGGAACGACGCAATCAAACAACGAAATCGAACCACGAAATCATACAATATCGAACAACGAAAACGAACAACGAAATCGAACAACGGAAACGGACAACGAGATCGAACAACCGAACAACGAAATCGAACAACGAAATCGAACAACGAAATCGAATAACGAATCGAACAACGAAATCGAACAACGAAATCGAACAACGAAATCGAACAACGAATTAGAACAACGAAATAGAACAACGAAATCCAACTTCGAAATCGAACAGCGAAATCGAAATCGAACAACAAACTGAAACCAAGAAATCGAACCACGAAATAGAACAACGAAATGGAACAACGCAATCGAACAACGAAATCGAACCACAAAATCATACAACAATATCGAACAACGAATTCGAACAACGAATTCGAACAACGAATTCGAACAACGACATCGAACAACGAAATCGAACAACGAAATCGAACAACGAAATCGAACAACGAAATCGAACAACGAAATCGAACAACAAAATCGAACAACGAAATCGAACAACGAAATCGAACAACGAATTCGAACAACGAATTCGAACAACGACATCGAACAACGAAATCGAACAACGAAATCGGACAACGAAATCGAACAACGAAATCGAACAACGAAATCGAACAACGAAATCGAACAACGAAATCGAACTTCAAAATCGAACAACGAAATCGAACAACGAAATCGAACAACGAAATCGAACAACGAAATCGAACAACGAAATCGAACAACGAAATCGAACAACGAATTCGAACAACGAATTCGAACAACGAATTCGAACAACGACATCGAACAACGAAATCGAACAACGAAATCGAACAACGAAATCGAACAACGAAATCGAACAACGAATTAGAACAACGAAATAGAACTACGAAATCGAACAACGAAATCGAACAACGAATTAGAACAACGAAATAGAACTACGAAATCCAACTTCGAAATCGAACAGCGAAATCGAAATCGAACAACAAACTGAAACCACGAAATCGAACCTGAAATAGAACAATTAAATGGAACAACGCAATCGAACAACGAAATCGAACCACGAAATCATACAACAATATCGAACAACGAAAACGAACAACGAAATCGAACAACGGAATCGGACAACGAAATCGAACAACGAAATCGAACAACGAAATCGAACAACGAAATCGAACAACGAAATCGAATAACGAATCGAACAACGAAATCGAACAACGAAATCGAACAACGAAATCGAACAACGAATTAGAACAACGAAATAGAACAACGAAATCGAACAACGAAATCGAACAACGAAATCGAATAACGAATCGAACAACGAAATCTAACAACGAATTAGAACAACGAAATAGAACAACGAAATCGAACAACGAAATCGAACAACGAATTCGAATAACGAATCGAACAACGAAATCGAACAACGAAATCGAACAACGAATTAGAACAACGAAATAGAACAACGAAATCCAACTTCGAAATCGAACAGCGAAATCGAAATCGAACAACAAACTGAAACCACGAAATCGAACCACGAAATAGAACAACGAAATGGAACGACGCAATCAAACAACGAAATCGAACCAAGAAATCATACAATATCGAACAACGAAAACGAACAACGAAATCGAACAACGGAAACGGACAACGAGATCGAACAACCGAACAACGAAATCGAACAACGAAATCGAACAACGAAATCGAATAACGAATCGAACAACGAAATCGAACAACGAAATCGAACAACGAAATCGAACAACGAATTAGAACAACGAAATAGAACAACGAAATCCAACTTCGAAATCGAACAGCGAAATCGAAATCGAACAACAAACTGAAACCAAGAAATCGAACCACGAAATTGAACAACGAAATGGAACAACGCAATCGAACAACGAAATCGAACCACAAAATCATACAACAATATCGAACAACGAATTCGAACATCGAATTCGAACAACGAATTCGAACAACGACATCGAACAACGAAATCGAACAACGAAATCGAACAACGAAATCGAACAACGAAATCGAACAACGAAATCGAACAACAAAATCGAACAACGAAATCGAACAACGAAATCGAACAACGAATTCGAACAACGAATTCGAACAACGACATCGAACAACGAAATCGAACAACGAAATCGGACAACGAAATCGAACAACGAAATCGAACAACGAAATCGAACAACGAAATCGAACAACGAAATCGAACTTCAAAATCGAACAACGAAATCGAACAACGAAATCGAACAACGAAATCGAACAACGAAATCGAACAACGAAATCGAACAACGAAATCGAACAACGAATTCGAACAACGAATTCGAACAACGAATTCGAACAACGACATCGAACAACGAAATCGAACAACGAAATCGAACAACGAAATCGAACAACGAAATCGAACAACGAAATCGAACAACAAAATCGAACAACGAAATCGAACAACGAAATCGAACAACGAATTCGAACAACGAATTCGAACAACGACATCGAACAACGAAATCGAACAACGAAATCGAACAACGAAATCGAACAACGAAATCGAACAACGAAATCGAACAACGAAATCGAACAACGAAATCGAATAACGAATCGAACAACGAAATCGAACAACGAAATCGAACAACGAATTAGAACAACGAAATAGAACAACGAAATCCAACTTCGAAATCGAACAGCGAAATCGAAATCGAACAACAAACTGAAACCACGAAATCGAACCACGAAATAGAACAACGAAATGGAACGACGCAATCAAACAACGAAATCGAACCACGAAATCATACAATATCGAACAACGAAAACGAACAACGAAATCGAACAACGGAAACGGACAACGAGATCGAACAACGAAATCGAACAACGAAATCGAACAACGAAATCGAACAACGAAATCGAATGACGAATCGAACAACGAAATCGAACAACGAAATCGAACAACGAAATCGAACAACGAATTAGAACAACGAAATAGAACAACGAAATCCAACTTCGAAATCGAACAGCGAAATCGAAATCGAACAACAAACTGAAACCAAGAAATCGAACCACGAAATAGAACAACGAAATGGAACAACGCATCGAACAACGAAATCGAACCACGAAATCATACAACAATATCGAACAACGAAAACGAACAAAGAAATCGAACAACGGAATCAGACAACGAAATCGAACAACGAAATCGAACAACGAAATCGAACAACGAAATCGAACAACGAAATCGAACTTCAAAATCGAACAACGAAATCGAACAACGAAATCGAACAACGAAATCGAACAACGAAATCGAACAACGAAATCGAACAACGAAATCGAACAACGAAATCGAACAACGAAATCGAACAACGAAATCGAACAACGAAATCGAACAACGAAATCGAACAACGAAATCGAACAACGAAATCGAACTTCGAAATCGAACAACGAAATCGAACAACGAAATCGAACAACGAAATCGAACAACGAAATCGAACAACAAAATTGAACAACGAAATCGAACAACGAAATCGAACAACGAATTCGAACAACGAATTCGAACCACGAAATCGAACAACGAAATCGAACAACGAAATCGAAAAACGAAATCGATCAACGAAATCGAACAATCAAATCGAACAAAGAAAATCGAACAACGAAATCGATCAACGAAATCGAACACGAATTCAAACAACGAAATCGAACAACGAAATCGAACAACGAAATCGAACAACGAAATCGAACTTCGAAATCGAACAACGAAATCGAACAACGAAATCGAACAACGAAATCGAACAACGAAATCGAACAACGAAATCGAACAACAAAATCGAACAACGAAATCGAACAACGAAATCGAACAACGAAATCGAACAACGAAATCGAACAACGAAATCGAACAACGAAATCGAACGACGAAATGGAACAACGAAATCGAACAAGAAATCGAACAACGAAATCGAATAACGAATCGAACAACGAAATCGAACAACGAAATCGAACAACGAAATCGAACAACGAATTAGAACAACGAAATAGAACAACGAAATCCAACTTCGAAATCGAACAGCGAAATCGAAATCGAACAACAAACTGAAACCACGAAATCGAACCACAAAATAGAACAACGAAATGGAACGACGCAATCGAACAACGAAATCGAACTACGAAATCGAACAACGAAATCGAACAACGAAATCGAACATCGAAATCGAACAACGAAATCGAACAACGAAATCGAACAACGAAATCGAACAACGAAATCGAACTACGAAATCGAACAACGAAATCGAACAACGAAATCGAACAACGACATCGAACAACGAATTCGAACAAAGAATTGGAACAACGAATTCGAACAACGAAATCGAACAACGAAATCGAACAACGAAATCGAACAACGAAATCGAACAACGAAATCGAACTTCGAAGTCGAACAACGAAATCGAACAACGAAATAGAACAACGAAATGGAACGACGCAATCAAACAACGAAATCGAACCACGAAATCATACAATATCGAACAACGAAAACGAACAACGAAATCGAACAACGGAAACGGACAACGAGATCGAACAACGAAATCGAACAACGAAATCGAACAACGAAATCGAACAACGAAATCGAATGACGAATCGAACAACGAAATCGAACAACGAAATCGAACAACGAAATCGAACAACGAATTAGAACAACGAAATAGAACAACGAAATCCAAATTCGAAATCGAACAGCGAAATCGAAATCGAACAACAAACTGAAACCAAGAAATCGAACCACGAAATAGAACAACGAAATGGAACAACGCAATCGAACAACGAAATCGAACCACGAAATCATACAACAATATCGAACAACGAAAACGAACAAAGAAATCGAACAACGGAATCAGACAACGAAATCGAACAACGAAATCGAACAACGAAATCGAACAACGAAATCGAACAACGAAATCGAACTTCAAAATCGAACAACGAAATCGAACAACGAAATCGAACAACGAAATCGAACAACGAAATCGAACAACGAAATCGAACAACGAAATCGAACAACGAAATCGAACAACGAAATCGAATAACGAATCGAACAACGAAATCGAACAACGAAATCGAACAACGAAATCGAACAACGAATTAGAACAACGAAATAGAACAACGAAATCGAACAACGAAATCGAACAACGAAATCGAATAACGAATCGAACAACGAAATCTAACAACGAATTAGAACAACGAAATAGAACAACGAAATCGAACAACGAAATCGAACAACGAATTCGAATAACGAATCGAACAACGAAATCGAACAACGAAATCGAACAACGAATTAGAACAACGAAATAGAACAACGAAATCCAACTTCGAAATCGAACAGCGAAATCGAAATCGAACAACAAACTGAAACCACGAAATCGAACCACGAAATAGAACAACGAAATGGAACGACGCAATCAAACAACGAAATCGAACCACGAAATCATACAATATCGAACAACGAAAACGAACAACGAAATCGAACAACGGAAACGGACAACGAGATCGAACAACCGAACAACGAAATCGAACAACGAAATCGAACAACGAAATCGAATAACGAATCGAACAACGAAATCGAACAACGAAATCGAACAACGAAATCGAACAACGAATTAGAACAACGAAATAGAACAACGAAATCCAACTTCGAAATCGAACAGCGAAATCGAAATCGAACAACAAACTGAAACCAAGAAATCGAACCACGAAATAGAACAACGAAATGGAACAACGCAATCGAACAACGAAATCGAACCACAAAATCATACAACAATATCGAACAACGAATTCGAACAACGAATTCGAACAACGAATTCGAACAACGACATCGAACAACGAAATCGAACAACGAAATCGAACAACGAAATCGAACAACGAAATCGAACAACGAAATCGAACAACAAAATCGAACAACGAAATCGAACAACGAAATCGAACAACGAATTCGAACAACGAATTCGAACAACGACATCGAACAACGAAATCGAACAACGAAATCGGACAACGAAATCGAACAACGAAATCGAACAACGAAATCGAACAACGAAATCGAACAACGAAATCGAACTTCAAAATCGAACAACGAAATCGAACAACGAAATCGAACAACGAAATCGAACAACGAAATCGAACAACGAAATCGAACAACGAAATCGAACAACGAATTCGAACAACGAATTCGAACAACGAATTCGAACAACGACATCGAACAACGAAATCGAACAACGAAATCGAACAACGAAATCGAACACCGAAATCGAACAACGAAATCGAACAACAAAATCGAACAACGAAATCGAACAACGAAATCGAACAACGAATTCGAACAACGAATTCGAACAACGACATCGAACAACGAAATCGAACAACGAAATCGAACAACGAAATCGAACAACGAAATCGAACAACGAAATCGAACAACGAAATCGAACAACGAAATCGAATAACGAATCGAACAACGAAATCGAACAACGAAATCGAACAACGAAATCGAACAACGAAATCGAATAACGAATCGAACAACGAAATCGAACAACGAAATCGAACAACGAAATCGAACAACGAATTAGAACAACGAAATAGAACAACGAAATCGAACAACGAAATCGAACAACGAAATCGAATAACGAATCGAACAACGAAATCTAACAACGAATTAGAACAACGAAATAGAACAACGAAATCGAACAACGAAATCGAACAACGAATTCGAATAACGAATCGAACAACGAAATCGAACAACGAAATCGAACAACGAATTAGAACAACGAAATAGAACAACGAAATCCAACTTCGAAATCGAACAGCGAAATCGAAATCGAACAACAAACTGAAACCACGAAATCGAACCACGAAATAGAACAACGAAATGGAACGACGCAATCAAACAACGAAATCGAACCACGAAATCATACAATATCGAACAACGAAAACGAACAACGAAATCGAACAACGGAAACGGACAACGAGATCGAACAACCGAACAACGAAATCGAACAACGAAATCGAACAACGAAATCGAATAACGAATCGAACAACGAAATCGAACAACGAAATCGAACAACGAAATCGAACAACGAATTAGAACAACGAAATAGAACAACGAAATCCAACTTCGAAATCGAACAGCGAAATCGAAATCGAACAACAAACTGAAACCAAGAAATCGAACCACGAAATAGAACAACGAAATGGAACAACGCAATCGAACAACGAAATCGAACCACAAAATCATACAACAATATCGAACAACGAATTCGAACAACGAATTCGAACAACGAATTCGAACAACGACATCGAACAACGAAATCGAACAACGAAATCGAACAACGAAATCGAACAACGAAATCGAACAACGAAATCGAACAACAAAATCGAACAACGAAATCGAACAACGAAATCGAACAACGAATTCGAACAACGAATTCGAACAACGACATCGAACAACGAAATCGAACAACGAAATCGGACAACGAAATCGAACAACGAAATCGAACAACGAAATCGAACAACGAAATCGAACAACGAAATCGAACTTCAAAATCGAACAACGAAATCGAACAACGAAATCGAACAACGAAATCGAACAACGAAATCGAACAACGAAATCGAACAACGAAATCGAACAACGAATTCGAACAACGAATTCGAACAACGAATTCGAACAACGACATCGAACAACGAAATCGAACAACGAAATCGAACAACGAAATCGAACACCGAAATCGAACAACGAAATCGAACAACAAAATCGAACAACGAAATCGAACAACGAAATCGAACAACGAATTCGAACAACGAATTCGAACAACGACATCGAACAACGAAATCGAACAACGAAATCGAACAACGAAATCGAACAACGAAATCGAACAACGAAATCGAACAACGAAATCGAACAACGAAATCGAATAACGAATCGAACAACGAAATCGAACAACGAAATCGAACAACGAATTAGAACAACGAAATAGAACAACGAAATCCAACTTCGAAATCGAACAGCGAAATCGAAATCGAACAACAAACTGAAACCACGAAATCGAACCACGAAATAGAACAACGAAATGGAACGACGCAATCAAACAACGAAATCGAACCACGAAATCATACAATATCGAACAACGAAAACGAACAACGAAATCGAACAACGGAAACGGACAACGAGATCGAACAACGAAATCGAACAACGAAATCGAACAACGAAATCGAACAACGAAATCGAATGACGAATCGAACAACGAAATCGAACAACGAAATCGAACAACGAAATCGAACAACGAATTAGAACAACGAAATAGAACAACGAAATCCAACTTCGAAATCGAACAGCGAAATCGAAATCGAACAACAAACTGAAACCAAGAAATCGAACCACGAAATAGAACAACGAAATGGAACAACGCAATCGAACAACGAAATCGAACCACGAAATCATACAACAATATCGAACAACGAAAACGAACAAAGAAATCGAACAACGGAATCAGACAACGAAATCGAACAACGAAATCGAACAACGAAATCGAACAACGAAATCGAACAACGAAATCGAACTTCAAAATCGAACAACGAAATCGAACAACGAAATCGAACAACGAAATCGAACAACGAAATCGAACAACGAAATCGAACAACGAAATCGAACAACGAAATCGAACAACGAAATCGAACAACGAAATCGAACAACGAAATCGAACAACGAAATCGAACAACGAAATCGAACAACGAAATCGAACTTCGAAATCGAACAACGAAATCGAACAACGAAATCGAACAACGAAATCGAACAACGAAATCGAACAACAAAATTGAACAACGAAATCGAACAACGAAATCGAACAACGAATTCGAACAACGAATTCGAACCACGAAATCGAACAAAGAACAACGAAATCTAACAACGAACAACGAAATCTAACAACGAACAACGAATTCGAACAACGAATTCGAACCACGAAATCGAACAACGAAATCGAACAACGAAATCGAAAAACGAAATCGATCAACGAAATCGAACAATCAAATCGAACAAAGAAAATCGAACAACGAAATCGATCAACGAAATCGAACACGAATTCAAACAACGAAATCGAACAACGAAATCGAACAACGAAATCGAACAACGAAATCGAACTTCGAAATCGAACAACGAAATCGAACAACGAAATCGAACAACGAAATCGAACAACGAAATCGAACAACGAAATCGAACAACAAAATCGAACAACGAAATCGAACAACGAAATCGAACAACGAAATCGAACAACGAAATCGAACAACGAAATCGAACAACGAAATCGAACGACGAAATGGAACAACGAAATCGAACAAGAAATCGAACAACGAAATCGAATAACGAATCGAACAACGAAATCGAACAACGAAATCGAACAACGAAATCGAACAACGAATTAGAACAACGAAATAGAACAACGAAATCCAACTTCGAAATCGAACAGCGAAATCGAAATCGAACAACAAACTGAAACCACGAAATCGAACCACAAAATAGAACAACGAAATGGAACGACGCAATCGAACAACGAAATCGAACCACGAAATCGAACAACGAAATCGAACAACGAAATCGAACATCGAAATCGAACAACGAAATCGAACAACGAAATCGAACAACGAAATCGAACAACGAAATCGAACTACGAAATCGAACAACGAAATCGAACAACGAAATCGAACAACGTCATCGAACAACGAATTCGAACAAAGAATTGGAACAACGAATTCGAACAACGAAATCGAACAACGAAATCGAACAACAAAATTGAACAACGAAATCGAACAACGAAATCGAACAACGAATTCGAACAACGAATTCGAACCACGAAATCGAACAAAGAACAACGAAATCTAACAACGAACAACGAAATCTAACAACGAACAACGAATTCGAACAACGAATTCGAACAACGAATTCGAACCACGAAATCGAACAACGAAATCGAACAACGAAATCGAAAAACGAAATCGATCAACGAAATCGAACAATCAAATCGAACAAAGAAAATCGAACAACGAAATCGATCAACGAAATCGAACACGAATTCAAACAACGAAATCGAACAACGAAATCGAACAACGAAATCGAACAACGAAATCGAACTTCGAAATCGAACAACGAAATCGAACAACGAAATCGAACAACGAAATCGAACAACTAAATCGAACAACGAAATCGAACAACAAAATCGAACAACGAAATCGAACAACGAAATCGAACAACGAAATCGAACAACGAAATCGAACAACGAAATCGAACGACGAAATGGAACAACGAAATCGAACAAGAAATCGAACAACGAAATCGAATAACGAATCGAACAACGAAATCGAACAACGAAATCGAACAACGAAATCGAACAACGAATTAGAACAACGAAATAGAACAACGAAATCCAACTTCGAAATCGAACAGCGAAATCGAAATCGAACAACAAACTGAAACCACGAAATCGAACCACAAAATAGAACAACGAAATGGAACGACGCAATCGAACAACGAAATCGAACCACGAAATCGAACAACGAAATCGAACAACGAAATCGAACATCGAAATCGAACAACGAAATCGAACAACGAAATCGAACAACGAAATCGAACAACGAAATCGAACTACGAAATCGAACAACGAAATCGAACAACGAAATCGAACAACGACATCGAACAACGAATTCGAACAAAGAATTGGAACAACGAATTCGAACAACGAAATCGAACAACGAAATCGAACAACGAAATCGAACAACGAAATCGAACAACGAAATCGAACTTCGAAGTCGAACAACGAAATCGAACAACGAAATCAAACAACGAAATCGAACAACGAAATCGAACAACGAAATCGAACAACGAAATCCAACAACGAAATCGAACAACGAAATCGAACAACGAAATCGAACAACGAAATCGAACTTCGAAATCGAACAACGAAATCGAACAACGAAATCGAACAACGAAATCGAACAACTAAATCGAACAACAAAATCGAACAACGAAATCGAACAACGAAATCGAACAACGAATTCGAACAACGAATTCGAACCACGAAATCGAACAACGAAATCTAACAACGAACAACGAAATCGAACAACGAAATCGAACAACGAAATGGAACAACGAAATCTAACAACGAAATCGAACAACGAAATCGAATAACGAATCGAACAACGAAATCGAACAACGAAATCGAACAACGAAATCGAACAACGAAATCGAACAACGAATTAGAACAACGAAATAGAACTACGAAATCGAACAACGAAATCGAACAACGAATTAGAACAACGAAATAGAACTACGAAATCCAACTTCGAAATCGAACAGCGAAATCGAAATCGAACAACAAACTGAAACCACGAAATCGAACCTGAAATAGAACAATTAAATGGAACAACGCAATCGAACAACGAAATCGAACCACGAAATCATACAACAATATCGAACAACGAAAACGAACAACGAAATCGAACAACGGAATCGGACAACGAAATCGAACAACGAAATCGAACAACGAAATCGAACAACGAAATCGAACAACGAAATCGAATAACGAATCGAACAACGAAATCGAACAACGAAATCGAACAACGAAATCGAACAACGAATTAGAACAACGAAATAGAACAACGAAATCGAACAACGAAATCGAACAACGAAATCGAATAACGAATCGAACAACGAAATCTAACAACGAATTAGAACAACGAAATAGAACAACGAAATCGAACAACGAAATCGAACAACGAATTCGAATAACGAATCGAACAACGAAATCGAACAACGAAATCGAACAACGAATTAGAACAACGAAATAGAACAACGAAATCCAACTTCGAAATCGAACAGCGAAATCGAAATCGAACAACAAACTGAAACCACGAAATCGAACCACGAAATAGAACAACGAAATGGAACGACGCAATCAAACAACGAAATCGAACCACGAAATCATACAATATCGAACAACGAAAACGAACAACGAAATCGAACAACGGAAACGGACAACGAGATCGAACAACCGAACAACGAAATCGAACAACGAAATCGAACAACGAAATCGAATAACGAATCGAACAACGAAATCGAACAACGAAATCGAACAACGAAATCGAACAACGAATTAGAACAACGAAATAGAACAACGAAATCCAACTTCGAAATCGAACAGCGAAATCGAAATCGAACAACAAACTGAAACCAAGAAATCGAACCACGAAATAGAACAACGAAATGGAACAACGCAATCGAACAACGAAATCGAACCACAAAATCATACAACAATATCGAACAACGAATTCGAACAACGAATTCGAACAACGAATTCGAACAACGACATCGAACAACGAAATCGAACAACGAAATCGAACAACGAAATCGAACAACGAAATCGAACAACGAAATCGAACAACAAAATCGAACAACGAAATCGAACAACGAAATCGAACAACGAATTCGAACAACGAATTCGAACAACGACATCGAACAACGAAATCGAACAACGAAATCGGACAACGAAATCGAACAACGAAATCGAACAACGAAATCGAACAACGAAATCGAACAACGAAATCGAACTTCAAAATCGAACAACGAAATCGAACAACGAAATCGAACAACGAAATCGAACAACGAAATCGAACAACGAAATCGAACAACGAAATCGAACAACGAATTCGAACAACGAATTCGAACAACGAATTCGAACAACGACATCGAACAACGAAATCGAACAACGAAATCGAACAACGAAATCGAACAACGAAATCGAACAACGAAATCGAACAACAAAATCGAACAACGAAATCGAACAACGAAATCGAACAACGAATTCGAACAACGAATTCGAACAACGACATCGAACAACGAAATCGAACAACGAAATCGAACAACGAAATCGAACAACGAAATCGAACAACGAAATCGAACAACGAAATCGAACAACGAAATCGAACAACGAAATCGAATAACGAATCGAACAACGAAATCGAACAACGAAATCGAACAACGAATTAGAACAACGAAATAGAACAACGAAATCCAACTTCGAAATCGAACAGCGAAATCGAAATCGAACAACAAACTGAAACCACGAAATCGAACCACGAAATAGAACAACGAAATGGAACGACGCAATCAAACAACGAAATCGAACCACGAAATCATACAATATCGAACAACGAAAACGAACAACGAAATCGAACAACGGAAACGGACAACGAGATCGAACAACGAAATCGAACAACGAAATCGAACAACGAAATCGAACAACGAAATCGAATGACGAATCGAACAACGAAATCGAACAACGAAATCGAACAACGAAATCGAACAACGAATTAGAACAACGAAATAGAACAACGAAATCCAACTTCGAAATCGAACAGCGAAATCGAAATCGAACAACAAACTGAAACCAAGAAATCGAACCACGAAATAGAACAACGAAATGGAACAACGCAATCGAACAACGAAATCGAACCACGAAATCATACAACAATATCGAACAACGAAAACGAACAAAGAAATCGAACAACGGAATCAGACAACGAAATCGAACAACGAAATCGAACAACGAAATCGAACAACGAAATCGAACAACGAAATCGAACTTCAAAATCGAACAACGAAATCGAACAACGAAATCGAACAACGAAATCGAACAACGAAATCGAACAACGAAATCGAACAACGAAATCGAACAACGAAATCGAACAACGAAATCGAACAACGAAATCAAACAACGAAATCGAACAACGAAATCGAACAACGAAATCGAACAACGAAATCGAACTTCGAAATCGAACAACGAAATCGAACAACGAAATCGAACAACGAAATCGAACAACGAAATCGAACAACAAAATTGAACAACGAAATCGAACAACGAAATCGAACAACGAATTCGAACAACGAATTCGAACCACGAAATCGAACAAAGAACAACGAAATCTAACAACGAACAACGAAATCTAACAACGAACAACGAATTCGAACAACGAATTCGAACAACGAATTCGAACCACGAAATCGAACAACGAAATCGAACAACGAAATCGAAAAACGAAATCGATCAACGAAATCGAACAATCAAATCGAACAAAGAAAATCGAACAACGAAATCGATCAACGAAATCGAACACGAATTCAAACAACGAAATCGAACAACGAAATCGAACAACGAAATCGAACAACGAAATCGAACTTCGAAATCGAACAACGAAATCGAACAACGAAATCGAACAACGAAATCGAACAACGAAATCGAACAACGAAATCGAACAACAAAATCGAACAACGAAATCGAACAACGAAATCGAACAACGAAATCGAACAACGAAATCGAACAACGAAATCGAACGACGAAATGGAACAACGAAATCGAACAAGAAATCGAACAACGAAATCGAATAACGAATCGAACAACGAAATCGAACAACGAAATCGAACAACGAAATCGAACAACGAATTAGAACAACGAAATAGAACAACGAAATCCAACTTCGAAATCGAACAGCGAAATCGAAATCGAACAACAAACTGAAACCACGAAATCGAACCACAAAAAGAACAACGAAATGGAACGACGCAATCGAACAACGAAATCGAACCACGAAATCGAACAACGAAATCGAACAACGAAATCGAACATCGAAATCGAACAACGAAATCGAACAACGAAATCGAACAACGAAATCGAACAACGAAATCGAACTACGAAATCGAACAACGAAATCGAACAACGAAATCGAACAACGACATCGAACAACGAATTCGAACAAAGAATTGGAACAACGAATTCGAACAACGAAATCGAACAACGAAATCGAACAACGAAATCGAACAACGAAATCGAACAACGAAATCGAACTTCGAAGTCGAACAACGAAATCGAACAACGAAATCGAACAACGAAATCGAACAACGAAATCGAACAACGAAATCGAACAACGAAATCCAACAACGAAATCGAACAACGAAATCGAACAACGAAATCGAACAACGAAATCGAACTTCGAAATCGAACAACGAAATCGAACAACGAAATCGAACAACGAAATCGAACAACGAAATCGAACAACGAAATCGAACAACGAAATCGAACAACGAAATCGAACTTCAAAATCGAACAACGAAATCGAACAACGAAATCGAACAACGAAATCGAACAACGAAATCGAACAACGAAATCGAACAACGAAATCGAACAACGAATTCGAACAACGAATTCGAACAACGAATTCGAACAACGACATCGAACAACGAAATCGAACAACGAAATCGAACAACGAAATCGAACAACGAAATCGAACAACGAAATCGAACAACAAAATCGAACAACGAAATCGAACAACGAAATCGAACAACGAATTCGAACAACGAATTCGAACAACGACATCGAACAACGAAATCGAACAACGAAATCGAACAACGAAATCGAACAACGAAATCGAACAACGAAATCGAACAACGAAATCGAATAACGAATCGAACAACGAAATCGAACAACGAAATCGAACAACGAATTAGAACAACGAAATAGAACAACGAAATCCAACTTCGAAATCGAACAGCGAAATCGAAATCGAACAACAAACTGAAACCACGAAATCGAACCACGAAATAGAACAACGAAATGGAACGACGCAATCAAACAACGAAATCGAACCACGAAATCATACAATATCGAACAACGAAAACGAACAACGAAATCGAACAACGGAAACGGACAACGAGATCGAACAACGAAATCGAACAACGAAATCGAACAACGAAATCGAACAACGAAATCGAATGACGAATCGAACAACGAAATCGAACAACGAAATCGAACAACGAAATCGAACAACGAATTAGAACAACGAAATAGAACAACGAAATCCAACTTCGAAATCGAACAGCGAAATCGAAATCGAACAACAAACTGAAACCAAGAAATCGAACCACGAAATAGAACAACGAAATGGAACAACGCAATCGAACAACGAAATCGAACCACGAAATCATACAACAATATCGAACAACGAAAACGAACAAAGAAATCGAACAACGGAATCAGACAACGAAATCGAACAACGAAATCGAACAACGAAATCGAACAACGAAATCGAACAACGAAATCGAACTTCAAAATCGAACAACGAAATCGAACAACGAAATCGAACAACGAAATCGAACAACGAAATCGAACAACGAAATCGAACAACGAAATCGAACAACGAAATCGAACAACGAAATCGAACAACGAAATCGAACAACGAAATCGAACAACGAAATCGAACAACGAAATCGAACAACGAAATCGAACTTCGAAATCGAACAACGAAATCGAACGAAATCGAACAACGAAATCGAACAACGAAATCGAACAACAAAATTGAACAACGAAATCGAACAACGAAATCGAACAACGAATTCGAACAACGAATTCGAACCACGAAATCGAACAAAGAACAACGAAATCTAACAACGAACAACGAAATCTAACAACGAACAACGAATTCGAACAACGAATTCGAACAACGAATTCGAACCACGAAATCGAACAACGAAATCGAACAACGAAATCGAAAAACGAAATCGATCAACGAAATCGAACAATCAAATCGAACAAAGAAAATCGAACAACGAAATCGATCAACGAAATCGAACACGAATTCAAACAACGAAATCGAACAACGAAATCGAACAACGAAATCGAACAACGAAATCGAACTTCGAAATCGAACAACGAAATCGAACAACGAAATCGAACAACGAAATCGAACAACGAAATCGAACAACGAAATCGAACAACAAAATCGAACAACGAAATCGAACAACGAAATCGAACAACGAAATCGAACAACGAAATCGAACAACGAAATCGAACGACGAATTCGAACAACGACATCGAACAACGAAATCGAACAACGAAATCGAACAACGAAATCGAACAACGAAATCGAACAACGAAATCGAACAACGAAATCGAATAACGAATCGAACAACGAAATCGAACAACGAAATCGAACAACGAATTAGAACAACGAAATAGAACAACGAAATCCAACTTCGAAATCGAACAGCGAAATCGAAATCGAACAACAAACTGAAACCACGAAATCGAACCACGAAATAGAACAACGAAATGGAACGACGCAATCAAACAACGAAATCGAACCACGAAATCATACAATATCGAACAACGAAAACGAACAACGAAATCGAACAACGGAAACGGACAACGAGATCGAACAACGAAATCTAACAACGAACAACGAAATCGAACAACGAAATCGAACAACGAAATGGAACAACGAAATCTAACAACGAAATCGAACAACGAAATCGAATAACGAATCGAACAACGAAATCGAACAACGAAATCGAACAACGAAATCGAACGACGAAATGGAACAACGAAATCGAACAAGAAATCGAACAACGAAATCGAATAACGAATCGAACAACGAAATCGAACAACGAAATCGAACAACGAAATCGAACAACGAATTAGAACAACGAAATAGAACAACGAAATCCAACTTCGAAATCGAACAGCGAAATCGAAATCGAACAACAAACTGAAACCACGAAATCGAACCACAAAAAGAACAACGAAATGGAACGACGCAATCGAACAACGAAATCGAACCACGAAATCGAACAACGAAATCGAACAACGAAATCGAACATCGAAATCGAACAACGAAATCGAACAACGAAATCGAACAACGAAATCGAACAACGAAATCGAACTACGAAATCGAACAACGAAATCGAACAACGAAATCGAACAACGACATCGAACAACGAATTCGAACAAAGAATTGGAACAACGAATTCGAACAACGAAATCGAACAACGAAATCGAACAACGAAATCGAACAACGAAATCGAACAACGAAATCGAACTTCGAAGTCGAACAACGAAATCGAACAACGAAATCGAACAACGAAATCGAACAACGAAATCGAACAACGAAATCGAACAACGAAATCCAACAACGAAATCGAACAACGAAATCGAACAACGAAATCGAACAACGAAATCGAACTTCGAAATCGAACAACGAAATCGAACAACGAAATCGAACAACGAAATCGAACAACTAAATCGAACAACAAAATCGAACAACGAAATCGAACAACGAAATCGAACAACGAATTCGAACAACGAATTCGAACCACGAAATCGAACAACGAAATCTAACAACGAACAACGAAATCGAACAACGAAATCGAACAACGAAATGGAACAACGAAATCTAACAACGAAATCGAACAACGAAATCGAATAACGAATCGAACAACGAAATCGAACAACGAAATCGAACAACGAAATCGAACAACGAAATCGAACAACGAATTAGAACAACGAAATAGAACTACGAAATCGAACAACGAAATCGAACAACGAATTAGAACAACGAAATAGAACTACGAAATCCAACTTCGAAATCGAACAGCGAAATCGAAATCGAACAACAAACTGAAACCACGAAATCGAACCTGAAATAGAACAATTAAATGGAACAACGCAATCGAACAACGAAATCGAACCACGAAATCATACAACAATATCGAACAACGAAAACGAACAACGAAATCGAACAACGGAATCGGACAACGAAATCGAACAACGAAATCGAACAACGAAATCGAACAACGAAATCGAACAACGAAATCGAATAACGAATCGAACAACGAAATCGAACAACGAAATCGAACAACGAAATCGAACAACGAATTAGAACAACGAAATAGAACAACGAAATCGAACAACGAAATCGAACAACGAAATCGAATAACGAATCGAACAACGAAATCTAACAACGAATTAGAACAACGAAATAGAACAACGAAATCGAACAACGAAATCGAACAACGAATTCGAATAACGAATCGAACAACGAAATCGAACAACGAAATCGAACAACGAATTAGAACAACGAAATAGAACAACGAAATCCAACTTCGAAATCGAACAGCGAAATCGAAATCGAACAACAAACTGAAACCACGAAATCGAACCACGAAATAGAACAACGAAATGGAACGACGCAATCAAACAACGAAATCGAACCACGAAATCATACAATATCGAACAACGAAAACGAACAACGAAATCGAACAACGGAAACGGACAACGAGATCGAACAACGAAATCGAACAACGAAATCGAACAACGAAATCGAACAACGAAATCGAATAACGAATCGAACAACGAAATCGAACAACGAAATCGAACAACGAAATCGAACAACGAATTAGAACAACGAAATAGAACAACGAAATCCAACTTCGAAATCGAACAGCGAAATCGAAATCGAACAACAAACTGAAACCAAGAAATCGAACCACGAAATAGAACAACGAAATGGAACAACGCAATCGAACAACGAAATCGAACCACGAAATCATACAACAATATCGAACAACGAAAACGAACAAAGAAATCGAACAACGGAATCAGACAACGAAATCGAACAACGAAATCGAACAACGAAATCGAACAACGAAATCGAACAACGAAATCGAACTTCAAAGTCGAACAACGAAATCGAACAACGAAATCGAACAACGAAATCGAACAACGAAATCGAACAACGAAATCGAACAACGAAATCGAACAACGAAATCGAACAACGAAATCGAACAACGAAATCGAACAACGAAATCGAACAACGAAATCGAACAACGAAATCGAACAACGAAATCGAACAACGAAATCGAACAACGAAATCGAACTTCGAAATCGAACAACGAAATCGAACAACGAAATCGAACAACGAAATCGAACAACGAAATCGAACAACAAAATTGAACAACGAAATCGAACAACGAATTCGAACCACGAAATCGAACAAAGAACAACGAAATCTAACAACGAACAACGAAATCTAACAACGAACAACGAATTCGAACAACGAATTCGAACAACGAATTCGAACCACGAAATCGAACAACGAAATCGAACAACGAAATCGAAAAACGAAATCGATCAACGAAATCGAACAATCAAATCGAACAAAGAAAATCGAACAACGAAATCGATCAACGAAATCGAACACGAATTCAAACAACGAAATCGAACAACGAAATCGAACAACGAAATCGAACAACGAAATCGAACTTCGAAATCGAACAACGAAATCGAACAACGAAATCGAACAACGAAATCGAACAACGAAATCGAACAACGAAATCGAACAACAAAATCGAACAACGAAATCGAACAACGAAATCGAACAACGAAATCGAACAACGAAATCGAACAACGAAATCGAACGACGAAATGGAACAACGAAATCGAACAAGAAATCGAACAACGAAATCGAATAACGAATCGAACAACGAAATCGAACAACGAAATCGAACAACGAAATCGAACAACGAATTAGAACAACGAAATAGAACAACGAAATCCAACTTCGAAATCGAACAGCGAAATCGAAATCGAACAACAAACTGAAACCACGAAATCGAACCACAAAATAGAACAACGAAATGGAACGACGCAATCGAACAACGAAATCGAACCACGAAATCGAACAACGAAATCGAACAACGAAATCGAACATCGAAATCGAACAACGAAATCGAACAACGAAATCGAACAACGAAATCGAACAACGAAATCGAACTACGAAATCGAACAACGAAATCGAACAACGAAATCGAACAACGACATCGAACAACGAATTCGAACAAAGAATTGGAACAACGAATTCGAACAACGAAATCGAACAACGAAATCGAACAACGAAATCGAACAACGAAATCGAACAACGAAATCGAACTTCGAAGTCGAACAACGAAATCGAACAACGAAATCGAACAACGAAATCGAACAACGAAATCGAACAACGAAATCGAACAACGAAATCCAACAACGAAATCGAACAACGAAATCGAACAACGAAATCGAACAACGAAATCGAACTTCGAAATCGAACAACGAAATCGAACAACGAAATCGAACAACGAAATCGAACAACTAAATCGAACAACAAAATCGAACAACGAAATCGAACAACGAAATCGAACAACGAATTCGAACAACGAATTCGAACCACGAAATCGAACAACGAAATCTAACAACGAACAACGAAATCGAACAACGAAATCGAACAACGAAATGGAACAACGAAATCTAACAACGAAATCGAACAACGAAATCGAATAACGAATCGAACAACGAAATCGAACAACGAAATCGAACAACGAAATCGAACAACGAAATCGAACAACGAATTAGAACAACGAAATAGAACTACGAAATCGAACAACGAAATCGAACAACGAATTAGAACAACGAAATAGAACTACGAAATCCAACTTCGAAATCGAACAGCGAAATCGAAATCGAACAACAAACTGAAACCACGAAATCGAACCTGAAATAGAACAATTAAATGGAACAACGCAATCGAACAACGAAATCGAACCACGAAATCATACAACAATATCGAACAACGAAAACGAACAACGAAATCGAACAACGGAATCGGACAACGAAATCGAACAACGAAATCGAACAACGAAATCGAACAACGAAATCGAACAACGAAATCGAATAACGAATCGAACAACGAAATCGAACAACGAAATCGAACAACGAAATCGAACAACGAATTAGAACAACGAAATAGAACAACGAAATCGAACAACGAAATCGAACAACGAAATCGAATAACGAATCGAACAACGAAATCTAACAACGAATTAGAACAACGAAATAGAACAACGAAATCGAACAACGAAATCGAACAACGAATTCGAACAACGAAATCGAACTTCAAAATCGAACAACGAAATCGAACAACGAAATCGAACAACGAATTCGAACAACGAATTCGAACAACAAATTCGAACAACGAAATCGAACAACGAAATCGAACAACGAAATCGAACAACGAAATCGAACAACGAAATCGAACAACGAAATCGAACAACGAAATCGAATAACGAATCGAACAACGAAATCGAACAACGAAATCGAACAACGAAATCGAACAACGAATTAGAACAACGAAATAGAACAACGAAATCCAACTTCGAAATCGAACAGCGAAATCGAAATCGAACAACAAACTAAAACCACGAAATCGAACCACGAAATAGAACAACGAAATGGAACGACGCAATCAAACAACGAAATCGAACCACGAAATCATACAATATCGAACAACGAAAACGAACAACGAAATCGAACAACGGAAACGGACAACGAGATCGAACAACCGAACAACGAAATCGAACAACGAAATCGAACAACGAAATCGAATAACGAATCGAACAACGAAATCGAACAACGAAATCGAACAACGAAATCGAACAACGAAATAGAACAACGAAATAGAACAACGAAATCCAACTTCGAAATCGAACAGCGAAATCGAAATCGAACAACAAACTGAAACCAAGAAATCGAACCACGAAATAGAACAACGAAATGGAACAACGCAATCGAACAACGAAATCGAACCACAAAATCATACAACAATATCGAACAACGAATTCGAACAACGAATTCGAACAACGAATTCGAACAACGACATCGAACAACGAAATCGAACAACGAAATCGAACAACGAAATCGAACAACGAAATCGAACAACGAAATCGAACAACAAAATCGAACAACGAAATCGAACAACGAAATCGAACAACGAATTCGAACAACGAATTCGAACAACGACATCGAACAACGAAATCGAACAACGAAATCGAATGACGAATCGAACAACGAAATCGAACAACGAAATCGAACAACGAAATCGAACAACGAATTAGAACAACGAAATAGAACAACGAAATCCAACTTCGAAATCGAACAGCGAAATCGAAATCGAACAACAAACTGAAACCACGAAATCGAACCACGAAATAGAACAACGAAATGGAACGACGCAATCAAACAACGAAATCGAACCACGAAATCATACAATATCGAACAACGAAAACGAACAACGAAATCGAACAACGGAAACGGACAACGAGATCGAACAACGAAATCGAACAACGAAATCGAACAACGAAATCGAACAACGAAATCGAATGACGAATCGAACAACGAAATCGAACAACGAAATCGAACAACGAAATCGAACAACGAATTAGAACAACGAAATAGAACAACGAAATCCAACTTCGAAATCGAACAGCGAAATCGAAATCGAACAACAAACTGAAACCAAGAAATCGAACCACGAAATAGAACAACGAAATGGAACAACGCAATCGAACAACGAAATCGAACCACGAAATCATACAACAATATCGAACAACGAAAACGAACAAAGAAATCGAACAACGGAATCAGACAACGAAATCGAACAACGAAATCGAACAACGAAATCGAACAACGAAATCGAACAACGAAATCGAACTTCAAAATCGAACAACGAAATCGAACAACGAAATCGAACAACGAAATCGAACAACGAAATCGAACAACGAAATCGAACAACGAAATCGAACAACGAAATCGAACAACGAAATCGAACAACGAAATCGAACAACGAAATCGAACAACGAAATCGAACAACGAAATCGAACAACGAAATCGAACTTCGAAATCGAACAACGAAATCGAACAACGAAATCGAACAACGAAATCGAACAACGAAATCGAACAACAAAATTGAACAACGAAATCGAACAACGAAATCGAACAACGAATTCGAACAACGAATTCGAACCACGAAATCGAACAAAGAACAACGAAATCTAACAACGAACAACGAAATCTAACAACGAACAACGAATTCGAACAACGAATTCGAACAACGAATTCGAACCACGAAATCGAACAACGAAATCGAACAACGAAATCGAAAAACGAAATCGATCAACGAAATCGAACAATCAAATCGAACAAAGAAAATCGAACAACGAAATCGATCAACGAAATCGAACACGAATTCAAACAACGAAATCGAACAACGAAATCGAACAACGAAATCGAACAACGAAATCGAACTTCGAAATCGAACAACGAAATCGAACAACGAAATCGAACAACGAAATCGAACAACGAAATCGAACAACGAAATCGAACAACAAAATCGAACAACGAAATCGAACAACGAAATCGAACAACGAAATCGAACAACGAAATCGAACGACGAAATGGAACAACGAAATCGAACAAGAAATCGAACAACGAAATCGAATAACGAATCGAACAACGAAATCGAACAACGAAATCGAACAACGAAATCGAACAACGAATTAGAACATCGAAATCGAACAACGAAATCGAACAACGAAATCGAACAACGAAATCGAACAACGAAATCGAACTACGAAATCGAACAACGAAATCGAACAACGAAATCGAACAACGACATCGAACAACGAATTCGAACAAAGAATTGGAACAACGAATTCGAACAACGAAATCGAACAACGAAATCGAACAGCGAAATCGAACAACGAAATCGAACAACGAAATCGAACAACGAAATCGAACTACGAAATCGAACAACGAAATCGAACAACGAAATCGAACTACGAAATCGAACAACGAAATCGAACAACGAAATCGAACAACGACATCGAACAACGAATTCGAACAAAGAATTGGAACAACGAATTCGAACAACGAAATCGAACCACAAAATCATACAACAATATCGAACAACGAATTCGAACAACGAATTCGAACAACGAATTCGAACAACGACATCGAACAACGAAATCGAACAACGAAATCGAACAACGAAATCGAACAACGAAATCGAACAACGAAATCGAACAACAAAATCGAACAACGAAATCGAACAACGAAATCGAACAACGAATTCGAACAACGAATTCGAACAACGACATCGAACAACGAAATCGAACAACGAAATCGAATGACGAATCGAACAACGAAATCGAACAACGAAATCGAACAACGAAATCGAACAACGAAATCGAACAACGAATTAGAACAACGAAATAGAACAACGAAATCCAACTTCGAAATCGAACAGCGAAATCGAAATCGAACAACAAACTGAAACCACGAAATCGAACCACGAAATAGAACAACGAAATGGAACGACGCAATCAAACAACGAAATCGAACCACGAAATCATACAATATCGAACAACGAAAACGAACAACGAAATCGAACAACGGAAACGGACAACGAGATCGAACAACGAAATCGAACAACGAAATCGAACAACGAAATCGAACAACGAAATCGAATGACGAATCGAACAACGAAATCGAACAACGAAATCGAACAACGAAATCGAACAACGAATTAGAACAACGAAATAGAACAACGAAATCCAACTTCGAAATCGAACAGCGAAATCGAAATCGAACAACAAACTGAAACCAAGAAATCGAACCACGAAATAGAACAACGAAATGGAACAACGCAATCGAACAACGAAATCGAACCACGAAATCATACAACAATATCGAACAACGAAAACGAACAAAGAAATCGAACAACGGAATCAGACAACGAAATCGAACAACGAAATCGAACAACGAAATCGAACAACGAAATCGAACAACGAAATCGAACTTCAAAATCGAACAACGAAATCGAACAACGAAATCGAACAACGAAATCGAACAACGAAATCGAACAACGAAATCGAACAACGAAATCGAACAACGAAATCGAACAACGAAATCGAACAACGAAATCGAACAACGAAATCGAACAACGAAATCGAACAACGAAATCGAACAACGAAATCGAACTTCGAAATCGAACAACGAAATCGAACAACGAAATCGAACAACGAAATCGAACAACGAAATCGAACAACAAAATTGAACAACGAAATCGAACAACGAAATCGAACAACGAATTCGAACAACGAATTCGAACCACGAAATCGAACAAAGAACAACGAAATCTAACAACGAACAACGAAATCTAACAACGAACAACGAATTCGAACAACGAATTCGAACAACGAATTCGAACCACGAAATCGAACAACGAAATCGAACAACGAAATCGAAAAACGAAATCGATCAACGAAATCGAACAATCAAATCGAACAAAGAAAATCGAACAACGAAATCGATCAACGAAATCGAACACGAATTCAAACAACGAAATCGAACAACGAAATCGAACAACGAAATCGAACAACGAAATCGAACTTCGAAATCGAACAACGAAATCGAACAACGAAATCGAACAACGAAATCGAACAACGAAATCGAACAACGAAATCGAACAACAAAATCGAACAACGAAATCGAACAACGAAATCGAACAACGAAATCGAACAACGAAATCGAACAACGAAATCGAACGACGAAATGGAACAACGAAATCGAACAAGAAATCGAACAACGAAATCGAATAACGAATCGAACAACGAAATCGAACAACGAAATCGAACAACGAAATCGAACAACGAATTAGAACATCGAAATCGAACAACGAAATCGAACAACGAAATCGAACAACGAAATCGAACAACGAAATCGAACTACGAAATCGAACAACGAAATCGAACAACGAAATCGAACAACGACATCGAACAACGAATTCGAACAAAGAATTGGAACAACGAATTCGAACAACGAAATCGAACAACGAAATCGAACAACGAAATCGAACAACGAAATCGAACAACGAAATCGAACAACGAAATCGAACTACGAAATCGAACAACGAAATCGAACAACGAAATCGAACTACGAAATCGAACAACGAAATCGAACAACGAAATCGAACAACGACATCGAACAACGAATTCGAACAAAGAATTGGAACAACGAATTCGAACAACGAAATCGAACAACGAAATCGAACAACGAAATCGAACAACGAAATCGAACAACGAATTCGAACAACGAATTCGAACCACGAAATCGAACAAAGAACAACGAAATCTAACAACGAACAACGAAATCTAACAACGAACAACGAATTCGAACAACGAATTCGAACAACGAATTCGAACCACGAAATCGAACAACGAAATCGAACAACGAAATCGAAAAACGAAATCGATCAACGAAATCGAACAATCAAATCGAACAAAGAAAATCGAACAACGAAATCGATCAACGAAATCGAACACGAATTCAAACAACAAAATCGAACAACGAAATCGAACAACGAAATCGAACAACGAAATCGAACTTCGAAATCGAACAACGAAATCGAACAACGAAATCGAACAACGAAATCGAACAACGAAATCGAACAACGAAATCGAACAACAAAATCGAACAACGAAATCGAACAACGAAATCGAACAACGAAATCGAACAACGAAATCGAACAACGAAATCGAACGACGAAATGGAACAACGAAATCGAACAAGAAATCGAACAACGAAATCGAATAACGAATCGAACAACGAAATCGAACAACGAAATCGAACAACGAAATCGAACAACGAATTAGAACAACGAAATCCAACTTCGAAATCGAACAGCGAAATCGAAATCGAACAACAAACTGAAACCACGAAATCGAACCACAAAAAGAACAACGAAATGGAACGACGCAATCGAACAACGAAATCGAACCACGAAATCGAACAACGAAATCGAACAACGAAATCGAACATCGAAATCGAACAACGAAATCGAACAACGAAATCGAACAACGAAATCGAACAACGAAATCGAACTACGAAATCGAACAACGAAATCGAACAACGAAATCGAACAACGACATCGAACAACGAATTCGAACAAAGAATTGGAACAACGAATTCGAACAACGAAATCGAACAACGAAATCGAACAACGAAATCGAACAACGAAATCGAACAACGAAATCGAACTTCGAAGTCGAACAACGAAATCGAACAACGAAATCGAACAACGAAATCGAACAACGAAATCGAACAACGAAATCGAACAACGAAATCCAACAACGAAATCGAACAACGAAATCGAACAACGAAATCGAACAACGAAATCGAACTTCGAAATCGAACAACGAAATCGAACAACGAAATCGAACAACGAAATCGAACAACTAAATCGAACAACAAAATCGAACAACGAAATCGAACAACGAAATCGAACAACGAATTCGAACAACGAATTCGAACCACGAAATCGAACAACGAAATCTAACAACGAACAACGAAATCGAACAACGAAATCGAACAACGAAATGGAACAACGAAATCTAACAACGAAATCGAACAACGAAATCGAATAACGAATCGAACAACGAAATCGAACAACGAAATCGAACAACGAAATCGAACAACGAAATCGAACAACGAATTAGAACAACGAAATAGAACTACGAAATCGAACAACGAAATCGAACAACGAATTAGAACAACGAAATAGAACTACGAAATCCAACTTCGAAATCGAACAGCGAAATCGAAATCGAACAACAAACTGAAACCACGAAATCGAACCTGAAATAGAACAATTAAATGGAACAACGCAATCGAACAACGAAATCGAACCACGAAATCATACAACAATATCGAACAACGAAAACGAACAACGAAATCGAACAACGGAATCGGACAACGAAATCGAACAACGAAATCGAACAACGAAATCGAACAACGAAATCGAACAACGAAATCGAATAACGAATCGAACAACGAAATCGAACAACGAAATCGAACAACGAAATCGAACAACGAATTAGAACAACGAAATAGAACAACGAAATCGAACAACGAAATCGAACAACGAAATCGAATAACGAATCGAACAACGAAATCTAACAACGAATTAGAACAACGAAATAGAACAACCAAATCGAACAACGAAATCGAACAACGAATTCGAATAACGAATCGAACAACGAAATCGAACAACGAAATCGAACAACGAATTAGAACAACGAAATAGAACAACGAAATCCAACTTCGAAATCGAACAGCGAAATCGAAATCGAACAACAAACTGAAACCACGAAATCGAACCACGAAATAGAACAACGAAATGGAACGACGCAATCAAACAACGAAATCGAACCACGAAATCATACAATATCGAACAACGAAAACGAACAACGAAATCGAACAACGGAAACGGACAACGAGATCGAACAACGAAATCGAACAACGAAATCGAACAACGAAATCGAACAACGAAATCGAATAACGAATCGAACAACGAAATCGAACAACGAAATCGAACAACGAAATCGAACAACGAATTAGAACAACGAAATAGAACAACGAAATCCAACTTCGAAATCGAACAGCGAAATCGAAATCGAACAACAAACTGAAACCAAGAAATCGAACCACGAAATAGAACAACGAAATGGAACAACGCAATCGAACAACGAAATCGAACCACGAAATCATACAACAATATCGAACAACGAAAACGAACAAAGAAATCGAACAACGGAATCAGACAACGAAATCGAACAACGAAATCGAACAACGAAATCGAACAACGAAATCGAACAACGAAATCGAACTTCAAAGTCGAACAACGAAATCGAACAACGAAATCGAACAACGAAATCGAACAACGAAATCGAACAACGAAATCGAACAACGAAATCGAACAACGAAATCGAACAACGAAATCGAACAACGAAATCGAACAACGAAATCGAACAACGAAATCGAACAACGAAATCGAACAACGAAATCGAACAACGAAATCGAACTTCGAAATCGAACAACGAAATCGAACAACGAAATCGAACAACGAAATCGAACAACGAAATCGAACAACAAAATTGAACAACGAAATCGAACAACGAAATCGAACAACGAATTCGAACAACGAATTCGAACCACGAAATCGAACAAAGAACAACGAAATCTAACAACGAACAACGAAATCTAACAACGAACAACGAATTCGAACAACGAATTCGAACAACGAATTCGAACCACGAAATCGAACAACGAAATCGAACAACGAAATCGAAAAACGAAATCGATCAACGAAATCGAACAATCAAATCGAACAAAGAAAATCGAACAACGAAATCGATCAACGAAATCGAACACGAATTCAAACAACGAAATCGAACAACAAAATCGAACAACGAAATCGAACAACGAAATCGAACTTCGAAATCGAACAACGAAATCGAACAACGAAATCGAACAACGAAATCGAACAACGAAATCGAACAACGAAATCGAACAACAAAATCGAACAACGAAATCGAACAACGAAATCGAACAACGAAATCGAACAACGAAATCGAACAACGAAATCGAACGACGAAATGGAACAACGAAATCGAACAAGAAATCGAACAACGAAATCGAATAACGAATCGAACAACGAAATCGAACAACGAAATCGAACAACGAAATCGAACAACGAATTAGAACAACGAAATAGAACAACGAAATCCAACTTCGAAATCGAACAGCGAAATCGAAATCGAACAACAAACTGAAACCACGAAATCGAACCACAAAATAGAACAACGAAATGGAACGACGCAATCGAACAACGAAATCGAACCACGAAATCGAACAACGAAATCGAACAACGAAATCGAACATCGAAATCGAACAACGAAATCGAACAACGAAATCGAACAACGAAATCGAACAACGAAATCGAACTACGAAATCGAACAACGAAATCGAACAACGAAATCGAACAACGACATCGAACAACGAATTCGAACAAAGAATTGGAACAACGAATTCGAACAACGAAATCGAACAACGAAATCGAACAACGAAATCGAACAACGAAATCGAACAACGAAATCGAACTTCGAAGTCGAACAACGAAATCGAACAACGAAATCGAACAACGAAATCGAACAACGAAATCGAACAACGAAATCGAACAACGAAATCCAACAACGAAATCGAACAACGAAATCGAACAACGAAATCGAACAACGAAATCGAACAACGAAATCGAACTTCGAAATCGAACAACGAAATCGAACAACGAAATCGAACAACGAAATCGAACAACTAAATCGAACAACAAAATCGAACAACGAAATCGAACAACGAAATCGAACAACGAATTCGAACAACGAATTCGAACCACGAAATCGAACAACGAAATCGAACAACGAAATCGAACAACGAAATCGAACAACGAAATGGAACAACGAAATCTAACAACGAAATCGAACAACGAAATCGAATAACGAATCGAACAACGAAATCGAACAACGAAATCGAACAACGAAATCGAACAACGAATTAGAACAACGAAATAGAACTACGAAATCGAACAACGAAATCGAACAACGAATTAGAACAACGAAATAGAACTACGAAATCCAACTTCGAAATCGAACAGCGAAATCGAAATCGAACAACAAACTGAAACCACGAAATCGAACCTGAAATAGAACAATTAAATGGAACAACGCAATCGAACAACGAAATCGAACCACGAAATCATACAACAATATCGAACAACGAAAACGAACAACGAAATCGAACAACGGAATCGGACAACGAAATCGAACAACGAAATCGAACAACGAAATCGAACAACGAAATCGAACAACGAAATCGAATAACGAATCGAACAACGAAATCGAACAACGAAATCGAACAACGAAATCGAACAACGAATTAGAACAACGAAATAGAACAACGAAATCGAACAACGAAATCGAACAACGAAATCGAATAACGAATCGAACAACGAAATCTAACAACGAATTAGAACAACGAAATAGAACAACGAAATCGAACAACGAAATCGAACAACGAATTCGAACAACGAAATCGAACTTCAAAATCGAACAACGAAATCGAACAACGAAATCGAACAACGAATTCGAACAACGAATTCGAACAACAAATTCGAACAACGAAATCGAACAACGAAATCGAACAACGAAATCGAACAACGAAATCGAACAACGAAATCGAACAACGAAATCGAACAACGAAATCGAATAACGAATCGAACAACGAAATCGAACAACGAAATCGAACAACGAAATCGAACAACGAATTAGAACAACGAAATAGAACAACGAAATCCAACTTCGAAATCGAACAGCGAAATCGAAATCGAACAACAAACTGAAACCACGAAATCGAACCACGAAATAGAACAACGAAATGGAACGACGCAATCAAACAACGAAATCGAACCACGAAATCATACAATATCGAACAACGAAAACGAACAACGAAATCGAACAACGGAAACGGACAACGAGATCGAACAACCGAACAACGAAATCGAACAACGAAATCGAACAACGAAATCGAATAACGAATCGAACAACGAAATCGAACAACGAAATCGAACAACGAAATCGAACAACGAATTAGAACAACGAAATAGAACAACGAAATCCAACTTCGAAATCGAACAGCGAAATCGAAATCGAACAACAAACTGAAACCAAGAAATCGAACCACGAAATAGAACAACGAAATGGAACAACGCAATCGAACAACGAAATCGAACCACAAAATCATACAACAATATCGAACAACGAATTCGAACAACGAATTCGAACAACGAATTCGAACAACGACATCGAACAACGAAATCGAACAACGAAATCGAACAACGAAATCGAACAACGAAATCGAACAACGAAATCGAACAACAAAATCGAACAACGAAATCGAACAACGAAATCGAACAACGAATTCGAACAACGAATTCGAACAACGACATCGAACAACGAAATCGAACAACGAAATCGGACAACGAAATCGAACAACGAAATCGAACAACGAAATCGAACAACGAAATCGAACAACGAAATCGAACAACGAAATCGAACTTCAAAATCGAACAACGAAATCGAACAACGAAATCGAACAACGAAATCGAACAACGAAATCGAACAACGAAATCGAACAACGAAATCGAACAACGAATTCGAACAACGAATTCGAACAACGAATTCGAACAACGACATCGAACAACGAAATCGAACAACGAAATCGAACAACGAAATCGAACAACGAAATCGAACAACGAAATCGAACAACGAAATCGAACAACAAAATCGAACAACGAAATCGAACAACGAAATCGAACAACGAATTCGAACAACGAATTCGAACAACGACATCGAACAACGAAATCGAACAACGAAATCGAACAACGAAATCGAACAACGAAATCGAACAACGAAATCGAACAACGAAATCGAACAACGAAATCAAATAACGAATCGAACAACGAAATCGAACAACGAAATCGAACAACGAATTAGAACAACGAAATAGAACAACGAAATCCAACTTCGAAATCGAACAGCGAAATCGAAATCGAACAACAAACTGAAACCACGAAATCGAACCACGAAATAGAACAACGAAATGGAACGACGCAATCAAACAACGAAATCGAACCACGAAATCATACAATATCGAACAACGAAAACGAACAACGAAATCGAACAACGGAAACGGACAACGAGATCGAACAACGAAATCGAACAACGAAATCGAACAACGAAATCGAACAACGAAATCGAATAACGAATCGAACAACGAAATCGAACAACGAAATCGAACAACGAAATCGAACAACGAATTAGAACAACGAAATAGAACAACGAAATCCAACTTCGAAATCGAACAGCGAAATCGAAATCGAACAACAAACTGAAACCAAGAAATCGAACCACGAAATAGAACAACGAAATGGAACAACGCAATCGAACAACGAAATCGAACCACGAAATCATACAACAATATCGAACAACGAAAACGAACAAAGAAATCGAACAACGGAATCAGACAACGAAATCGAACAACGAAATCGAACAACGAAATCGAACAACAAAATCGAACTTCAAAATCGAACAACGAAATCGAACAACGAAATCGAACAACGAAATCGAACAACGAAATCGAACAACGAAATCGAACAACGAAATCGAACAACGAAATCGAACAACGAAATCGAACAACGAAATCGAACAACGAAATCGAACAACGAAATCGAACAACGAAATCGAACAACGAAATCGAACTTCGAAATCGAACAACGAAATCGAACAACGAAATCGAACAACGAAATCGAACAACGAAATCGAACAACAAAATTGAACAACGAAATCGAACAACGAAATCGAACAACGAATTCGAACCACGAAATCGAACAAAGAACAACGAAATCTAACAACGAACAACGAAATCTAACAACGAACAACGAATTCGAACAACGAATTCGAACAACGAATTCGAACCACGAAATCGAACAACGAAATCGAACAACGAAATCGAAAACCGAAATCGATCAACGAAATCGAACAATCAAATCGAACAAAGAAAATCGAACAACGAAATCGATCAACGAAATCGAACACGAATTCAAACAACGAAATCGAACAACGAAATCGAACAACGAAATCGAACAACGAAATCGAACTTCGAAATCGAACAACGAAATCGAACAACGAAATCGAACAACGAAATCGAACAACGAAATCGAACAACGAAATCGAACAACAAAATCGAACAACGAAATCGAACAACGAAATCGAACAACGAAATCGAACAACGAAATCGAACAACGAAATCGAACGACGAAATGGAACAACGAAATCGAACAAGAAATCGAACAACGAAATCGAATAACGAATCGAACAACGAAATCGAACAACGAAATCGAACAACGAAATCGAACAACGAATTAGAACAACGAAATAGAACAACGAAATCCAACTTCGAAATCGAACAGCGAAATCGAAATCGAACAACAAACTGAAACCACGAAATCGAACCACAAAATAGAACAACGAAATGGAACGACGCAATCGAACAACGAAATCGAACCACGAAATCGAACAACGAAATCGAACAACGAAATCGAACAACGAAATCGAACTTCGAAATCGAACAACGAAATCGAACAACGAAATCGAACAACGAAATCGAACAACGAAATCGAACAACAAAATCGAACAACGAAATCGAACAACGAAATCGAACAACGAATTCGAACAACGAATTCGAACCACGAAATCGAACAAAGAACAACGAAATCTAACAACGAAATCGAACAACGAAATCGAACAAGGAAATCGAACAACTAAATCTAACAACGAACAACGAAATCTAACAACGAAATCGAACAACGAAATCGAACAACGAAATCGAACAACGAAATCGAACAACGAAATCGAACAACGAAATCGAACAACGACATCGAACAACGAAATCGAACAACGAAATCGAACAACGAAATCGAACAACGAAATCGAACAACGAAATCGAACAACGAAATCGAACAACGAAATCGAACAACGAAATCGAACAACGAAATCGAACAACGAAATCGAACAACGAAATCGAACAACGAAATCGAACAACGAAATCGAACAACGAAATCGAACAACGAAATCGAACAACGAAATCGAACAACGAAATCGAACAACGAAATCGAACAACGAAATCGAACAACGAAATCGAACAACGAAATCGAACAACGAAATCGAACAACGAAATCGAACAACGAAATCGAACTTCGAAATCGAACAACGAAATCGAACAACGAAATCGAACAACGAAATCGAACAACGAAATCGAACAACAAAATCGAACAACGAAATCGAACAACGAAATCGAACAACGAATTCGAACAACGAATTCGAACCACGAAATCGAACAAAGAACAACGAAATCTAACAACAAACAACGAATTCGAACAACGAATTCGAACCACGAAATCGAACAACGAAATCGAACGAAATCGAAAAACGAAATCGATCAACGAAATCGAACAATCAAATCGAACAAAGAAAATCGAACAACGAAATCGATCAACGAAATCGAACACGAATTCAAACAACGAAATCGAACAACGAAATCGAACAACGAAATCGAACTTCGAAATCGAACAACGAAATCGAACAACGAAATCGAACAACGAAATCGAACAACGAAATCGAACAACGAAATCGAACAACGAATTAGAACAACGAAATAGAACAACGAAATCCAACTTCGAAATCGAACAGCGAAATCGAAATCGAACAACAAACTGAAACCAAGAAATCGAACCACGAAATAGAACAACGAAATGGAACAACGCAATCGAACAACGAAATCGAACCACGAAATCATACAACAATATCGAACAACGAAAACGAACAAAGAAATCGAACAACGGAATCGGACAACGAAATCGAACAACGAAATCGAACAACGAAATCGAACAACGAAATCGAACAACGAAATCGAACTTCAAAATCGAACAACGAAATCGAACAACGAAATCGAACAACGAAATCGAACAACGAAATCGAACAACGAAATCGAACAACGAATTCGAACAACGAATTCGAACAACGAATTCGAACAACGAATTCGAACAACGACATCGAACAACGAAATCGAACAACGAAATCGAACAACGAAATCGAACAACGAAATCGAACAACGAAATCGAACAACAAAATTGAACAACGAAATCGAACAACGAAATCGAACAACGAATTCGAACAACGAATTCGAACCACGAAATCGAACAAAGAACAACGAAATCTAACAACGAACAACGAAATCTAACAACGAACAACGAATTCGAACAACGAATTCGAACAACGAATTCGAACCACGAAATCGAACAACGAAATCGAACAACGAAATCGAAAAACGAAAGCGATCAACGAAATCGAACAATCAAATCGAACAAAGAAAATCGAACAACGAAATCGATCAACGAAATCGAACACGAATTCAAACAACGAAATCGAACAACGAAATCGAACAACGAAATCGAACTTCGAAATCGAACAACGAAATCGAACAACGAAATCGAACAACGAAATCGAACAACGAAATCGAACAACGAAATCGAACAACAAAATCGAACAACGAAATCGAACAACGAAATCGAACAACGAAATCGAACAACGAAATCGAACAACGAAATCGAACAACGAAATCGAACAACGAAATCGAACTTCGAAATCGAACAACGAAATCGAACAACGAAATCGAACAACGAAATCGAACAACGAAATCGAACAACGAATTCGAACAACGAATTCGAACCACGAAATCGAACAAAGAACAACGAAATCGAACAACGAAATCGAACAACGAATTCGAACAACGAATTCGAACCACGAAATCGAACAAAGAACAACGAAATCTAACAACGAACAACGAATTCGAACAACGAATTCGGACAACGAATTCGAACCACGAAATCGAACAACGAAATCGAACGAAATCGAAAAACGAAATCGATCAACGAAATCGAACAATCAAATCGAACAAAGAAAATCGAACAACGAAATCGATCAACGAAATCGAACACGAATTCAAACAACGAAATCGAACAACGAAATCGAACAACGAAATCGAACTTCGAAATCGAACAACGAAATCGAACAACGAAATCGAACAACGAAATCGAACAACGAAATCGAACAACGAAATCGAACAACGAAATCGAACAACGAATTAGAACAACGAAATAGAACAACGAAATCCAACTTCGAAATCGAACAGCGAAATCGAAATCGAACAACAAACTGAAACCAAGAAATCGAACCACGAAATAGAACAACGAAATGGAACAACGCAATCGAACAACGAAATCGAACCACGAAATCATACAACAATATCGAACAACGAAAACGAACAAAGAAATCGAACAACGGAATCGGACAACGAAATCGAACAACGAAATCGAACAACGAAATCGAACAACGAAATCGAACAACGAAATCGAACTTCAAAATCGAACAACGAAATCGAACAACGAAATCGAACAACGAAATCGAACAACGAAATCGAACAACGAAATCGAACAACGAATTCGAACAACGAATTCGAACAACGAATTCGAACAACGACATCGAACAACGAAATCGAACAACGAAATCGAACAACGAAATCGAACAACGAAATCGAACAACGAAATCGAACAACGAAATCGAACAACAAAATTGAACAACGAAATCGAACAACGAAATCGAACAACGAATTCGAACAACGAATTCGAACCACGAAATCGAACAAAGAACAACGGAATCTAACAACGAACAACGAAATCTAACAACGAACAACGAATTCGAACAACGAATTCGAACAACGAATTCGAACCACGAAATCGAACAACGAAATCGAACAACGAAATCGAAAAACGAAATCGATCAACGAAATCGAACAATCAAATCGAACAAAGAAAATCGAACAACGAAATCGATCAACGAAATCGAACACGAATTCAAACAACGAAATCGAACAACGAAATCGAACAACGAAATCGAACAACGAAATCGAACTTCGAAATCGAACAACGAAATCGAACAACGAAATCGAACAACGAAATCGAACAACGAAATTGAACAACGAAATCGAACAACAAAATCGAACAACGAAATCGAACAACGAAATCGAACAACGAAATCGAACAACGAAATCGAACAACGAAATCGAACGACGAAATGGAACAACGAAATCGAACAAGAAATCGAACAACGAAATCGAATAACGAATCGAACAACGAAATCGAACAACGAAATCGAACAACGAAATCGAACAACGAATTAGAACAACGAAATAGAACAACGAAATCCAACTTCGAAATCGAACAGCGAAATCGAAATCGAACAACAAACTGAAACCACGAAATCGAACCACAAAATAGAACAACGAAATGGAACGACGCAATCGAACAACGAAATCGAACCACGAAATCGAACAACGAAATCGAACAACGAAATCGAACAACGAAATCGAACTTCGAAATCGAACAACGAAATCGAACAACGAAATCGAACAACGAAATCGAACAACGAAATCGAACAATCAAATCGAACAAAGAAAATCGAACAACGAAATCGATCAACGAAATCGAACACGAATTCAAACAACGAAATCGAACAACGAAATCGAACAACGAAATCGAACTTCGAAATCGAACAACGAAATCGAACAACGAAATCGAACAACGAAATCGAACAACGAAATCGAACAACGAAATCGAACAACGAAATCGAACAACGAATTAGAACAACGAAATAGAACAACGAAATCCAACTTCGAAATCGAACAGCGAAATCGAAATCGAACAACAAACTGAAACCAAGAAATCGAACCACGAAATAGAACAACGAAATGGAACAACGCAATCGAACAACGAAATCGAACCACGAAATCATACAACAATATCGAACAACGAAAACGAACAAAGAAATCGAACAACGGAATCGGACAACGAAATCGAACAACGAAATCGAACAACGAAATCGAACAACGAAATCGAACAACGAAATCGAACTTCAAAATCGAACAACGAAATCGAACAACGAAATCGAACAACGAAATCGAACAACGAAATCGAACAACGAAATCGAACAACGAATTCGAACAACGAATTCGAACAACGAATTCGAACAACGACATCGAACAACGAAATCGAACAACGAAATCGAACAACGAAATCGAACAACGAAATCGAACAACGAAATCGAACAACGAAATCGAACAACAAAATTGAACAACGAAATCGAACAACGAAATCGAACAACGAATTCGAACAACGAATTCGAACCACGAAATCGAACAAAGAACAACGGAATCTAACAACGAACAACGAAATCTAACAACGAACAACGAATTCGAACAACGAATTCGAACAACGAATTCGAACCACGAAATCGAACAACGAAATCGAACAACGAAATCGAAAAACGAAATCGATCAACGAAATCGAACAATCAAATCGAACAAAGAAAATCGAACAACGAAATCGATCAACGAAATCGAACACGAATTCAAACAACGAAATCGAACAACGAAATCGAACAACGAAATCGAACAACGAAATCGAACTTCGAAATCGAACAACGAAATCGAACAACGAAATCGAACAACGAAATCGAACAACGAAATTGAACAACGAAATCGAACAACAAAATCGAACAACGAAATCGAACAACGAAATCGAACAACGAAATCGAACAACGAAATCGAACAACGAAATCGAACGACGAAATGGAACAACGAAATCGAACAAGAAATCGAACAACGAAATCGAATAACGAATCGAACAACGAAATCGAACAACGAAATCGAACAACGAAATCGAACAACGAATTAGAACAACGAAATAGAACAACGAAATCCAACTTCGAAATCGAACAGCGAAATCGAAATCGAACAACAAACTGAAACCACGAAATCGAACCACAAAATAGAACAACGAAATGGAACGACGCAATCGAACAACGAAATCGAACCACGAAATCGAACAACGAAATCGAACAACGAAATCGAACAACGAAATCGAACTTCGAAATCGAACAACGAAATCGAACAACGAAATCGAACAACGAAATCGAACAACGAAATCGAACAACAAAATCGAACAACGAAATCGAACAACGAAATCGAACAACAAATTCGAACAACGAATTCGAACCACGAAATCGAACAAAGAACAACGAAATCTAACAACGAAATCGAACAACGAAATCGAACAACTAAATCTAACAACGAACAACGAAATCTAACAACGAAATCGAACAACGAAATCGAACAACGAAATCGAACAACGAAATCGAACAACGAAATCGAACAACGAAATCGAACAACGACATCGAACAACGAAATCGAACAACGAAATCGAACAACGAAATCGAACAACGAAATCGAACAACGAAATCGAACAACGAAATCGAACAACGAAATCGAACAACGAAATCGAACAACGAAATCGAACAACGAAATCGAACAACGAAATCGAACAACGAAATCGAACAACGAAATCGAACAACGAAATCGAACAACGAAATCGAACAACGTAATCGAACAACGAAATCGAACAACGAAATCGAACAACGAAATCGAACAACGAAATCGAACAACGAAATCGAACAACGAAATCGAACAACGAAATCGAACAACGAAATCGAACTTCGAAATCGAACAACGAAATCGAACAACGAAATCGAACAACGAAATCGAACAACGAAATCGAACAACAAAATCGAACAACGAAATCGAACAACGAAATCGAACAACGAATTCGAACAACGAATTCGAACCACGAAATCGAACAAAGAACAACGAAATCTAACAACGAACAACGAATTCGAACAACGAATTCGAACAACGAATTCGAACCACGAAATCGAACAACGAAATCGAACGAAATCGAAAAACGAAATCGATCAACGAAATCGAACAATCAAATCGAACAAAGAAAATCGAACAACGAAATCGATCAACGAAATCGAACACGAATTCAAACAACGAAATCGAACAACGAAATCGAACAACGAAATCGAACTTCGAAATCGAACAACGAAATCGAACAACGAAATCGAACAACGAAATCGAACAACGAAATCGAACAACGAAATCGAACAACGAATTAGAACAACGAAATAGAACAACGAAATCCAACTTCGAAATCGAACAGCGAAATCGAAATCGAACAACAAACTGAAACCAAGAAATCGAACCACGAAATAGAACAACGAAATGGAACAACGCAATCGAACAACGAAATCGAACCACGAAATCATACAACAATATCGAACAACGAAAACGAACAAAGAAATCGAACAACGGAATCGGACAACGAAATCGAACAACGAAATCGAACAACGAAATCGAACAACGAAATCGAACAACGAAATCGAACTTCAAAATCGAACAACGAAATCGAACAACGAAATCGAACAACGAAATCGAACAACGAAATCGAACAACGAATTCGAACAACGAATTCGAACAACGAATTCGAACAACGACATCGAACAACGAAATCGAACAACGAAATCGAACAACGAAATCGAACAACGAAATCGAACAACGAAATCGAACAACAAAATCGAACAACGAAATCGAACAACGAAATCGAACAACGAATTCGAACAACGAATTCGAACAACGACATCGAACAACGAAATCGAACAACGAAATCGAACAACGAAATCGAACAACGAAATCGAACAACGAAATCGAACAACGAAATCGAACAACGAAATCGAATAACGAATCGAACAACGAAATCGAACAATGAAATCGAACAACGAAATCGAACAACGAATTAGAACAACGAAATAGAACAACGAAATCCAACTTCGAAATCGAACAGCGAAATCGAAATCGAACAACAAACTGAAACCACGAAATCGAACCACGAAATAGAACAACGAAATGGAACGACGCAATCAAACAACGAAATCGAACCACGAAATCATACAATATCGAACAACGAAAACGAACAACGAAATCGAATAACGAATCGAACAACGAAATCGAACAACGAAATCGAACAACGAAATCGAACAACGAATTAGAACAACGAAATAGAACAACGAAATCCAACTTCGAAATCGAACAGCGAAATCGAAATCGAACAACAAACTGAAACCAAGAAATCGAACCACGAAATAGAACAACGAAATGGAACAACGCAATCGAACAACGAAATCGAACCACGAAATCATACAACAATATCGAACAACGAAAACGAACAAAGAAATCGAACAACGGAATCGGACAACGAAATCGAACAACGAAATCGAACAACGAAATCGAACAACGAAATCGAACAACGAAATCGAACAACGAAATCGAACTTCAAAATCGAACAACGAAATCGAACAACGAAATCGAACAACGAAATCGAACAACGAAATCGAACAACGAAATCGAACAACGAAATCGAACAACGAATTCGAACAACGACATCGAACAACGAAATCGAACAACGAAATCGAACAACGAAATCGAACAACGTAATCGAACAACGAAATCGAACAACGAAATCGAACAACGAAATCGAACAACGAAATCGAACAACGAAATCGAACAACGAAATCGAACAACGAAATCGAACAACGAAATCGAACAACGAAATCGAACAACGAAATCGAACAACAAAATTGAACAACGAAATCGAACAACGAAATCGAACAACGAATTCGAACAACGAATTCGAACCACGAAATCGAACAAAGAACAACGAAATCTAACAACGAACAACGAAATCTAACAACGAACAACGAATTCGAACAACGAATTCGAACAACGAATTCGAACCACGAAATCGAACAACGAAATCGAACAACGAAATCGAAAAACGAAATCGATCAACGAAATCGAACAATCAAATCGAACAAAGAAAATCGAACAACGAAATCGATCAACGAAATCGAACACGAATTCAAACAACGAAATCGAACAACGAAATCGAACAACGAAATCGAACAACGAAATCGAACTTCGAAATCGAACAACGAAATCGAACAACGAAATCGAACAACGAAATCGAACAACGAAATCGAACAACAAAATCGAACAACGAAATCGAACAACGAAATCGAACAACAAAATCGAACAACGAAATCGAACAACGAAATCGAACGACGAAATGGAACAACGAAATCGAACAAGAAATCGAACAACGAAATCGAATAACGAATCGAACAACGAAATCGAACAACGAAATCGAACAACGAAATCGAACAACGAATTAGAACAACGAAATAGAACAACGAAATCCAACTTCGAAATCGAACAGCGAAATCGAAATCGAACAACAAACTGAAACCACGAAATCGAACCACAAAATAGAACAACGAAATGGAACGACGCAATCGAACAACGAAATCGAACCACGAAATCGAACAACGAAATCGAACAACGAAATCGAACAACGAAATCGAACTTCGAAATCGAACAACGAAATCGAACAACGAAATCGAACAACGAAATCGAACAACGAAATCGAACAACAAAATCGAACAACGAAATCGAACAACGAAATCGAACAACGAATTCGAACAACGAATTCGAACCACGAAATCGAACAAAGAACAACGAAATCTAACAACGAAATCGAACAACGAAATCGAACAACGAAATCGAACAACTAAATCTAACAACGAACAACGAAATCTAACAACGAAATCGAACAACGAAATCGAACAACGAAATCGAACAACGAAATCGAACAACAAAATCGAACAACGAAATCGAACAACGAAATCGAACAACGAATTCGAACAACGAAATCGAACAACGAAATCTAACAACGAACAACGAAATCGAACAACGAAATCGAACAACGAAATCGAACAACGAAATGGAACAACGAAATCGAACAACGAAATCGAATAACGAATCGAACAACGAAATCGAACAACGAAATCGAACAACGAAATCGAACAACGAAATCGAACAACGAAATCGAACAACGAAATCGAACAACGAAATCGAACAACGAAATCGAACTTCGAAATCGAACAACGAAATCGAACAACGAAATCGAACAACGAAATCGAACAACGAAATCGAACAACAAAATTGAACAACGAAATCGAACAACGAAATCGAACAACGAATTCGAACAACGAATTCGAACCACGAAATCGAACAAAGAACAACGAAATCTAACAACGAACAACGAAATCTAACAACGAACAACGAATTCGAACAACGAATTCGAACAACGAATTCGAACCACGAAATCGAACAACGAAATCGAACAACGAAATCGAAAAACGAAATCGATCAACGAAATCGAACAATCAAATCGAACAAAGAAAATCGAACAACGAAATCGATCAACGAAATCGAACACGAATTCAAACAACGAAATCGAACAACGAAATCGAACAACGAAATCGAACAACGAAATCGAACTTCGAAATCGAACAACGAAATCGAACAACGAAATCGAACAACGAAATCGAACAACGAAATCGAACAACGAAATCGAACAACAAAATCGAACAACGAAATCGAACAACGAAATCGAACAACGAAATCGAACAACGAAATCGAACAACGAAATCGAACGACGAAATGGAACAACGAAATCGAACAAGAAATCGAACAACGAAATCGAATAACGAATCGAACAACGAAATCGAACAACGAAATCGAACAACGAAATCGAACAACGAATTAGAACAACGAAATAGAACAACGAAATCCAACTTCGAAATCGAACAGCGAAATCGAAATCGAACAACAAACTGAAACCACGAAATCGAACCACAAAATAGAACAACGAAATGGAACGACGCAATCGAACAACGAAATCGAACCACGAAATCGAACAACGAAATCGAACAACGAAATCGAACAACGAAATCGAACAACGAAATCGAACTTCGAAATCGAACAACGAAATCGAACAACGAAATCGAACGAAATCGAACAACGAAATCGAACAACAAAATCGAACAACGAAATCGAACAACGAAATCGAACAACGAATTCGAACAACGAATTCGAACCACGAAATCGAACAAAGAACAACGAAATCTAACAACGAAATCGAACAACGAAATCGAACAACGAAATCGAACAACTAAATCTAACAACGAACAACGAAATCTAACAACGAAATCGAACAACGAAATCGAACAACGAAATCGAACAACGAAATCGAACAACGAAATCGAACAACGAAATCGAACAACGACATCGAACAACGAAATCGAACAACGAAATCGAACAACGAAATCGAACAACGAAATCGAACAACGAAATCGAACAACGAAATCGAACAACGAAATCGAACAACGAAATCGAACAACGAAATCGAACAACGAAATCGAACAACGAAATCGAACAACGAAATCGAACAACGAAATCGAACAACGAAATCGAACAACGAAATCGAACAACGAAATCGAACAACGAAATCGAACAACGAAATCGAACAACGAAATCGAACAACGAAATCGAACAACGAAATCGAACAACGAAATCGAACAACGAAATCGAATTTCGAAATCGAACAACGAAATCGAACAACGAATTAGAACAACCAAATAGAACAACGAAATCCAACTTCGAAATCGAACAGCGAAATCGAAATCGAACAACAAACTGAAACCACGAAATCGAACCACAAAATAGAACAACGAAATGGAACGACGCAATCGAACAACGAAATCGAACCACGAAATCGAACAACGAAATCGAACAACGAAATCGAACAACGAATTCGAACAACGAATTCGAACCACGAAATCGAACAACGAAATCGAACGAAATCGAAAAACGAAATCGATCAACGAAATCGAACAATCAAATCGAACAAAGAAAATCGAACAACGAAATCGATCAACGAAATCGAACACGAATTCAAACAACGAAATCGAACAACGAAATCGAACAACGAAATCGAACAACGAAATCGAACTTCGAAATCGAACAACGAAATCGAACAACGAAATCGAACAACGAAATCGAACAACGAAATCGAACAACGAAATCGAACAACAAAATCAAACAACGAAATCGAACAACGAAATCGAACAACGAAATCGAACAACGAAATCGAACGAAATCGAACGACGAAATGGAACAACGAAATCGAACAAGAAATCGAACAACGAAATTGAATAACGAATCGAACAACGAAATCGAACAACGAATTCGAACAACGAAATCGAACAACAAAATTGAACAACGAAATCGAACAACGAAATCGAACAACGAATTCGAACAACGAATTCGAACCACGAAATCGAACAACGAAATCGAATAACGAATCGAACAACGAAATCGAACAACGAAATCGAACAACGAAATCGAACAACGAAATCGAACAACGAATTAGAACAACCAAATAGAACAACGAAATCCAACTTCGAAATCGAACAGCGAAATCGAAATCGAACAACAAACTGAAACCACGAAATCGAACCACAAAATAGAACAACGAAATGGAACGACGCAATCGAACAACGAAATCGAACCACGAAATCGAACAACGAAATCGAACAACGAAATCGAACAACGAAATCGAACTTCGAAATCGAACAACGAAATCGAACAACGAAATCGAACGAAATCGAACAACGAAATCGAACAACAAAATCGAACAACGAAATCGAACAACGAAATCGAACAACGAAATCGAACTTCGAAATCGAACAACGAAATCGAACAACGAAATCGAACAACGAAATCGAACAACGAAATCGAACAACAAAATTGAACAACGAAATCGAACAACGAAATCGAACAACGAATTCGAACAACGAATTCGAACCACGAAATCGAACAAAGAACAACGAAATCTAACAACGAACAACGAAATCTAACAACGAAATCGAACAACGAAATCGAACAACGAAATCGAACAACAAAATCGAACAACGAAATCGAACAACGAAATCGAACAACGAAATCGAACAACGAAATCGAACGAAATCGAACGACGAAATCGAACCACAAAATAGAACAACGAAATGGAACGACGCAATCGAACAACGAAATCGAACCACGAAATCGAACAACGAAATCGAACAACGAAATCGAACAACGAAATCGAACTTCGAAATCGAACAACGAAATCGAACAACGAAATCGAACGAAATCGAACAACGAAATCGAACAACAAAATCGAACAACGAAATCGAACAACGAAATCGAACAACGAAATCGAACTTCGAAATCGAACAACGAAATCGAACAACGAAATCCAACTTCGAAATCGAACAGCGAAATCGAAATCGAACAACAAACTGAAACCACGAAATCGAACCACAAAATAGAACAACGAAATGGAACGACGCAATCGAACAACGAAATCGAACCACGAAAAATCGAACAACGAAATCGAACAACGAAATCGAACAACGAAATCGAACTTCGAAATCGAACAACGAAATCGAACAACGAAATCGAACGAAATCGAACAACGAAATCGAACAACAAAATCGAACAACGAAATCGAACAACGAAATCGAACAACGAAATCGAACTTCGAAATCGAACAACGAAATCGAACAACGAAATCGAACAACGAAATCGAACAACGAAATCGAACTTCGAAATCGAACAACGAAATCGAACAACGAAATCGAACAACGAAATCGAACAACGAAATCGAACAACGAAATCGAACAACAAAATTGAACAACGAAATCGAACAACGAAATCGAACAACGAAATCGAACAACGAAATCGAACAACGAAATCGAACAACAAAATCGAACAACGAAATCGAACAACGAAATCGAACAACGAAATCGAACAACGAAATCGAACAACGAAATCGAACGACGAAATGGAACAACGAAATCGAACAAGAAATCGAACAACGAAATCGAATAACGAATCGAACAACGAAATCGAACAACGAAATCGAACAACGAAATCGAACAACGAATTAGAACAACGAAATAGAACAACGAAATCCAACTTCGAAATCGAACAGCGAAATCGAAATCGAACAACAAACTGAAACCACGAAATCGAACCACAAAATAGAACAACGAAATGGAACGACGCAATCAAACAACGAAATCGAACCACGAAATCGAACAACGAAATCGAACAACGAAATCGAACAACGAAATCGAACTTCGAAATCGAACAACGAAATCGAACAACGAAATCGAACAACGAAATCGAACAACGAAATCGAACAACAAAATCGAACAACGAAATCGAACAACGAAATCGAACAACAAATTCGAACAACGAATTCGAACCACGAAATCGAACAAAGAACAACGAAATCTAACAACGAAATCGAACAACGAAATCGAACAACTAAATCTAACAACGAACAACGAAATCTAACAACGAAATCGAACAACGAAATCGAACAACGAAATCGAACAACGAAATCGAACAACGAAATCGAACAACGAAATCGAACAACGAAATCGAACAACGACATCGAACAACGAAATCGAACAACGAAATCGAACAACGAAATCGAACAACGAAATCGAACAACGAAATCGAACAACGAAATCGAACAACGAAATCGAACAACGAAATCGAACAACGAAATCGAACAACGAAATCGAACAACGAAATCGAACAACGAAATCGAACAACGAAATCGAACAACGAAATCGAACAACGAAATCGAACAACGAAATCGAACAACGAAATCGAACAACGAAATCGAACAACGTAATCGAACAACGAAATCGAACAACGAAATCGAACAACGAAATCGAACAACGAAATCGAACAACGAAATCGAACAACGAAATCGAACAACGAAATCGAACAACGAAATCGAACTTCGAAATCGAACAACGAAATCGAACAACGAAATCGAACAACGAAATCGAACAACAAAATCGAACAACGAAATCGAACAACGAAATCGAACAACGAATTCGAACCACGAAATCGAACAAAGAACAACGAAATCTAACAACGAACAACGAATTCGAACAACGAATTCGAACAACGAATTCGAACCACGAAATCGAACAACGAAATCGAACGAAATCGAAAAACGAAATCGATCAACGAAATCGAACAATCAAATCGAACAAAGAAAATCGAACAACGAAATCGATCAACGAAATCGAACACGAATTCAAACAACGAAATCGAACAACGAAATCGAACAACGAAATCGAACTTCGAAATCGAACAACGAAATCGAACAACGAAATCGAACAACGAAATCGAACAACGAAATCGAACAACGAAATCGAACAACGAATTAGAACAACGAAATAGAACAACGAAATCCAACTTCGAAATCGAACAGCGAAATCGAAATCGAACAACAAACTGAAACCAAGAAATCGAACCACGAAATAGAACAACGAAATGGAACAACGCAATCGAACAACGAAATCGAACCACGAAATCATACAACAATATCGAACAACGAAAACGAACAAAGAAATCGAACAACGGAATCGGACAACGAAATCGAACAACGAAATCGAACAACGAAATCGAACAACGAAATCGAACAACGAAATCGAACTTCAAAATCGAACAACGAAATCGAACAACGAAATCGAACAACGAAATCGAACAACGAAATCGAACAACGAATTCGAACAACGAATTCGAACAACGAATTCGAACAACGACATCGAACAACGAAATCGAACAACGAAATCGAACAACGAAATCGAACAACGAAATCGAACAACGAAATCGAACAACAAAATCGAACAACGAAATCGAACAACGAAATCGAACAACGAATTCGAACAACGAATTCGAACAACGACATCGAACAACGAAATCGAACAACGAAATCGAACAACGAAATCGAACAACGAAATCGAACAACGAAATCGAACAACGAAATCGAACAACGAAATCGAATAACGAATCGAACAACGAAATCGAACAACGAAATCGAACAACGAAATCGAACAACGAATTAGAACAACGAAATAGAACAACGAAATCCAACTTCGAAATCGAACAGCGAAATCGAAATCGAACAACAAACTGAAACCACGAAATCGAACCACAAAATAGAACAACGAAATGGAACGACGCAATCGAACAACGAAATCGAACCACGAAATCGAACAACGAAATCGAACAACGAAATCGAACAACGAAATCGAACAACGAAATCAAACTTCGAAATCGAACAACGAAATCGAACAACGAAATCGAACGAAATCGAACAACGAAATCGAACAACAAAATCGAACAACGAAATCGAACAACGAAATCGAACAACGAATTCGAACAACGAATTCGAACCACGAAATCGAACAAAGAACAACGAAATCTAACAACGAAATCGAACAACGAAATCGAACAACGAAATCGAACAACTAAATCTAACAACGAACAACGAAATCTAACAACGAAATCGAACAACGAAATCGAACAACGAAATCGAACAACGAAATCGAACAACGAAATCGAACAACGAAATCGAACAACGACATCGAACAACGAAATCGAACAACGAAATCGAACAACGAAATCGAACAACGAAATCGAACAACGAAATCGAACAACGAAATCGAACAACGAAATCGAACAACGAAATCGAACAACGAAATCGAACAACGAAATCGAACAACGAAATCGAACAACGAAATCGAACAACGAAATCGAACAACGAAATCGAACAACGAAATCGAACAACGAAATCGAACAACGAAATCGAACAACGAAATCCAACTTCGAAATCGAACAGCGAAATCGAAATCGAACAACAAACTGAAACCACGAAATCGAACCACAAAATAGAACAACGAAATGGAACGACGCAATCGAACAACGAAATCGAACCACGAAATCGAACAACGAAATCGAACAACGAAATCGAACAACGAAATCGAACAACGAAATCGAACTTCGAAATCGAACAACGAAATCGAACAACGAAATCGAACGAAATCGAACAACGAAATCGAACAACAAAATCGAACAACGAAATCGAACAACGAAATCGAACAACGAATTCGAACAACGAATTCGAACCACGAAATCGAACAAAGAACAACGAAATCTAACAACGAAATCGAACAACGAAATCGAACAACGAAATCGAACAACTAAATCTAACAACGAACAACGAAATCTAACAACGAAATCGAACAACGAAATCGAACAACGAAATCGAACAACGAAATCGAACAACGAAATCGAACAACGAAATCGAACAACGACATCGAACAACGAAATCGAACAACGAAATCGAACAACGAAATCGAACAACGAAATCGAACAACGAAATCGAACAACGAAATCGAACAACGAAATCGAACAACGAAATCGAACAACGAAATCGAACAACGAAATCGAACAACGAAATCGAACAACGAAATCGAACAACGAAATCGAACAACGAAATCGAACAACGAAATCGAACAACGAAATCGAACAACGAAATCGAACAACGAAATCGAACAACGAAATCGAACAACGAAATCGAACAACGAAATCGAACAACGAAATCGAATTTCGAAATCGAACAACGAAATCGAACAACGAAATCGAACAACGAATTAGAACAACCAAATAGAACAACGAAATCCAACTTCGAAATCGAACAGCGAAATCGAAATCGAACAACAAACTGAAACCACGAAATCGAACCACAAAATAGAACAACGAAATGGAACGACGCAATCGAACAACGAAATCGAACCACGAAATCGAACAACGAAATCGAACAACGAAATCGAACAACGAATTCGAACAACGAATTCGAACCACGAAATCGAACAACGAAATCGAACGAAATCGAAAAACGAAATCGATCAACGAAATCGAACAATCAAATCGAACAAAGAAAATCGAACAACGAAATCGATCAACGAAATCGAACACGAATTCAAACAACGAAATCGAACAACGAAATCGAACAACGAAATCGAACAACGAAATCGAACTTCGAAATCGAACAACGAAATCGAACAACGAAATCGAACAACGAAATCGAACAACGAAATCGAACAACGAAATCGAACAACAAAATCAAACAACGAAATCGAACAACGAAATCGAACAACGAAATCGAACAACGAAATCGAACGAAATCGAACGACGAAATGGAACAACGAAATCGAACAAGAAATCGAACAACGAAATTGAATAACGAATCGAACAACGAAATCGAACAACGAATTCGAACAACGAAATCGAACAACAAAATTGAACAACGAAATCGAACAACGAAATCGAACAACGAATTCGAACAACGAATTCGAACCACGAAATCGAACAACGAAATCGAATAACGAATCGAACAACGAAATCGAACAACGAAATCGAACAACGAAATCGAACAACGAAATCGAACAACGAATTAGAACAACCAAATAGAACAACGAAATCCAACTTCGAAATCGAACAGCGAAATCGAAATCGAACAACAAACTGAAACCACGAAATCGAACCACAAAATAGAACAACGAAATGGAACGACGCAATCGAACAACGAAATCGAACCACGAAATCGAACAACGAAATCGAACAACGAAATCGAACAACGAAATCGAACTTCGAAATCGAACAACGAAATCGAACAACGAAATCGAACGAAATCGAACAACGAAATCGAACAACAAAATCGAACAACGAAATCGAACAACGAAATCGAACAACGAAATCGAACTTCGAAATCGAACAACGAAATCGAACAACGAAATCGAACAACGAAATCGAACAACGAAATCGAACAACAAAATTGAACAACGAAATCGAACAACGAAATCGAACAACGAATTCGAACAACGAATTCGAACCACGAAATCGAACAAAGAACAACGAAATCTAACAACGAACAACGAAATCTAACAACGAAATCGAACAACGAAATCGAACAACGAAATCGAACAACAAAATCGAACAACGAAATCGAACAACGAAATCGAACAACGAAATCGAACAACGAAATCGAACGAAATCGAACGACGAAATCGAACCACAAAATAGAACAACGAAATGGAACGACGCAATCGAACAACGAAATCGAACCACGAAATCGAACAACGAAATCGAACAACGAAATCGAACAACGAAATCGAACTTCGAAATCGAACAACGAAATCGAACAACGAAATCGAACGAAATCGAACAACGAAATCGAACAACAAAATCGAACAACGAAATCGAACAACGAAATCGAACAACGAAATCGAACTTCGAAATCGAACAACGAAATCGAACAACGAAATCCAACTTCGAAATCGAACAGCGAAATCGAAATCGAACAACAAACTGAAACCACGAAATCGAACCACAAAATAGAACAACGAAATGGAACGACGCAATCGAACAACGAAATCGAACCACGAAATCGAACAACGAAATCGAACAACGAAATCGAACAACGAAATCGAACTTCGAAATCGAACAACGAAATCGAACAACGAAATCGAACGAAATCGAACAACGAAATCGAACAACAAAATCGAACAACGAAATCGAACAACGAAATCGAACAACGAAATCGAACTTCGAAATCGAACAACGAAATCGAACAACGAAATCGAACAACGAAATCGAACAACGAAATCGAACTTCGAAATCGAACAACGAAATCGAACAACGAAATCGAACAACGAAATCGAACAACGAAATCGAACAACGAAATCGAACAACAAAATTGAACAACGAAATCGAACAACGAAATCGAACAACGAAATCGAACAACGAAATCGAACAACGAAATCGAACAACGAAATCGAACAACAAAATCGAACAACGAAATCGAACAACGAAATCGAACAACGAAATCGAACAACGAAATCGAACAACGAAATCGAACGACGAAATGGAACAACGAAATCGAACAAGAAATCGAACAACGAAATCGAATAACGAATCGAACAACGAAATCGAACAACGAAATCGAACAACGAAATCGAACAACGAATTAGAACAACGAAATAGAACAACGAAATCCAACTTCGAAATCGAACAGCGAAATCGAAATCGAACAACAAACTGAAACCACGAAATCGAACCACAAAATAGAACAACGAAATGGAACGACGCAATCAAACAACGAAATCGAACCACGAAATCGAACAACGAAATCGAACAACGAAATCGAACAACGAAATCGAACTTCGAAATCGAACAACGAAATCGAACAACGAAATCGAACAACGAAATCGAACAACGAAATCGAACAACAAAATCGAACAACGAAATCGAACAACGAAATCGAACAACAAATTCGAACAACGAATTCGAACCACGAAATCGAACAAAGAACAACGAAATCTAACAACGAAATCGAACAACGAAATCGAACAACTAAATCTAACAACGAACAACGAAATCTAACAACGAAATCGAACAACGAAATCGAACAACGAAATCGAACAACGAAATCGAACAACGAAATCGAACAACGAAATCGAACAACGAAATCGAACAACGACATCGAACAACGAAATCGAACAACGAAATCGAACAACGAAATCGAACAACGAAATCGAACAACGAAATCGAACAACGAAATCGAACAACGAAATCGAACAACGAAATCGAACAACGAAATCGAACAACGAAATCGAACAACGAAATCGAACAACGAAATCGAACAACGAAATCGAACAACGAAATCGAACAACGAAATCGAACAACGAAATCGAACAACGAAATCGAACAACGTAATCGAACAACGAAATCGAACAACGAAATCGAACAACGAAATCGAACAACGAAATCGAACAACGAAATCGAACAACGAAATCGAACAACGAAATCGAACAACGAAATCGAACTTCGAAATCGAACAACGAAATCGAACAACGAAATCGAACAACGAAATCGAACAACAAAATCGAACAACGAAATCGAACAACGAAATCGAACAACGAATTCGAACCACGAAATCGAACAAAGAACAACGAAATCTAACAACGAACAACGAATTCGAACAACGAATTCGAACAACGAATTCGAACCACGAAATCGAACAACGAAATCGAACGAAATCGAAAAACGAAATCGATCAACGAAATCGAACAATCAAATCGAACAAAGAAAATCGAACAACGAAATCGATCAACGAAATCGAACACGAATTCAAACAACGAAATCGAACAACGAAATCGAACAACGAAATCGAACTTCGAAATCGAACAACGAAATCGAACAACGAAATCGAACAACGAAATCGAACAACGAAATCGAACAACGAAATCGAACAACGAATTAGAACAACGAAATAGAACAACGAAATCCAACTTCGAAATCGAACAGCGAAATCGAAATCGAACAACAAACTGAAACCAAGAAATCGAACCACGAAATAGAACAACGAAATGGAACAACGCAATCGAACAACGAAATCGAACCACGAAATCATACAACAATATCGAACAACGAAAACGAACAAAGAAATCGAACAACGGAATCGGACAACGAAATCGAACAACGAAATCGAACAACGAAATCGAACAACGAAATCGAACAACGAAATCGAACTTCAAAATCGAACAACGAAATCGAACAACGAAATCGAACAACGAAATCGAACAACGAAATCGAACAACGAATTCGAACAACGAATTCGAACAACGAATTCGAACAACGACATCGAACAACGAAATCGAACAACGAAATCGAACAACGAAATCGAACAACGAAATCGAACAACGAAATCGAACAACAAAATCTAACAACGAAATCGAACAACGAAATCGAACAACGAATTCGAACAACGAATTCGAACAACGACATCGAACAACGAAATCGAACAACGAAATCGAACAACGAAATCGAACAACGAAATCGAACAACGAAATCGAACAACGAAATCGAACAACGAAATCGAATAACGAATCGAACAACGAAATCGAACAACGAAATCGAACAACGAAATCGAACAACGAATTAGAACAACGAAATAGAACAACGAAATCCAACTTCGAAATCGAACAGCGAAATCGAAATCGAACAACAAACTGAAACCACGAAATCGAACCACGAAATAGAACAACGAAATGGAACGACGCAATCAAACAACGAAATCGAACCACGAAATCATACATAATTGAACAACGAAAACGAACAACGAAATCGAACAACGGAAACGGACAACGAGATCGAACAACGAAATCGAACAACGAAATCGAACAACGAAATCGAACAACGAAATCGAATAACGAATCGAACAACGAAATCGAACAACGAAATCGAACAACGAAATCGAACAACGAATTAGAACAACGAAATAGAACAACGAAATCCAACTTCGAAATCGAACAGCGAAATCGAAATCGAACAACAAACTGAAACCAAGAAATCGAACCACGAAATAGAACAACGAAATGGAACAACGCAATCGAACAACGAAATCGAACCACGAAATCATACAACAATATCGAACAACGAAAACGAACAAAGAAATCGAACAACGGAATCGGACAACGAAATCGAACAACGAAATCGAACAACGAAATCGAACAACGAAATCGAACAACGAAATCGAACAACGAAATCGAACTTCAAAATCGAACAACGAAATCGAACAACGAAATCGAACAACGAAATCGAACAACGAAATCGAACAACGAAATCGAACAACGAAATCGAACAACGAATTCGAACAACGAATTCGAACAACGAATTCGAACAACGACATCGAACAACGAAATCGAACAACGAAATCGAACAACGAAATCGAACAACGAAATCGAACAACGAAATCGAACAACGAAATCGAACAACGAAATCGAACAACGAAATCGAACAACGAAATCGAACAACGAAATCGAACAACGAAATCGAACTTCGAAATCGAACAACGAAATCGAACAACGAAATCGAACAACGAAATCGAACAACGAAATCGAACAACTAAATTGAACAACGAAATCGAACAACGAAATCGAACAACGAATTCGAACAACGAATTCGAACCACGAAATCGAACAAAGAACAACGAAATCTAACAACGAACAACGAAATCTAACAACGAACAACGAATTCGAACAACGAATTCGAACAACGAATTCGAACCACGAAATCGAACAACGAAATCGAACAACGAAATCGAAAAACGAAATCGATCAACGAAATCGAACAATCAAATCGAACAAAGAAAATCGAACAACGAAATCGAATTTCGAAATCGAACAACGAAATCGAACAACGAAATCGAACAACGAAATCGAACAACGAAATCGAACAACAAAATCGAACAACGAAATCGAACAACGAAATCGAACAACGAATTCGAACAACGAATTCGAACCACGAAATCGAACAAAGAACAACGAAATCTAACAACGAACAACGAATTCGAACAACGAATTCGAACAACGAATTCGAACCACGAAATCGAACAACGAAATCGAACGAAATCGAAAAACGAAATCGATCAACGAAATCGAACAATCAAATCGAACAAAGAAAATCGAACAACGAAATCGATCAACGAAATCGAACACGAATTCAAACAACGAAATCGAACAACGAAATCGAACAACGAAATCGAACAACGAAATCGAACTTCGAAATCGAACAACGAAATCGAACAACGAAATCGAACAACGAAATCGGACAACGAAATCGAACAACGAAATCGAACAACGAAATCGAACAACGAAATCGAACAACGAAATCGAACTTCAAAATCGAACAACGAAATCGAACAACGAAATCGAACAACGAAATCGAACAACGAAATCGAACAACGAAATCGAACAACGAAATCGAACAACGAATTCGAACAACGAATTCGAACACCGAATTCGAACAACGACATCGAACAACGAAATCGAACAACGAAATCGAACAACGAAATCGAACAACGAAATCGAACAACGAAATCGAACAACAAAATCGAACAACGAAATCGAACAACGAATTCGAACAACGAATTCGAACAACGACATCGAACAACGACATCGAACAACGAAATCGAACAACGAAATCGAACAACGAAATCGAACAACGAAATCGAACAACGAAATCGAACAACGAAATCGAATAACGAATCGAACAACGAAATCGAACAACGAAATCGAACAACGAATTAGAACAACGAAATAGAACAACGAAATCCAACTTCGAAATCGAACAGCGAAATCGAAATCGAACAACAAACTGAAACCACGAAATCGAACCACGAAATAGAACAACGAAATGGAACGACGCAATCAAACAACGAAATCGAACCACGAAATCATACAATATCGAACAACGAAAACGAACAACGAAATCGAACAACGGAAACGGACAACGAGATCGAACAACGAAATCGAACAACGAAATCGAACAACGAAATCGAACAACGAAATCGAATGACGAATCGAACAACGAAATCGAACAACGAAATCGAACAACGAAATCGAACAACGAATTAGAACAACGAAATAGAACAACGAAATCCAACTTCGAAATCGAACAGCGAAATCGAAATCGAACAACAAACTGAAACCAAGAAATCGAACCACGAAATAGAACAACGAAATGGAACAACGCAATCGAACAACGAAATCGAACCACGAAATCATACAACAATATCGAACAACGAAAACGAACAAAGAAATCGAACAACGGAATCAGACAACGAAATCGAACAACGAAATCGAACAACGAAATCGAACAACGAAATCGAACAACGAAATCGAACTTCAAAATCGAACAACGAAATCGAACAACGAAATCGAACAACGAAATCGAACAACGAAATCGAACAACGAAATCGAACAACGAAATCGAACAACGAAATCGAACAACGAAATCGAACAACGAAATCGAACTTCGAAATCGAACAACGAAATCGAACAACGAAATCGAACAACGAAATCGAACAACGAAATCGAACAACAAAATTGAACAACGAAATCGAACAACGAAATCGAACAACGAATTCGAACAACGAATTCGAACCATGAAATCGAACAAAGAACAACGAAATCTAACAACGAACAACGAAATCTAACAACGAACAACGAATTCGAACAACGAATTCGAACAACGAATTCGAACCACGAAATCGAACAACGAAATCGAACAACGAAATCGAAAAACGAAATCGATCAACGAAATCGAACAATCAAATCGAACAAAGAAAATCGAACAACGAAATCGATCAACGAAATCGAACACGAATTCAAACAACGAAATCGAACAACGAAATCGAACAACGAAATCGAACAACGAAATCGAACTTCGAAATCGAACAACGAAATCGAACAACGAAATCGAACAACGAAATCGAACAACGAAATCGAACAACGAAATCGAACAACAAAATCGAACAACGAAATCGAACAACGAAATCGAACAACGAAATCGAACAACGAAATCGAACAACGAAATCGAACAACGAAATCGAACGACGAAATGGAACAACGAAATCGAACAAGAAATCGAACAACGAAATCGAATAACGAATCGAACAACGAAATCGAACAACGAAATCGAACAACGAAATCGAACAACGAATTAGAACAACGAAATAGAACAACGAAATCCAACTTCGAAATCGAACAGCGAAATCGAAATCGAACAACAAACTGAAACCACGAAATCGAACCACAAAATAGAACAACGAAATGGAACGACGCAATCGAACAACGAAATCGAACCACGAAATCGAACAACGAAATCGAACAACGAAATCGAACATCGAAATCGAACAACGAAATCGAACAACGAAATCGAACAACGAAATCGAACAACGAAATCGAACTACGAAATCGAACAACGAAATCGAACAACGAAATCGAACAACGACATCGAACAACGAATTCGAACAAAGAATTGGAACAACGAATTCGAACAACGAAATCGAACAACGAAATCGAACAACGAAATCGAACAACGAAATCGAACAACGAAATCGAACTTCGAAGTCGAACAACGAAATCGAACAACGAAATAGAACAACGAAATGGAACGACGCAATCAAACAACGAAATCGAACCACGAAATCATACAATATCGAACAACGAAAACGAACAACGAAATCGAACAACGGAAACGGACAACGAGATCGAACAACGAAATCGAACAACGAAATCGAACAACGAAATCGAACAACGAAATCGAATGACGAATCGAACAACGAAATCGAACAACGAAATCGAACAACGAAATCGAACAACGAATTAGAACAACGAAATAGAACAACGAAATCCAACTTCGAAATTGAACAGCGAAATCGAAATCGAACAACAAACTGAAACCAAGAAATCGAACCACGAAATAGAACAACGAAATGGAACAACGCAATCGAACAACGAAATCGAACCACGAAATCATACAACAATATCGAACAACGAAAACGAACAAAGAAATCGAACAACGGAATCAGACAACGAAATCGAACTTCAAAATCGAACAACGAAATCGAACAACGAAATCGAACAACGAAATCGAACAACGAAATCGAACAACGAAATCGAACAACGAAATCGAACAACGAAATCGAACAACGAAATCGAACAACGAAATCAAACAACGAAATCGAACAACGAAATCGAACAACGAAATCGAACAACGAAATCGAACTTCGAAATCGAACAACGAAATCGAACAACGAAATCGAACAACGAAATCGAACAACGAAATCGAACAACAAAATTGAACAACGAAATCGAACAACGAAATCGAACAACGAATTCGAACAACGAATTCGAACCACGAAATCGAACAAAGAACAACGAAATCTAACAACGAACAACGAAATCTAACAACGAACAACGAATTCGAACAACGAATTCGAACAACGAATTCGAACCACGAAATCGAACAACGAAATCGAACAACGAAATCGAAAAACGAAATCGATCAACGAAATCGAACAATCAAATCGAACAAAGAAAATCGAACAACGAAATCGATCAACGAAATCGAACACGAATTCAAACAACGAAATCGAACAACGAAATCGAACAACGAAATCGAACAACGAAATCGAACTTCGAAATCGAACAACGAAATCGAACAACGAAATCGAACAACGAAATCGAACAACGAAATCGAACAACGAAATCGAACAACAAAATCGAACAACGAAATCGAACAACGAAATCGAACAACGAAATCGAACAACGAAATCGAACAACGAAATCGAACGACGAAATGGAACAACGAAATCGAACAAGAAATCGAACAACGAAATCGAATAACGAATCGAACAACGAAATCGAACAACGAAATCGAACAACGAAATCGAACAACGAATTAGAACAACGAAATAGAACAACGAAATCCAACTTCGAAATCGAACAGCGAAATCGAAATCGAACAACAAACTGAAACCACGAAATCGAACCACAAAATAGAACAACGAAATGGAACGACGCAATCGAACAACGAAATCGAACCACGAAATCGAACAACGAAATCGAACAACGAAATCGAACATCGAAATCGAACAACGAAATCGAACAACGAAATCGAACAACGAAATCGAACAACGAAATCGAACTACGAAATCGAACAACGAAATCGAACAACGAAATCGAACAACGACATCGAACAACGAATTCGAACAAAGAATTGGAACAACGAATTCGAACAACGAAATCGAACAACGAAATCGAACAACGAAATCGAACAACGAAATCGAACAACGAAATCGAACTTCGAAGTCGAACAACGAAATCGAACAACGAAATCAAACAACGAAATCGAACAACGAAATCGAACAACGAAATCGAACAACGAAATCCAACAACGAAATCGAACAACGAAATCGAACAACGAAATCGAACAACGAAATCGAACTTCGAAATCGAACAACGAAATCGAACAACGAAATCGAACAACGAAATCGAACAACTAAATCGAACAACAAAATCGAACAACGAAATCGAACAACGAAATCGAACAACGAATTCGAACAACGAATTCGAACCACGAAATCGAACAACGAAATCTAACAACGAACAACGAAATCGAACAACGAAATCGAACAACGAAATGGAACAACGAAATCTAACAACGAAATCGAACAACGAAATCGAATAACGAATCGAACAACGAAATCGATCAACGAAATCGAACAACGAAATCGAACAACGAAATCGAACAACGAATTAGAACAACGAAATAGAACTACGAAATCGAACAACGAAATCGAACAACGAATTAGAACAACGAAATAGAACTACGAAATCCAACTTCGAAATCGAACAGCGAAATCGAAATCGAACAACAAACTGAAACCACGAAATCGAACCTGAAATAGAACAATTAAATGGAACAACGCAATCGAACAACGAAATCGAACCACGAAATCATACAACAATATCGAACAACGAAAACGAACAACGAAATCGAACAACGGAATCGGACAACGAAATCGAACAACGAAATCGAACAACGAAATCGAACAACGAAATCGAACAACGAAATCGAATAACGAATCGAACAACGAAATCGAACAACGAAATCGAACAACGAAATCGAACAACGAATTAGAACAACGAAATAGAACAACGAAATCGAACAACGAAATCGAACAACGAAATCGAATAACGAATCGAACAACGAAATCTAACAACGAATTAGAACAACGAAATAGAACAACGAAATCGAACAACGAAATCGAACAACGAATTCGAATAACGAATCGAACAACGAAATCGAACAACGAAATCGAACAACGAATTAGAACAACGAAATAGAACAACGAAATCCAACTTCGAAATCGAACAGCGAAATCGAAATCGAACAACAAACTGAAACCACGAAATCGAACCACGAAATAGAACAACGAAATGGAACGACGCAATCAAACAACGAAATCGAACCACGAAATCATACAATATCGAACAACGAAAACGAACAACGAAATCGAACAACGGAAACGGACAACGAGATCGAACAACCGAACAACGAAATCGAACAACGAAATCGAACAACGAAATCGAATAACGAATCGAACAACGAAATCGAACAACGAAATCGAACAACGAAATCGAACAACGAATTAGAACAACGAAATAGAACAACGAAATCCAACTTCGAAATCGAACAGCGAAATCGAAATCGAACAACAAACTGAAACCAAGAAATCGAACCACGAAATAGAACAACGAAATGGAACAACGCAATCGAACAACGAAATCGAACCACAAAATCATACAACAATATCGAACAACGAATTCGAACAACGAATTCGAACAACGAATTCGAACAACGACATCGAACAACGAAATCGAACAACGAAATCGAACAACGAAATCGAACAACGAAATCGAACAACGAAATCGAACAACAAAATCGAACAACGAAATCGAACAACGAAATCGAACAACGAATTCGAACAACGAATTCGAACAACGACATCGAACAACGAAATCGAACAACGAAATCGGACAACGAAATCGAACAACGAAATCGAACAACGAAATCGAACAACGAAATCGAACAACGAAATCGAACTTCAAAATCGAACAACGAAATCGAACAACGAAATCGAACAACGAAATCGAACAACGAAATCGAACAACGAAATCGAACAACGAAATCGAACAACGAATTCGAACAACGAATTCGAACAACGAATTCGAACAACGACATCGAACAACGAAATCGAACAACGAAATCGAACAACGAAATCGAACAACGAAATCGAACAACGAAATCGAACAACAAAATCGAACAACGAAATCGAACAACGAAATCGAACAACGAATTCGAACAACGAATTCGAACAACGACATCGAACAACGAAATCGAACAACGAAATCGAACAACGAAATCGAACAACGAAATCGAACAACGAAATCGAACAACGAAATCGAACAACGAAATCGAATAACGAATCGAACAACGAAATCGAACAACGAAATCGAACAACGAATTAGAACAACGAAATAGAACAACGAAATCCAACTTCGAAATCGAACAGCGAAATCGAAATCGAACAACAAACTGAAACCACGAAATCGAACCACGAAATAGAACAACGAAATGGAACGACGCAATCAAACAACGAAATCGAACCACGAAATCATACAATATCGAACAACGAAAACGAACAACGAAATCGAACAACGGAAACGGACAACGAGATCGAACAACGAAATCGAACAACGAAATCGAACAACGAAATCGAACAACGAAATCGAATGACGAATCGAACAACGAAATCGAACAACGAAATCGAACAACGAAATCGAACAACGAATTAGAACAACGAAATAGAACAACGAAATCCAACTTCGAAATCGAACAGCGAAATCGAAATCGAACAACAAACTGAAACCAAGAAATCGAACCACGAAATAGAACAACGAAATGGAACAACGCAATCGAACAACGAAATCGAACCACGAAATCATACAACAATATCGAACAACGAAAACGAACAAAGAAATCGAACAACGGAATCAGACAACGAAATCGAACAACGAAATCGAACAACGAAATCGAACAACGAAATCGAACAACGAAATCGAACTTCAAAATCGAACAACGAAATCGAACAACGAAATCGAACAACGAAATCGAACAACGAAATCGAACAACGAAATCGAACAACGAAATCGAACAACGAAATCGAACAACGAAATCGAACAACGAAATCGAACAACGAAATCGAACAACGAAATCGAACAACGAAATCGAACAACGAAATCGAACTTCGAAATCGAACAACGAAATCGAACAACGAAATCGAACAACGAAATCGAACAACGAAATCGAACAACAAAATTGAACAACGAAATCGAACAACGAAATCGAACAACGAATTCGAACAACGAATTCGAACCACGAAATCGAACAAAGAACAACGAAATCTAACAACGAACAACGAAATCTAACAACGAACAACGAATTCGAACAACGAATTCGAACAACGAATTCGAACCACGAAATCGAACAACGAAATCGAACAACGAAATCGAAAAACGAAATCGATCAACGAAATCGAACAATCAAATCGAACAAAGAAAATCGAACAACGAAATCGATCAACGAAATCGAACACGAATTCAAACAACGAAATCGAACAACGAAATCGAACAACGAAATCGAACAACGAAATCGAACAACGAAATCGAACAACGAAATCGAACAACGAAATCGAACAACGAAATCGAACAACGAAATCGAACAACAAAATCGAACAACGAAATCGAACAACGAAATCGAACAACGAAATCGAACAACGAAATCGAACAACGAAATCGAACGACGAAATGGAACAACGAAATCGAACAAGAAATCGAACAACGAAATCGAATAACGAATCGAACAACGAAATCGAACAACGAAATCGAACAACGAAATCGAACAACGAATTAGAACAACGAAATAGAACAACGAAATCCAACTTCGAAATCGAACAGCGAAATCGAAATCGAACAACAAACTGAAACCACGAAATCGAACCACAAAAAGAACAACGAAATGGAACGACGCAATCGAACAACGAAATCGAACCACGAAATCGAACAACGAAATCGAACAACGAAATCGAACATCGAAATCGAACAACGAAATCGAACAACGAAATCGAACAACGAAATCGAACAACGAAATCGAACTACGAAATCGAACAACGAAATCGAACAACGAAATCGAACAACGACATCGAACAACGAATTCGAACAAAGAATTGGAACAACGAATTCGAACAACGAAATCGAACAACGAAATCGAACAACGAAATCGAACAACGAAATCGAACTTCGAAGTCGAACAACGAAATCGAACAACGAAATCGAACAACGAAATCGAACAACGAAATCGAACAACGAAATCGAACAACGAAATCCAACAACGAAATCGAACAACGAAATCGAACAACGAAATCGAACAACGAAATCGAACTTCGAAATCGAACAACGAAATCGAACAACGAAATCGAACAACGAAATCGAACAACGAAATCGAACAACGAAATCGAACAACGAAATCGAACAACGAAATCGAACTTCAAAATCGAACAACGAAATCGAACAACGAAATCGAACAACGAAATCGAACAACGAAATCGAACAACGAAATCGAACAACGAAATCGAACAACGAAATCGAACAACGAAATCGAACAACGAAATCGAACAACGAAATCGAACAACGAAATCGAACAACGAAATCGAACAACGAAATCGAACAACGAAATCGAACTTCAAAATCGAACAACGAAATCGAACAACGAAATCGAACAACGAAATCGAACAACGAAATCGAACAACGAAATCGAACCACGAAATAGAACAACGAAATGGAACGACGCAATCAAACAACGAAATCGAACCACGAAATCATACAATATCGAACAACGAAAACGAACAACGAAATCGAACAACGGAAACGGACAACGAGATCGAACAACGAAATCGAACAACGAAATCGAACAACGAAATCGAACAACGAAATCGAATGACGAATCGAACAACGAAATCGAACAACGAAATCGAACAACGAAATCGAACAACGAATTAGAACAACGAAAAAGAACAACGAAATCCAACTTCGAAATCGAACAGCGAAATCGAAATCGAACAACAAACTGAAACCAAGAAATCGAACCACGAAATAGAACAACGAAATGGAACAACGCAATCGAACAACGAAATCGAACCACGAAATCATACAACAATATCGAACAACGAAAACGAACAAAGAAATCGAACAACGGAATCAGACAACGAAATCGAACAACGAAATCGAACAACGAAATCGAACAACGAAATCGAACAACGAAATCGAACTTCAAAATCGAACAACGAAATCGAACAACGAAATCGAACAACGAAATCGAACAACGAAATCGAACAACGAAATCGAACAACGAAATCGAACAACGAAATCGAACAACGAAATCGAACAACGAAATCGAACAACGAAATCGAACAACGAAATCGAACAACGAAATCGAACAACGAAATCGAACTTCGAAATCGAACAACGAAATCGAACAACGAAATCGAACAACGAAATCGAACAACGAAATCGAACAACAAAATTGAACAACGAAATCGAACAACGAAATCGAACAACGAATTCGAACAACGAATTCGAACCACGAAATCGAACAAAGAACAACGAAATCTAACAACGAACAACGAAATCTAACAACGAACAACGAATTCGAACAACGAATTCGAACAACGAATTCGAACAACGAATTCGAACCACGAAATCGAACAACGAAATCGAACAACGAAATCGAAAAACGAAATCGATCAACGAAATCGAACAATCAAATCGAACAAAGAAAATCGAACAACGAAATCGATCAACGAAATCGAACACGAATTCAAACAACGAAATCGAACAACGAAATCGAACAACGAAATCGAACAACGAAATCGAACTTCGAAATCGAACAACGAAATCGAACAACGAAATCGAACAACGAAATCGAACAACGAAATCGAACAACGAAATCGAACAACAAAATCTAACAACGAATTAGAACAACGAAATAGAACAACGAAATCGAACAACGAAATCGAACAACGAATTCGAATAACGAATCGAACAACGAAATCGAACAACGAAATCGAACAACGAATTAGAACAACGAAATAGAACAACGAAATCCAACTTCGAAATCGAACAACAAACTGAAACCACGAAATCGAACCACGAAATAGAACAACGAAATGGAACGACGCAATCAAACAACGAAATCGAACCACGAAATCATACAATATCGAACAACGAAAACGAACAACGAAATCGAACAACGGAAACGGACAACGAGATCGAACAACGAAATCGAACAACGAAATCGAACAACGAAATCGAACAACGAAATCGAATAACGAATCGAACAACGAAATCGAACAACGAAATCGAACAACGAAATCGAACAACGAATTAGAACAACGAAATAGAACAACGAAATCCAACTTCGAAATCGAACAGCGAAATCGAAATCGAACAACAAACTGAAACCAAGAAATCGAACCACGAAATAGAACAACGAAATGGAACAACGCAATCGAACAACGAAATCGAACCACGAAATCATACAACAATATCGAACAACGAAAACGAACAAAGAAATCGAACAACGGAATCAGACAACGAAATCGAACAACGAAATCGAACAACGAAATCGAACAACGAAATCGAACAACGAAATCGAACTTCAAAGTCGAACAACGAAATCGAACAACGAAATCGTACAACGAAATCGAACAACGAAATCGAACAACGAAATCGAACAACGAAATCGAACAACGAAATCGAACAACGAAATCGAACAACGAAATCGAACAACGAAATCGAACAACGAAATCGAACAACGAAATCGAACAACGAAATCGAACAACGAAATCGAACTTCGAAATCGAACAACGAAATCGAACAACGAAATCGAACAACGAAATCGAACAACGAAATCGAACAACAAAATTGAACAACGAAATCGAACAACGAATTCGAACCACGAAATCGAACAAAGAACAACGAAATCTAACAACGAACAACGAAATCTAACAACGAACAACGAATTCGAACAACGAATTCGAACAACGAATTCGAACCACGAAATCGAACAACGAAATCGAACAACGAAATCGAAAAACGAAATCGATCAACGAAATCGAACAATCAAATCGAACAAAGAAAATCGAACAACGAAATCGATCAACGAAATCGAACACGAATTCAAACAACGAAATCGAACAACGAAATCGAACAACGAAATCGAACAACGAAATCGAACTTCGAAATCGAACAACGAAATCGAACAACGAAATCGAACAACGAAATCGAACAACGAAATCGAACAACGAAATCGAACAACAAAATCGAACAACGAAATCGAACAACGAAATCGAACAACGAAATCGAACAACGAAATCGAACAACGAAATCGAACGACGAAATGGAACAACGAAATCGAACAAGAAATCGAACAACGAAATCGAATAACGAATCGAACAACGAAATCGAACAACGAAATCGAACAACGAAATCGAACAACGAATTAGAACAACGAAATAGAACAACGAAATCCAACTTCGAAATCGAACAGCGAAATCGAAATCGAACAACAAACTGAAACCACGAAATCGAACCACAAAATAGAACAACGAAATGGAACGACGCAATCGAACAACGAAATCGAACCACGAAATCGAACAACGAAATCGAACAACGAAATCGAACATCGAAATCGAACAACGAAATCGAACAACGAAATCGAACAACGAAATCGAACAACGAAATCGAACTACGAAATCGAACAACGAAATCGAACAACGAAATCGAACAACGACATCGAACAACGAATTCGAACAAAGAATTGGAACAACGAATTCGAACAACGAAATCGAACAACGAAATCGAACAACGAAATCGAACAACGAAATCGAACAACGAAATCGAACTTCGAAGTCGAACAACGAAATCGAACAACGAAATCGAACAACGAAATCGAACAACGAAATCGAACAACGAAATCGAACAACGAAATCCAACAACGAAATCGAACAACGAAATCGAACAACGAAATCGAACAACGAAATCGAACTTCGAAATCGAACAACGAAATCGAACAACGAAATCGAACAACGAAATCGAACAACTAAATCGAACAACAAAATCGAACAACGAAATCGAACAACGAAATCGAACAACGAATTCGAACAACGAATTCGAACCACGAAATCGAACAACGAAATCTAACAACGAACAACGAAATCGAACAACGAAATCGAACAACGAAATGGAACAACGAAATCTAACAACGAAATCGAACAACGAAATCGAATAACGAATCGAACAACGAAATCGAACAACGAAATCGAACAACGAAATCGAACAACGAAATCGAACAACGAATTAGAACAACGAAATAGAACTACGAAATCGAACAACGAAATCGAACAACGAATTAGAACAACGAAATAGAACTACGAAATCCAACTTCGAAATCGAACAGCGAAATCGAAATCGAACAACAAACTGAAACCACGAAATCGAACCTGAAATAGAACAATTAAATGGAACAACGCAATCGAACAACGAAATCGAACCACGAAATCATACAACAATATCGAACAACGAAAACGAACAACGAAATCGAACAACGGAATCGGACAACGAAATCGAACAACGAAATCGAACAACGAAATCGAACAACGAAATCGAACAACGAAATCGAATAACGAATCGAACAACGAAATCGAACAACGAAATCGAACAACGAAATCGACCAACGAATTAGAACAACGAAATAGAACAACGAAATCGAACAACGAAATCGAACAACGAAATCGAATAACGAATCGAACAACGAAATCTAACAACGAATTAGAACAACGAAATAGAACAACGAAATCGAACAACGAAATCGAACAACGAATTCGAACAACGAAATCGAACTTCAAAATCGAACAACGAAATCGAACAACGAAATCGAACAACGAATTCGAACAACGAATTCGAACAACAAATTCGAACAACGAAATCGAACAACGAAATCGAACAACGAAATCGAACAACGAAATCGAACAACGAAATCGAACAACGAAATCGAACAACGAAATCGAATAACGAATCGAACAACGAAATCGAACAACGAAATCGAACAACGAAATCGAACAACGAATTAGAACAACGAAATAGAACAACGAAATCCAACTTCGAAATCGAACAGCGAAATCGAAATCGAACAACAAACTGAAACCACGAAATCGAACCACGAAATAGAACAACGAAATGGAACGACGCAATCAAACAACGAAATCGAACCACGAAATCATACAATATCGAACAACGAAAACGAACAACGAAATCGAACAACGGAAACGGACAACGAGATCGAACAACCGAACAACGAAATCGAACAACGAAATCGAACAACGAAATCGAATAACGAATCGAACAACGAAATCGAACAACGAAATCGAACAACGAAATCGAACAACGAAATAGAACAACGAAATAGAACAACGAAATCCAACTTCGAAATCGAACAGCGAAATCGAAATCGAACAACAAACTGAAACCAAGAAATCGAACCACGAAATAGAACAACGAAATGGAACAACGCAATCGAACAACGAAATCGAACCACAAAATCATACAACAATATCGAACAACGAATTCGAACAACGAATTCGAACAACGAATTCGAACAACGACATCGAACAACGAAATCGAACAACGAAATCGAACAACGAAATCGAACAACGAAATCGAACAACGAAATCGAACAACAAAATCGAACAACGAAATCGAACAACGAAATCGAACAACGAATTCGAACAACGAATTCGAACAACGACATCGAACAACGAAATCGAACAACGAAATCGAATGACGAATCGAACAACGAAATCGAACAACGAAATCGAACAACGAAATCGAACAACGAATTAGAACAACGAAATAGAACAACGAAATCCAACTTCGAAATCGAACAGCGAAATCGAAATCGAACAACAAACTGAAACCACGAAATCGAACCACGAAATAGAACAACGAAATGGAACGACGCAATCAAACAACGAAATCGAACCACGAAATCATACAATATCGAACAACGAAAACGAACAACGAAATCGAACAACGGAAACGGACAACGAGATCGAACAACGAAATCGAACAACGAAATCGAACAACGAAATCGAACAACGAAATCGAATGACGAATCGAACAACGAAATCGAACAACGAAATCGAACAACGAAATCGAACAACGAATTAGAACAACGAAATAGAACAACGAAATCCAACTTCGAAATCGAACAGCGAAATCGAAATCGAACAACAAACTGAAACCAAGAAATCGAACCACGAAATAGAACAACGAAATGGAACAACGCAATCGAACAACGAAATCGAACCACGAAATCATACAACAATATCGAACAACGAAAACGAACAAAGAAATCGAACAACGGAATCAGACAACGAAATCGAACAACGAAATCGAACAACGAAATCGAACAACGAAATCGAACAACGAAATCGAACTTCAAAATCGAACAACGAAATCGAACAACGAAATCGAACAACGAAATCGAACAACGAAATCGAACAACGAAATCGAACAACGAAATCGAACAACGAAATCGAACAACGAAATCGAACAACGAAATCGAACAACGAAATCGAACAACGAAATCGAACAACGAAATCGAACAACGAAATCGAACTTCGAAATCGAACAACGAAATCGAACAACGAAATCGAACAACGAAATCGAACAACGAAATCGAACAACAAAATTGAACAACGAAATCGAACAACGAAATCGAACAACGAATTCGAACAACGAATTCGAACCACGAAATCGAACAAAGAACAACGAAATCTAACAACGAACAACGAAATCTAACAACGAACAACGAATTCGAACAACGAATTCGAACAACGAATTCGAACCACGAAATCGAACAACGAAATCGAACAACGAAATCGAAAAACGAAATCGATCAACGAAATCGAACAATCAAATCGAACAAAGAAAATCGAACAACGAAATCGATCAACGAAATCGAACACGAATTCAAACAACGAAATCGAACAACGAAATCGAACAACGAAATCGAACAACGAAATCGAACTTCGAAATCGAACAACGAAATCGAACAACGAAATCGAACAACGAAATCGAACAACGAAATCGAACAACGAAATCGAACAACAAAATCGAACAACGAAATCGAACAACGAAATCGAACAACGAAATCGAACAACGAAATCGAACAACGAAATCGAACGACGAAATGGAACAACGAAATCGAACAAGAAATCGAACAACGAAATCGAATAACGAATCGAACAACGAAATCGAACAACGAAATCGAACAACGAAATCGAACAACGAATTAGAACATCGAAATCGAACAACGAAATCGAACAACGAAATCGAACAACGAAATCGAACAACGAAATCGAACTACGAAATCGAACAACGAAATCGAACAACGAAATCGAACAACGACATCGAACAACGAATTCGAACAAAGAATTGGAACAACGAATTCGAACAACGAAATCGAACAACGAAATCGAACAACGAAATCGAACAACGAAATCGAACAACGAAATCGAACAACGAAATCGAACTACGAAATCGAACAACGAAATCGAACAACGAAATCGAACTACGAAATCGAACAACGAAATCGAACAACGAAATCGAACAACGACATCGAACAACGAATTCGAACAAAGAATTGGAACAACGAATTCGAACAACGAAATCGAACCACAAAATCATACAACAATATCGAACAACGAATTCGAACAACGAATTCGAACAACGAATTCGAACAACGACATCGAACAACGAAATCGAACAACGAAATCGAACAACGAAATCGAACAACGAAATCGAACAACGAAATCGAACAACAAAATCGAACAACGAAATCGAACAACGAAATCGAACAACGAATTCGAACAACGAATTCGAACAACGACATCGAACAACGAAATCGAACAACGAAATCGAATGACGAATCGAACAACGAAATCGAACAACGAAATCGAACAACGAAATCGAACAACGAAATCGAACAACGAATTAGAACAACGAAATAGAACAACGAAATCCAACTTCGAAATCGAACAGCGAAATCGAAATCGAACAACAAACTGAAACCACGAAATCGAACCACGAAATAGAACAACGAAATGGAACGACGCAATCAAACAACGAAATCGAACCACGAAATCATACAATATCGAACAACGAAAACGAACAACGAAATCGAACAACGGAAACGGACAACGAGATCGAACAACGAAATCGAACAACGAAATCGAACAACGAAATCGAACAACGAAATCGAATGACGAATCGAACAACGAAATCGAACAACGAAATCGAACAACGAAATCGAACAACGAATTAGAACAACGAAATAGAACAACGAAATCCAACTTCGAAATCGAACAGCGAAATCGAAATCGAACAACAAACTGAAACCAAGAAATCGAACCACGAAATAGAACAACGAAATGGAACAACGCAATCGAACAACGAAATCGAACCACGAAATCATACAACAATATCGAACAACGAAAACGAACAAAGAAATCGAACAACGGAATCAGACAACGAAATCGAACAACGAAATCGAACAACGAAATCGAACAACGAAATCGAACAACGAAATCGAACTTCAAAATCGAACAACGAAATCGAACAACGAAATCGAACAACGAAATCGAACAACGAAATCGAACAACGAAATCGAACAACGAAATCGAACAACGAAATCGAACAACGAAATCGAACAACGAAATCGAACAACGAAATCGAACAACGAAATCGAACAACGAAATCGAACAACGAAATCGAACTTCGAAATCGAACAACGAAATCGAACAACGAAATCGAACAACGAAATCGAACAACGAAATCGAACAACAAAATTGAACAACGAAATCGAACAACGAAATCGAACAACGAATTCGAACAACGAATTCGAACCACGAAATCGAACAAAGAACAACGAAATCTAACAACGAACAACGAAATCTAACAACGAACAACGAATTCGAACAACGAATTCGAACAACGAATTCGAACCACGAAATCGAACAACGAAATCGAACAACGAAATCGAAAAACGAAATCGATCAACGAAATCGAACAATCAAATCGAACAAAGAAAATCGAACAACGAAATCGATCAACGAAATCGAACACGAATTCAAACAACGAAATCGAACAACGAAATCGAACAACGAAATCGAACAACGAAATCGAACTTCGAAATCGAACAACGAAATCGAACAACGAAATCGAACAACGAAATCGAACAACGAAATCGAACAACGAAATCGAACAACAAAATCGAACAACGAAATCGAACAACGAAATCGAACAACGAAATCGAACAACGAAATCGAACAACGAAATCGAACGACGAAATGGAACAACGAAATCGAACAAGAAATCGAACAACGAAATCGAATAACGAATCGAACAACGAAATCGAACAACGAAATCGAACAACGAAATCGAACAACGAATTAGAACATCGAAATCGAACAACGAAATCGAACAACGAAATCGAACAACGAAATCGAACAACGAAATCGAACTACGAAATCGAACAACGAAATCGAACAACGAAATCGAACAACGACATCGAACAACGAATTCGAACAAAGAATTGGAACAACGAATTCGAACAACGAAATCGAACAACGAAATCGAACAACGAAATCGAACAACGAAATCGAACAACGAAATCGAACAACGAAATCGAACTACGAAATCGAACAACGAAATCGAACAACGAAATCGAACTACGAAATCGAACAACGAAATCGAACAACGAAATCGAACAACGACATCGAACAACGAATTCGAACAAAGAATTGGAACAACGAATTCGAACAACGAAATCGAACAACGAAATCGAACAACGAAATCGAACAACGAAATCGAACAACGAATTCGAACAACGAATTCGAACCACGAAATCGAACAAAGAACAACGAAATCTAACAACGAACAACGAAATCTAACAACGAACAACGAATTCGAACAACGAATTCGAACAACGAATTCGAACCACGAAATCGAACAACGAAATCGAACAACGAAATCGAAAAACGAAATCGATCAACGAAATCGAACAATCAAATCGAACAAAGAAAATCGAACAACGAAATCGATCAACGAAATCGAACACGAATTCAAACAACAAAATCGAACAACGAAATCGAACAACGAAATCGAACAACGAAATCGAACTTCGAAATCGAACAACGAAATCGAACAACGAAATCGAACAACGAAATCGAACAACGAAATCGAACAACGAAATCGAACAACAAAATCGAACAACGAAATCGAACAACGAAATCGAACAACGAAATCGAACAACGAAATCGAACAACGAAATCGAACGACGAAATGGAACAACGAAATCGAACAAGAAATCGAACAACGAAATCGAATAACGAATCGAACAACGAAATCGAACAACGAAATCGAACAACGAAATCGAACAACGAATTAGAACAACGAAATCCAACTTCGAAATCGAACAGCGAAATCGAAATCGAACAACAAACTGAAACCACGAAATCGAACCACAAAAAGAACAACGAAATGGAACGACGCAATCGAACAACGAAATCGAACCACGAAATCGAACAACGAAATCGAACAACGAAATCGAACATCGAAATCGAACAACGAAATCGAACAACGAAATCGAACAACGAAATCGAACAACGAAATCGAACTACGAAATCGAACAACGAAATCGAACAACGAAATCGAACAACGACATCGAACAACGAATTCGAACAAAGAATTGGAACAACGAATTCGAACAACGAAATCGAACAACGAAATCGAACAACGAAATCGAACAACGAAATCGAACAACGAAATCGAACTTCGAAGTCGAACAACGAAATCGAACAACGAAATCGAACAACGAAATCGAACAACGAAATCGAACAACGAAATCGAACAACGAAATCCAACAACGAAATCGAACAACGAAATCGAACAACGAAATCGAACAACGAAATCGAACTTCGAAATCGAACAACGAAATCGAACAACGAAATCGAACAACGAAATCGAACAACTAAATCGAACAACAAAATCGAACAACGAAATCGAACAACGAAATCGAACAACGAATTCGAACAACGAATTCGAACCACGAAATCGAACAACGAAATCTAACAACGAACAACGAAATCGAACAACGAAATCGAACAACGAAATGGAACAACGAAATCTAACAACGAAATCGAACAACGAAATCGAATAACGAATCGAACAACGAAATCGAACAACGAAATCGAACAACGAAATCGAACAACGAAATCGAACAACGAATTAGAACAACGAAATAGAACTACGAAATCGAACAACGAAATCGAACAACGAATTAGAACAACGAAATAGAACTACGAAATCCAACTTCGAAATCGAACAGCGAAATCGAAATCGAACAACAAACTGAAACCACGAAATCGAACCTGAAATAGAACAATTAAATGGAACAACGCAATCGAACAACGAAATCGAACCACGAAATCATACAACAATATCGAACAACGAAAACGAACAACGAAATCGAACAACGGAATCGGACAACGAAATCGAACAACGAAATCGAACAACGAAATCGAATAACGAATCGAACAACGAAATCGAACAACGAAATCGAACAACGAAATCGAACAACGAATTAGAACAACGAAATAGAACAACGAAATCGAACAACGAAATCGAACAACGAAATCGAATAACGAATCGAACAACGAAATCTAACAACGAATTAGAACAACGAAATAGAACAACCAAATCGAACAACGAAATCGAACAACGAATTCGAATAACGAATCGAACAACGAAATCGAACAACGAAATCGAACAACGAATTAGAACAACGAAATAGAACAACGAAATCCAACTTCGAAATCGAACAGCGAAATCGAAATCGAACAACAAACTGAAACCACGAAATCGAACCACGAAATAGAACAACGAAATGGAACGACGCAATCAAACAACGAAATCGAACCACGAAATCATACAATATCGAACAACGAAAACGAACAACGAAATCGAACAACGGAAACGGACAACGAGATCGAACAACGAAATCGAACAACGAAATCGAACAACGAAATCGAACAACGAAATCGAATAACGAATCGAACAACGAAATCGAACAACGAAATCGAACAACGAAATCGAACAACGAATTAGAACAACGAAATAGAACAACGAAATCCAACTTCGAAATCGAACAGCGAAATCGAAATCGAACAACAAACTGAAACCAAGAAATCGAACCACGAAATAGAACAACGAAATGGAACAACGCAATCGAACAACGAAATCGAACCACGAAATCATACAACAATATCGAACAACGAAAACGAACAAAGAAATCGAACAACGGAATCAGACAACGAAATCGAACAACGAAATCGAACAACGAAATCGAACAACGAAATCGAACAACGAAATCGAACTTCAAAGTCGAACAACGAAATCGAACAACGAAATCGAACAACGAAATCGAACAACGAAATCGAACAACGAAATCGAACAACGAAATCGAACAACGAAATCGAACAACGAAATCGAACAACGAAATCGAACAACGAAATCGAACAACGAAATCGAACAACGAAATCGAACAACGAAATCGAACAACGAAATCGAACTTCGAAATCGAACAACGAAATCGAACAACGAAATCGAACAACGAAATCGAACAACGAAATCGAACAACAAAATTGAACAACGAAATCGAACAACGAAATCGAACAACGAATTCGAACAACGAATTCGAACCACGAAATCGAACAAAGAACAACGAAATCTAACAACGAACAACGAAATCTAACAACGAACAACGAATTCGAACAACGAATTCGAACAACGAATTCGAACCACGAAATCGAACAACGAAATCGAACAACGAAATCGAAAAACGAAATCGATCAACGAAATCGAACAATCAAATCGAACAAAGAAAATCGAACAACGAAATCGATCAACGAAATCGAACACGAATTCAAACAACGAAATCGAACAACAAAATCGAACAACGAAATCGAACAACGAAATCGAACTTCGAAATCGAACAACGAAATCGAACAACGAAATCGAACAACGAAATCGAACAACGAAATCGAACAACGAAATCGAACAACAAAATCGAACAACGAAATCGAACAACGAAATCGAACAACGAAATCGAACAACGAAATCGAACAACGAAATCGAACGACGAAATGGAACAACGAAATCGAACAAGAAATCGAACAACGAAATCGAATAACGAATCGAACAACGAAATCGAACAACGAAATCGAACAACGAAATCGAACAACGAATTAGAACAACGAAATAGAACAACGAAATCCAACTTCGAAATCGAACAGCGAAATCGAAATCGAACAACAAACTGAAACCACGAAATCGAACCACAAAATAGAACAACGAAATGGAACGACGCAATCGAACAACGAAATCGAACCACGAAATCGAACAACGAAATCGAACAACGAAATCGAACATCGAAATCGAACAACGAAATCGAACAACGAAATCGAACAACGAAATCGAACAACGAAATCGAACTACGAAATCGAACAACGAAATCGAACAACGAAATCGAACAACGACATCGAACAACGAATTCGAACAAAGAATTGGAACAACGAATTCGAACAACGAAATCGAACAACGAAATCGAACAACGAAATCGAACAACGAAATCGAACAACGAAATCGAACTTCGAAGTCGAACAACGAAATCGAACAACGAAATCGAACAACGAAATCGAACAACGAAATCGAACAACGAAATCGAACAACGAAATCCAACAACGAAATCGAACAACGAAATCGAACAACGAAATCGAACAACGAAATCGAACAACGAAATCGAACTTCGAAATCGAACAACGAAATCGAACAACGAAATCGAACAACGAAATCGAACAACTAAATCGAACAACAAAATCGAACAACGAAATCGAACAACGAAATCGAACAACGAATTCGAACAACGAATTCGAACCACGAAATCGAACAACGAAATCTAACAACGAACAACGAAATCGAACAACGAAATCGAACAACGAAATGGAACAACGAAATCTAACAACGAAATCGAACAACGAAATCGAATAACGAATCGAACAACGAAATCGAACAACGAAATCGAACAACGAAATCGAACAACGAAATCGAACAACGAATTAGAACAACGAAATAGAACTACGAAATCGAACAACGAAATCGAACAACGAATTAGAACAACGAAATAGAACTACGAAATCCAACTTCGAAATCGAACAGCGAAATCGAAATCGAACAACAAACTGAAACCACGAAATCGAACCTGAAATAGAACAATTAAATGGAACAACGCAATCGAACAACGAAATCGAACCACGAAATCATACAACAATATCGAACAACGAAAACGAACAACGAAATCGAACAACGGAATCGGACAACGAAATCGAACAACGAAATCGAACAACGAAATCGAACAACGAAATCGAACAACGAAATCGAATAACGAATCGAACAACGAAATCGAACAACGAAATCGAACAACGAAATCGAACAACGAATTAGAACAACGAAATAGAACAACGAAATCGAACAACGAAATCGAACAACGAAATCGAATAACGAATCGAACAACGAAATCTAACAACGAATTAGAACAACGAAATAGAACAACGAAATCGAACAACGAAATCGAACAACGAATTCGAACAACGAAATCGAACTTCAAAATCGAACAACGAAATCGAACAACGAAATCGAACAACGAATTCGAACAACGAATTCGAACAACAAATTCGAACAACGAAATCGAACAACGAAATCGAACAACGAAATCGAACAACGAAATCGAACAACGAAATCGAACAACGAAATCGAACAACGAAATCGAATAACGAATCGAACAACGAAATCGAACAACGAAATCGAACAACGAAATCGAACAACGAATTAGAACAACGAAATAGAACAACGAAATCCAACTTCGAAATCGAACAGCGAAATCGAAATCGAACAACAAACTGAAACCACGAAATCGAACCACGAAATAGAACAACGAAATGGAACGACGCAATCAAACAACGAAATCGAACCACGAAATCATACAATATCGAACAACGAAAACGAACAACGAAATCGAACAACGGAAACGGACAACGAGATCGAACAACCGAACAACGAAATCGAACAACGAAATCGAACAACGAAATCGAATAACGAATCGAACAACGAAATCGAACAACGAAATCGAACAACGAAATCGAACAACGAATTAGAACAACGAAATAGAACAACGAAATCCAACTTCGAAATCGAACAGCGAAATCGAAATCGAACAACAAACTGAAACCAAGAAATCGAACCACGAAATAGAACAACGAAATGGAACAACGCAATCGAACAACGAAATCGAACCACAAAATCATACAACAATATCGAACAACGAATTCGAACAACGAATTCGAACAACGAATTCGAACAACGACATCGAACAACGAAATCGAACAACGAAATCGAACAACGAAATCGAACAACGAAATCGAACAACGAAATCGAACAACAAAATCGAACAACGAAATCGAACAACGAAATCGAACAACGAATTCGAACAACGAATTCGAACAACGACATCGAACAACGAAATCGAACAACGAAATCGGACAACGAAATCGAACAACGAAATCGAACAACGAAATCGAACAACGAAATCGAACAACGAAATCGAACAACGAAATCGAACTTCAAAATCGAACAACGAAATCGAACAACGAAATCGAACAACGAAATCGAACAACGAAATCGAACAACGAAATCGAACAACGAAATCGAACAACGAATTCGAACAACGAATTCGAACAACGAATTCGAACAACGACATCGAACAACGAAATCGAACAACGAAATCGAACAACGAAATCGAACAACGAAATCGAACAACGAAATCGAACAACGAAATCGAACAACAAAATCGAACAACGAAATCGAACAACGAAATCGAACAACGAATTCGAACAACGAATTCGAACAACGACATCGAACAACGAAATCGAACAACGAAATCGAACAACGAAATCGAACAACGAAATCGAACAACGAAATCGAACAACGAAATCAAATAACGAATCGAACAACGAAATCGAACAACGAAATCGAACAACGAATTAGAACAACGAAATAGAACAACGAAATCCAACTTCGAAATCGAACAGCGAAATCGAAATCGAACAACAAACTGAAACCACGAAATCGAACCACGAAATAGAACAACGAAATGGAACGACGCAATCAAACAACGAAATCGAACCACGAAATCATACAATATCGAACAACGAAAACGAACAACGAAATCGAACAACGGAAACGGACAACGAGATCGAACAACGAAATCGAACAACGAAATCGAACAACGAAATCGAACAACGAAATCGAATAACGAATCGAACAACGAAATCGAACAACGAAATCGAACAACGAAATCGAACAACGAATTAGAACAACGAAATAGAACAACGAAATCCAACTTCGAAATCGAACAGCGAAATCGAAATCGAACAACAAACTGAAACCAAGAAATCGAACCACGAAATAGAACAACGAAATGGAACAACGCAATCGAACAACGAAATCGAACCACGAAATCATACAACAATATCGAACAACGAAAACGAACAAAGAAATCGAACAACGGAATCAGACAACGAAATCGAACAACGAAATCGAACAACGAAATCGAACAACGAAATCGAACAACAAAATCGAACTTCAAAATCGAACAACGAAATCGAACAACGAAATCGAACAACGAAATCGAACAACGAAATCGAACAACGAAATCGAACAACGAAATCGAACAACGAAATCGAACAACGAAATCGAACAACGAAATCGAACAACGAAATCGAACAACGAAATCGAACAACGAAATCGAACAACGAAATCGAACTTCGAAATCGAACAACGAAATCGAACAACGAAATCGAACAACGAAATCGAACAACGAAATCGAACAACAAAATTGAACAACGAAATCGAACAACGAAATCGAACAACGAATTCGAACCACGAAATCGAACAAAGAACAACGAAATCTAACAACGAACAACGAAATCTAACAACGAACAACGAATTCGAACAACGAATTCGAACAACGAATTCGAACCACGAAATCGAACAACGAAATCGAACAACGAAATCGAAAACCGAAATCGATCAACGAAATCGAACAATCAAATCGAACAAAGAAAATCGAACAACGAAATCGATCAACGAAATCGAACACGAATTCAAACAACGAAATCGAACAACGAAATCGAACAACGAAATCGAACAACGAAATCGAACTTCGAAATCGAACAACGAAATCGAACAACGAAATCGAACAACGAAATCGAACAACGAAATCGAAGAACGAAATCGAACAACAAAATCGAACAACGAAATCGAACAACGAAATCGAACAACGAAATCGAACAACGAAATCGAACAACGAAATCGAACGACGAAATGGAACAACGAAATCGAACAAGAAATCGAACAACGAAATCGAATAACGAATCGAACAACGAAATCGAACAACGAAATCGAACAACGAAATCGAACAACGAATTAGAACAACGAAATAGAACAACGAAATCCAACTTCGAAATCGAACAGCGAAATCGAAATCGAACAACAAACTGAAACCACGAAATCGAACCACAAAATAGAACAACGAAATGGAACGACGCAATCGAACAACGAAATCGAACCACGAAATCGAACAACGAAATCGAACAACGAAATCGAACAACGAAATCGAACTTCGAAATCGAACAACGAAATCGAACAACGAAATCGAACAACGAAATCGAACAACGAAATCGAACAACAAAATCGAACAACGAAATCGAACAACGAAATCGAACAACGAATTCGAACAACGAATTCGAACCACCAAATCGAACAAAGAACAACGAAATCTAACAACGAAATCGAACAACGAAATCGAACAAGGAAATCGAACAACTAAATCTAACAACGAACAACGAAATCTAACAACGAAATCGAACAACGAAATCGAACAACGAAATCGAACAACGAAATCGAACAACGAAATCGAACAACGAAATCGAACAACGACATCGAACAACGAAATCGAACAACGAAATCGAACAACGAAATCGAACAACGAAATCGAACAACGAAATCGAACAACGAAATCGAACAACGAAATCGAACAACGAAATCGAACAACGAAATCGAACAACGAAATCGAACAACGAAATCGAACAACGAAATCGAACAACGAAATCGAACAACGAAATCGAACAACGAAATCGAACAACGAAATCGAACAACGAAATCGAACAACGAAATCGAACAACGAAATCGAACAACGAAATCGAACAACGAAATCGAACAACGAAATCGAACAACGAAATCGAACAACGAAATCGAACAACGAAATCGAACTTCGAAATCGAACAACGAAATCGAACAACGAAATCGAACAACGAAATCGAACAACGAAATCGAACAACAAAATCGAACAACGAAATCGAACAACGAAATCGAACAACGAATTCGAACAACGAATTCGAACCACGAAATCGAACAAAGAACAACGAAATCTAACAACAAACAACGAATTCGAACAACGAATTCGAACAACGAATTCGAACCACGAAATCGAACAACGAAATCGAACGAAATCGAAAAACGAAATCGATCAACGAAATCGAACAATCAAATCGAACAAAGAAAATCGAACAACGAAATCGATCAACGAAATCGAACACGAATTCAAACAACGAAATCGAACAACGAAATCGAACAACGAAATCGAACTTCGAAATCGAACAACGAAATCGAACAACGAAATCGAACAACGAAATCGAACAACGAAATCGAACAACGAAATCGAACAACGAATTAGAACAACGAAATAGAACAACGAAATCCAACTTCGAAATCGAACAGCGAAATCGAAATCGAACAACAAACTGAAACCAAGAAATCGAACCACGAAATAGAACAACGAAATGGAACAACGCAATCGAACAACGAAATCGAACCACGAAATCATACAACAATATCGAACAACGAAAACGAACAAAGAAATCGAACAACGGAATCGGACAACGAAATCGAACAACGAAATCGAACAACGAAATCGAACAACGAAATCGAACAACGAAATCGAACTTCAAAATCGAACAACGAAATCGAACAACGAAATCGAACAACGAAATCGAACAACGAAATCGAACAACGAAATCGAACAACGAATTCGAACAACGAATTCGAACAACGAATTCGAACAACGAATTCGAACAACGACATCGAACAACGAAATCGAACAACGAAATCGAACAACGAAATCGAACAACGAAATCGAACAACGAAATCGAACAACAAAATTGAACAACGAAATCGAACAACGAAATCGAACAACGAATTCGAACAACGAATTCGAACCACGAAATCGAACAAAGAACAACGAAATCTAACAACGAACAACGAAATCTAACAACGAACAACGAATTCGAACAACGAATTCGAACAACGAATTCGAACCACGAAATCGAACAACGAAATCGAACAACGAAATCGAAAAACGAAAGCGATCAACGAAATCGAACAATCAAATCGAACAAAGAAAATCGAACAACGAAATCGATCAACGAAATCGAACACGAATTCAAACAACGAAATCGAACAACGAAATCGAACAACGAAATCGAACTTCGAAATCGAACAACGAAATCGAACAACGAAATCGAACAACGAAATCGAACAACGAAATCGAACAACGAAATCGAACAACAAAATCGAACAACGAAATCGAACAACGAAATCGAACAACGAAATCGAACAACGAAATCGAACAACGAAATCGAACAACGAAATCGAACAACGAAATCGAACTTCGAAATCGAACAACGAAATCGAACAACGAAATCGAACAACGAAATCGAACAACGAAATCGAACAACGAATTCGAACAACGAATTCGAACCACGAAATCGAACAAAGAACAACGAAATCGAACAACGAAATCGAACAACGAATTCGAACAACGAATTCGAACCACGAAATCGAACAAAGAACAACGAAATCTAACAACGAACAACGAATTCGAACAACGAATTCGAACAACGAATTCGAACCACGAAATCGAACAACGAAATCGAACGAAATCGAAAAACGAAATCGATCAACGAAATCGAACAATCAAATCGAACAAAGAAAATCGAACAACGAAATCGATCAACGAAATCGAACACGAATTCAAACAACGAAATCGAACAACGAAATCGAACAACGAAATCGAACTTCGAAATCGAACAACGAAATCGAACAACGAAATCGAACAACGAAATCGAACAACGAAATCGAACAACGAAATCGAACAACGAAATCGAACAACGAATTAGAACAACGAAATAGAACAACGAAATCCAACTTCGAAATCGAACAGCGAAATCGAAATCGAACAACAAACTGAAACCAAGAAATCGAACCACGAAATAGAACAACGAAATGGAACAACGCAATCGAACAACGAAATCGAACCACGAAATCATACAACAATATCGAACAACGAAAACGAACAAAGAAATCGAACAACGGAATCGGACAACGAAATCGAACAACGAAATCGAACAACGAAATCGAACAACGAAATCGAACAACGAAATCGAACTTCAAAATCGAACAACGAAATCGAACAACGAAATCGAACAACGAAATCGAACAACGAAATCGAACAACGAAATCGAACAACGAATTCGAACAACGAATTCGAACAACGAATTCGAACAACGACATCGAACAACGAAATCGAACAACGAAATCGAACAACGAAATCGAACAACGAAATCGAACAACGAAATCGAACAACGAAATCGAACAACAAAATTGAACAACGAAATCGAACAACGAAATCGAACAACGAATTCGAACAACGAATTCGAACCACGAAATCGAACAAAGAACAACGGAATCTAACAACGAACAACGAAATCTAACAACGAACAACGAATTCGAACAACGAATTCGAACAACGAATTCGAACCACGAAATCGAACAACGAAATCGAACAACGAAATCGAAAAACGAAATCGATCAACGAAATCGAACAATCAAATCGAACAAAGAAAATCGAACAACGAAATCGATCAACGAAATCGAACACGAATTCAAACAACGAAATCGAACAACGAAATCGAACAACGAAATCGAACAACGAAATCGAACTTCGAAATCGAACAACGAAATCGAACAACGAAATCGAACAACGAAATCGAACAACGAAATTGAACAACGAAATCGAACAACAAAATCGAACAACGAAATCGAACAACGAAATCGAACAACGAAATCGAACAACGAAATCGAACAACGAAATCGAACGACGAAATGGAACAACGAAATCGAACAAGAAATCGAACAACGAAATCGAATAACGAATCGAACAACGAAATCGAACAACGAAATCGAACAACGAAATCGAACAACGAATTAGAACAACGAAATAGAACAACGAAATCCAACTTCGAAATCGAACAGCGAAATCGAAATCGAACAACAAACTGAAACCACGAAATCGAACCACAAAATAGAACAACGAAATGGAACGACGCAATCGAACAACGAAATCGAACCACGAAATCGAACAACGAAATCGAACAACGAAATCGAACAACGAAATCGAACTTCGAAATCGAACAACGAAATCGAACAACGAAATCGAACAACGAAATCGAACAACGAAATCGAACAACAAAATCGAACAACGAAATCGAACAACGAAATCGAACAACAAATTCGAACAACGAATTCGAACCACGAAATCGAACAAAGAACAACGAAATCTAACAACGAAATCGAACAACGAAATCGAACAACTAAATCTAACAACGAACAACGAAATCTAACAACGAAATCGAACAACGAAATCGAACAACGAAATCGAACAACGAAATCGAACAACGAAATCGAACAACGAAATCGAACAACGACATCGAACAACGAAATCGAACAACGAAATCGAACAACGAAATCGAACAACGAAATCGAACAACGAAATCGAACAACGAAATCGAACAACGAAATCGAACAACGAAATCGAACAACGAAATCGAACAACGAAATCGAACAACGAAATCGAACAACGAAATCGAACAACGAAATCGAACAACGAAATCGAACAACGAAATCGAACAACGTAATCGAACAACGAAATCGAACAACGAAATCGAACAACGAAATCGAACAACGAAATCGAACAACGAAATCGAACAACGAAATCGAACAACGAAATCGAACAACGAAATCGAACTTCGAAATCGAACAACGAAATCGAACAACGAAATCGAACAACGAAATCGAACAACGAAATCGAACAACAAAATCGAACAACGAAATCGAACAACGAAATCGAACAACGAATTCGAACAACGAATTCGAACCACGAAATCGAACAAAGAACAACGAAATCTAACAACGAACAACGAATTCGAACAACGAATTCGAACAACGAATTCGAACCACGAAATCGAACAACGAAATCGAACGAAATCGAAAAACGAAATCGATCAACGAAATCGAACAATCAAATCGAACAAAGAAAATCGAACAACGAAATCGATCAACGAAATCGAACACGAATTCAAACAACGAAATCGAACAACGAAATCGAACAACGAAATCGAACTTCGAAATCGAACAACGAAATCGAACAACGAAATCGAACAACGAAATCGAACAACGAAATCGAACAACGAAATCGAACAACGAATTAGAACAACGAAATAGAACAACGAAATCCAACTTCGAAATCGAACAGCGAAATCGAAATCGAACAACAAACTGAAACCAAGAAATCGAACCACGAAATAGAACAACGAAATGGAACAACGCAATCGAACAACGAAATCGAACCACGAAATCATACAACAATATCGAACAACGAAAACGAACAAAGAAATCGAACAACGGAATCGGACAACGAAATCGAACAACGAAATCGAACAACGAAATCGAACAACGAAATCGAACAACGAAATCGAACTTCAAAATCGAACAACGAAATCGAACAACGAAATCGAACAACGAAATCGAACAACGAAATCGAACAACGAATTCGAACAACGAATTCGAACAACGAATTCGAACAACGACATCGAACAACGAAATCGAACAACGAAATCGAACAACGAAATCGAACAACGAAATCGAACAACGAAATCGAACAACAAAATCGAACAACGAAATCGAACAACGAAATCGAACAACGAATTCGAACAACGAATTCGAACAACGACATCGAACAACGAAATCGAACAACGAAATCGAACAACGAAATCGAACAACGAAATCGAACAACGAAATCGAACAACGAAATCGAACAACGAAATCGAATAACGAATCGAACAACGAAATCGAACAATGAAATCGAACAACGAAATCGAACAACGAATTAGAACAACGAAATAGAACAACGAAATCCAACTTCGAAATCGAACAGCGAAATCGAAATCGAACAACAAACTGAAACCACGAAATCGAACCACGAAATAGAACAACGAAATGGAACGACGCAATCAAACAACGAAATCGAACCACGAAATCATACAATATCGAACAACGAAAACGAACAACGAAATCGAATAACGAATCGAACAACGAAATCGAACAACGAAATCGAACAACGAAATCGAACAACGAATTAGAACAACGAAATAGAACAACGAAATCCAACTTCGAAATCGAACAGCGAAATCGAAATCGAACAACAAACTGAAACCAAGAAATCGAACCACGAAATAGAACAACGAAATGGAACAACGCAATCGAACAACGAAATCGAACCACGAAATCATACAACAATATCGAACAACGAAAACGAACAAAGAAATCGAACAACGGAATCGGACAACGAAATCGAACAACGAAATCGAACAACGAAATCGAACAACGAAATCGAACAACGAAATCGAACAACGAAATCGAACTTCAAAATCGAACAACGAAATCGAACAACGAAATCGAACAACGAAATCGAACAACGAAATCGAACAACGAAATCGAACAACGAAATCGAACAACGAATTCGAACAACGACATCGAACAACGAAATCGAACAACGAAATCGAACAACGAAATCGAACAACGTAATCGAACAACGAAATCGAACAACGAAATCGAACAACGAAATCGAACAACGAAATCGAACAACGAAATCGAACAACGAAATCGAACAACGAAATCGAACAACGAAATCGAACAACGAAATCGAACAACGAAATCGAACAACGAAATCGAACAACGAAATCGAACAACGAAATCGAACAACGAAATCGAACTTCGAAATCGAACAACGAAATCGAACAACGAAATCGAACAACGAAATCGAACAACAAAATTGAACAACGAAATCGAACAACGAAATCGAACAACGAATTCGAACAACGAATTCGAACCACGAAATCGAACAAAGAACAACGAAATCTAACAACGAACAACGAAATCTAACAACGAACAACGAATTCGAACAACGAATTCGAACAACGAATTCGAACCACGAAATCGAACAACGAAATCGAACAACGAAATCGAAAAACGAAATCGATCAACGAAATCGAACAATCAAATCGAACAAAGAAAATCGAACAACGAAATCGATCAACGAAATCGAACACGAATTCAAACAACGAAATCGAACAACGAAATCGAACAACGAAATCGAACAACGAAATCGAACTTCGAAATCGAACAACGAAATCGAACAACGAAATCGAACAACGAAATCGAACAACGAAATCGAACAACAAAATCGAACAACGAAATCGAACAACGAAATCGAACAACAAAATCGAACAACGAAATCGAACAACGAAATCGAACGACGAAATGGAACAACGAAATCGAACAAGAAATCGAACAACGAAATCGAATAACGAATCGAACAACGAAATCGAACAACGAAATCGAACAACGAAATCGAACAACGAATTAGAACAACGAAATAGAACAACGAAATCCAACTTCGAAATCGAACAGCGAAATCGAAATCGAACAACAAACTGAAACCACGAAATCGAACCACAAAATAGAACAACGAAATGGAACGACGCAATCGAACAACGAAATCGAACCACGAAATCGAACAACGAAATCGAACAACGAAATCGAACAACGAAATCGAACTTCGAAATCGAACAACGAAATCGAACAACGAAATCGAACAACGAAATCGAACAACGAAATCGAACAACAAAATCGAACAACGAAATCGAACAACGAAATCGAACAACGAATTCGAACAACGAATTCGAACCACGAAATCGAACAAAGAACAACGAAATCTAACAACGAAATCGAACAACGAAATCGAACAACGAAATCGAACAACTAAATCTAACAACGAACAACGAAATCTAACAACGAAATCGAACAACGAAATCGAACAACGAAATCGAACAACGAAATCGAACAACAAAATCGAACAACGAAATCGAACAACGAAATCGAACAACGAATTCGAACAACGAAATCGAACAACGAAATCTAACAACGAACAACGAAATCGAACAACGAAATCGAACAACGAAATCGAACAACGAAATGGAACAACGAAATCGAACAACGAAATCGAATAACGAATCGAACAACGAAATCGAACAACGAAATCGAACAACGAAATCGAACAACGAAATCGAACAACGAAATCGAACAACGAAATCGAACAACGAAATCGAACAACGAAATCGAACTTCGAAATCGAACAACGAAATCGAACAACGAAATCGAACAACGAAATCGAACAACGAAATCGAACAACAAAATTGAACAACGAAATCGAACAACGAAATCGAACAACGAATTCGAACAACGAATTCGAACCACGAAATCGAACAAAGAACAACGAAATCTAACAACGAACAACGAAATCTAACAACGAACAACGAATTCGAACAACGAATTCGAACAACGAATTCGAACCACGAAATCGAACAACGAAATCGAACAACGAAATCGAAAAACGAAATCGATCAACGAAATCGAACAATCAAATCGAACAAAGAAAATCGAACAACGAAATCGATCAACGAAATCGAACACGAATTCAAACAACGAAATCGAACAACGAAATCGAACAACGAAATCGAACAACGAAATCGAACTTCGAAATCGAACAACGAAATCGAACAACGAAATCGAACAACGAAATCGAACAACGAAATCGAACAACGAAATCGAACAACAAAATCGAACAACGAAATCGAACAACGAAATCGAACAACGAAATCGAACAACGAAATCGAACAACGAAATCGAACGACGAAATGGAACAACGAAATCGAACAAGAAATCGAACAACGAAATCGAATAACGAATCGAACAACGAAATCGAACAACGAAATCGAACAACGAAATCGAACAACGAATTAGAACAACGAAATAGAACAACGAAATCCAACTTCGAAATCGAACAGCGAAATCGAAATCGAACAACAAACTGAAACCACGAAATCGAACCACAAAATAGAACAACGAAATGGAACGACGCAATCGAACAACGAAATCGAACCACGAAATCGAACAACGAAATCGAACAACGAAATCGAACAACGAAATCGAACAACGAAATCGAACTTCGAAATCGAACAACGAAATCGAACAACGAAATCGAACGAAATCGAACAACGAAATCGAACAACAAAATCGAACAACGAAATCGAACAACGAAATCGAACAACGAATTCGAACAACGAATTCGAACCACGAAATCGAACAAAGAACAACGAAATCTAACAACGAAATCGAACAACGAAATCGAACAACGAAATCGAACAACTAAATCTAACAACGAACAACGAAATCTAACAACGAAATCGAACAACGAAATCGAACAACGAAATCGAACAACGAAATCGAACAACGAAATCGAACAACGAAATCGAACAACGACATCGAACAACGAAATCGAACAACGAAATCGAACAACGAAATCGAACAACGAAATCGAACAACGAAATCGAACAACGAAATCGAACAACGAAATCGAACAACGAAATCGAACAACGAAATCGAACAACGAAATCGAACAACGAAATCGAACAACGAAATCGAACAACGAAATCGAACAACGAAATCGAACAACGAAATCGAACAACGAAATCGAACAACGAAATCGAACAACGAAATCGAACAACGAAATCGAACAACGAAATCGAACAACGAAATCGAACAACGAAATCGAACAACGAAATCGAATTTCGAAATCGAACAACGAAATCGAACAACGAATTAGAACAACCAAATAGAACAACGAAATCCAACTTCGAAATCGAACAGCGAAATCGAAATCGAACAACAAACTGAAACCACGAAATCGAACCACAAAATAGAACAACGAAATGGAACGACGCAATCGAACAACGAAATCGAACCACGAAATCGAACAACGAAATCGAACAACGAAATCGAACAACGAATTCGAACAACGAATTCGAACCACGAAATCGAACAACGAAATCGAACGAAATCGAAAAACGAAATCGATCAACGAAATCGAACAATCAAATCGAACAAAGAAAATCGAACAACGAAATCGATCAACGAAATCGAACACGAATTCAAACAACGAAATCGAACAACGAAATCGAACAACGAAATCGAACAACGAAATCGAACTTCGAAATCGAACAACGAAATCGAACAACGAAATCGAACAACGAAATCGAACAACGAAATCGAACAACGAAATCGAACAACAAAATCAAACAACGAAATCGAACAACGAAATCGAACAACGAAATCGAACAACGAAATCGAACGAAATCGAACGACGAAATGGAACAACGAAATCGAACAAGAAATCGAACAACGAAATTGAATAACGAATCGAACAACGAAATCGAACAACGAATTCGAACAACGAAATCGAACAACAAAATTGAACAACGAAATCGAACAACGAAATCGAACAACGAATTCGAACAACGAATTCGAACCACGAAATCGAACAACGAAATCGAATAACGAATCGAACAACGAAATCGAACAACGAAATCGAACAACGAAATCGAACAACGAAATCGAACAACGAATTAGAACAACCAAATAGAACAACGAAATCCAACTTCGAAATCGAACAGCGAAATCGAAATCGAACAACAAACTGAAACCACGAAATCGAACCACAAAATAGAACAACGAAATGGAACGACGCAATCGAACAACGAAATCGAACCACGAAATCGAACAACGAAATCGAACAACGAAATCGAACAACGAAATCGAACTTCGAAATCGAACAACGAAATCGAACAACGAAATCGAACGAAATCGAACAACGAAATCGAACAACAAAATCGAACAACGAAATCGAACAACGAAATCGAACAACGAAATCGAACTTCGAAATCGAACAACGAAATCGAACAACGAAATCGAACAACGAAATCGAACAACGAAATCGAACAACAAAATTGAACAACGAAATCGAACAACGAAATCGAACAACGAATTCGAACAACGAATTCGAACCACGAAATCGAACAAAGAACAACGAAATCTAACAACGAACAACGAAATCTAACAACGAAATCGAACAACGAAATCGAACAACGAAATCGAACAACAAAATCGAACAACGAAATCGAACAACGAAATCGAACAACGAAATCGAACAACGAAATCGAACGAAATCGAACGACGAAATCGAACCACAAAATAGAACAACGAAATGGAACGACGCAATCGAACAACGAAATCGAACCACGAAATCGAACAACGAAATCGAACAACGAAATCGAACAACGAAATCGAACTTCGAAATCGAACAACGAAATCGAACAACGAAATCGAACGAAATCGAACAACGAAATCGAACAACAAAATCGAACAACGAAATCGAACAACGAAATCGAACAACGAAATCGAACTTCGAAATCGAACAACGAAATCGAACAACGAAATCCAACTTCGAAATCGAACAGCGAAATCGAAATCGAACAACAAACTGAAACCACGAAATCGAACCACAAAATAGAACAACGAAATGGAACGACGCAATCGAACAACGAAATCGAACCACGAAATCGAACAACGAAATCGAACAACGAAATCGAACAACGAAATCGAACTTCGAAATCGAACAACGAAATCGAACAACGAAATCGAACGAAATCGAACAACGAAATCGAACAACAAAATCGAACAACGAAATCGAACAACGAAATCGAACAACGAAATCGAACTTCGAAATCGAACAACGAAATCGAACAACGAAATCGAACAACGAAATCGAACAACGAAATCGAACTTCGAAATCGAACAACGAAATCGAACAACGAAATCGAACAACGAAATCGAACAACGAAATCGAACAACGAAATCGAACAACAAAATTGAACAACGAAATCGAACAACGAAATCGAACAACGAAATCGAACAACGAAATCGAACAACGAAATCGAACAACAAAATCGAACAACGAAATCGAACAACGAAATCGAACAACGAAATCGAACAACGAAATCGAACAACGAAATCGAACGACGAAATGGAACAACGAAATCGAACAAGAAATCGAACAACGAAATCGAATAACGAATCGAACAACGAAATCGAACAACGAAATCGAACAACGAAATCGAACAACGAATTAGAACAACGAAATAGAACAACGAAATCCAACTTCGAAATCGAACAGCGAAATCGAAATCGAACAACAAACTGAAACCACGAAATCGAACCACAAAATAGAACAACGAAATGGAACGACGCAATCAAACAACGAAATCGAACCACGAAATCGAACAACGAAATCGAACAACGAAATCGAACAACGAAATCGAACTTCGAAATCGAACAACGAAATCGAACAACGAAATCGAACAACGAAATCGAACAACGAAATCGAACAACAAAATCGAACAACGAAATCGAACAACGAAATCGAACAACAAATTCGAACAACGAATTCGAACCACGAAATCGAACAAAGAACAACGAAATCTAACAACGAAATCGAACAACGAAATCGAACAACTAAATCTAACAACGAACAACGAAATCTAACAACGAAATCGAACAACGAAATCGAACAACGAAATCGAACAACGAAATCGAACAACGAAATCGAACAACGAAATCGAACAACGACATCGAACAACGAAATCGAACAACGAAATCGAACAACGAAATCGAACAACGAAATCGAACAACGAAATCGAACAACGAAATCGAACAACGAAATCGAACAACGAAATCGAACAACGAAATCGAACAACGAAATCGAACAACGAAATCGAACAACGAAATCGAACAACGAAATCGAACAACGAAATCGAACAACGAAATCGAACAACGAAATCGAACAACGAAATCGAACAACGTAATCGAACAACGAAATCGAACAACGAAATCGAACAACGAAATCGAACAACGAAATCGAACAACGAAATCGAACAACGAAATCGAACAACGAAATCGAACAACGAAATCGAACTTCGAAATCGAACAACGAAATCGAACAACGAAATCGAACAACGAAATCGAACAACAAAATCGAACAACGAAATCGAACAACGAAATCGAACAACGAATTCGAACCACGAAATCGAACAAAGAACAACGAAATCTAACAACGAACAACGAATTCGAACAACGAATTCGAACAACGAATTCGAACCACGAAATCGAACAACGAAATCGAACGAAATCGAAAAACGAAATCGATCAACGAAATCGAACAATCAAATCGAACAAAGAAAATCGAACAACGAAATCGATCAACGAAATCGAACACGAATTCAAACAACGAAATCGAACAACGAAATCGAACAACGAAATCGAACTTCGAAATCGAACAACGAAATCGAACAACGAAATCGAACAACGAAATCGAACAACGAAATCGAACAACGAAATCGAACAACGAATTAGAACAACGAAATAGAACAACGAAATCCAACTTCGAAATCGAACAGCGAAATCGAAATCGAACAACAAACTGAAACCAAGAAATCGAACCACGAAATAGAACAACGAAATGGAACAACGCAATCGAACAACGAAATCGAACCACGAAATCATACAACAATATCGAACAACGAAAACGAACAAAGAAATCGAACAACGGAATCGGACAACGAAATCGAACAACGAAATCGAACAACGAAATCGAACAACGAAATCGAACAACGAAATCGAACTTCAAAATCGAACAACGAAATCGAACAACGAAATCGAACAACGAAATCGAACAACGAAATCGAACAACGAATTCGAACAACGAATTCGAACAACGAATTCGAACAACGACATCGAACAACGAAATCGAACAACGAAATCGAACAACGAAATCGAACAACGAAATCGAACAACGAAATCGAACAACAAAATCGAACAACGAAATCGAACAACGAAATCGAACAACGAATTCGAACAACGAATTCGAACAACGACATCGAACAACGAAATCGAACAACGAAATCGAACAACGAAATCGAACAACGAAATCGAACAACGAAATCGAACAACGAAATCGAACAACGAAATCGAATAACGAATCGAACAACGAAATCGAACAACGAAATCGAACAACGAAATCGAACAACGAATTAGAACAACGAAATAGAACAACGAAATCCAACTTCGAAATCGAACAGCGAAATCGAAATCGAACAACAAACTGAAACCACGAAATCGAACCACAAAATAGAACAACGAAATGGAACGACGCAATCGAACAACGAAATCGAACCACGAAATCGAACAACGAAATCGAACAACGAAATCGAACAACGAAATCGAACAACGAAATCGAACTTCGAAATCGAACAACGAAATCGAACAACGAAATCGAACGAAATCGAACAACGAAATCGAACAACAAAATCGAACAACGAAATCGAACAACGAAATCGAACAACGAATTCGAACAACGAATTCGAACCACGAAATCGAACAAAGAACAACGAAATCTAACAACGAAATCGAACAACGAAATCGAACAACGAAATCGAACAACTAAATCTAACAACGAACAACGAAATCTAACAACGAAATCGAACAACGAAATCGAACAACGAAATCGAACAACGAAATCGAACAACGAAATCGAACAACGAAATCGAACAACGACATCGAACAACGAAATCGAACAACGAAATCGAACAACGAAATCGAACAACGAAATCGAACAACGAAATCGAACAACGAAATCGAACAACGAAATCGAACAACGAAATCGAACAACGAAATCGAACAACGAAATCGAACAACGAAATCGAACAACGAAATCGAACAACGAAATCGAACAACGAAATCGAACAACGAAATCGAACAACGAAATCGAACAACGAAATCGAACAACGAAATCCAACTTCGAAATCGAACAGCGAAATCGAAATCGAACAACAAACTGAAACCACGAAATCGAACCACAAAATAGAACAACGAAATGGAACGACGCAATCGAACAACGAAATCGAACCACGAAATCGAACAACGAAATCGAACAACGAAATCGAACAACGAAATCGAACAACGAAATCGAACTTCGAAATCGAACAACGAAATCGAACAACGAAATCGAACGAAATCGAACAACGAAATCGAACAACAAAATCGAACAACGAAATCGAACAACGAAATCGAACAACGAATTCGAACAACGAATTCGAACCACGAAATCGAACAAAGAACAACGAAATCTAACAACGAAATCGAACAACGAAATCGAACAACGAAATCGAACAACTAAATCTAACAACGAACAACGAAATCTAACAACGAAATCGAACAACGAAATCGAACAACGAAATCGAACAACGAAATCGAACAACGAAATCGAACAACGAAATCGAACAACGACATCGAACAACGAAATCGAACAACGAAATCGAACAACGAAATCGAACAACGAAATCGAACAACGAAATCGAACAACGAAATCGAACAACGAAATCGAACAACGAAATCGAACAACGAAATCGAACAACGAAATCGAACAACGAAATCGAACAACGAAATCGAACAACGAAATCGAACAACGAAATCGAACAACGAAATCGAACAACGAAATCGAACAACGAAATCGAACAACGAAATCGAACAACGAAATCGAACAACGAAATCGAACAACGAAATCGAACAACGAAATCGAATTTCGAAATCGAACAACGAAATCGAACAACGAAATCGAACAACGAATTAGAACAACCAAATAGAACAACGAAATCCAACTTCGAAATCGAACAGCGAAATCGAAATCGAACAACAAACTGAAACCACGAAATCGAACCACAAAATAGAACAACGAAATGGAACGACGCAATCGAACAACGAAATCGAACCACGAAATCGAACAACGAAATCGAACAACGAAATCGAACAACGAATTCGAACAACGAATTCGAACCACGAAATCGAACAACGAAATCGAACGAAATCGAAAAACGAAATCGATCAACGAAATCGAACAATCAAATCGAACAAAGAAAATCGAACAACGAAATCGATCAACGAAATCGAACACGAATTCAAACAACGAAATCGAACAACGAAATCGAACAACGAAATCGAACAACGAAATCGAACTTCGAAATCGAACAACGAAATCGAACAACGAAATCGAACAACGAAATCGAACAACGAAATCGAACAACGAAATCGAACAACAAAATCAAACAACGAAATCGAACAACGAAATCGAACAACGAAATCGAACAACGAAATCGAACGAAATCGAACGACGAAATGGAACAACGAAATCGAACAAGAAATCGAACAACGAAATTGAATAACGAATCGAACAACGAAATCGAACAACGAATTCGAACAACGAAATCGAACAACAAAATTGAACAACGAAATCGAACAACGAAATCGAACAACGAATTCGAACAACGAATTCGAACCACGAAATCGAACAACGAAATCGAATAACGAATCGAACAACGAAATCGAACAACGAAATCGAACAACGAAATCGAACAACGAAATCGAACAACGAATTAGAACAACCAAATAGAACAACGAAATCCAACTTCGAAATCGAACAGCGAAATCGAAATCGAACAACAAACTGAAACCACGAAATCGAACCACAAAATAGAACAACGAAATGGAACGACGCAATCGAACAACGAAATCGAACCACGAAATCGAACAACGAAATCGAACAACGAAATCGAACAACGAAATCGAACTTCGAAATCGAACAACGAAATCGAACAACGAAATCGAACGAAATCGAACAACGAAATCGAACAACAAAATCGAACAACGAAATCGAACAACGAAATCGAACAACGAAATCGAACTTCGAAATCGAACAACGAAATCGAACAACGAAATCGAACAACGAAATCGAACAACGAAATCGAACAACAAAATTGAACAACGAAATCGAACAACGAAATCGAACAACGAATTCGAACAACGAATTCGAACCACGAAATCGAACAAAGAACAACGAAATCTAACAACGAACAACGAAATCTAACAACGAAATCGAACAACGAAATCGAACAACGAAATCGAACAACAAAATCGAACAACGAAATCGAACAACGAAATCGAACAACGAAATCGAACAACGAAATCGAACGAAATCGAACGACGAAATCGAACCACAAAATAGAACAACGAAATGGAACGACGCAATCGAACAACGAAATCGAACCACGAAATCGAACAACGAAATCGAACAACGAAATCGAACAACGAAATCGAACTTCGAAATCGAACAACGAAATCGAACAACGAAATCGAACGAAATCGAACAACGAAATCGAACAACAAAATCGAACAACGAAATCGAACAACGAAATCGAACAACGAAATCGAACTTCGAAATCGAACAACGAAATCCAACTTCGAAATCGAACAGCGAAATCGAAATCGAACAACAAACTGAAACCACGAAATCGAACCACAAAATAGAACAACGAAATGGAACGACGCAATCGAACAACGAAATCGAACCACGAAATCGAACAACGAAATCGAACAACGAAATCGAACAACGAAATCGAACTTCGAAATCGAACAACGAAATCGAACAACGAAATCGAACGAAATCGAACAACGAAATCGAACAACAAAATCGAACAACGAAATCGAACAACGAAATCGAACAACGAAATCGAACTTCGAAATCGAACAACGAAATCGAACAACGAAATCGAACAACGAAATCGAACAACGAAATCGAACTTCGAAATCGAACAACGAAATCGAACAACGAAATCGAACAACGAAATCGAACAACGAAATCGAACAACGAAATCGAACAACAAAATTGAACAACGAAATCGAACAACGAAATCGAACAACGAAATCGAACAACGAAATCGAACAACGAAATCGAACAACAAAATCGAACAACGAAATCGAACAACGAAATCGAACAACGAAATCGAACAACGAAATCGAACAACGAAATCGAACGACGAAATGGAACAACGAAATCGAACAAGAAATCGAACAACGAAATCGAATAACGAATCGAACAACGAAATCGAACAACGAAATCGAACAACGAAATCGAACAACGAATTAGAACAACGAAATAGAACAACGAAATCCAACTTCGAAATCGAACAGCGAAATCGAAATCGAACAACAAACTGAAACCACGAAATCGAACCACAAAATAGAACAACGAAATGGAACGACGCAATCAAACAACGAAATCGAACCACGAAATCGAACAACGAAATCGAACAACGAAATCGAACAACGAAATCGAACTTCGAAATCGAACAACGAAATCGAACAACGAAATCGAACAACGAAATCGAACAACGAAATCGAACAACAAAATCGAACAACGAAATCGAACAACGAAATCGAACAACAAATTCGAACAACGAATTCGAACCACGAAATCGAACAAAGAACAACGAAATCTAACAACGAAATCGAACAACGAAATCGAACAACTAAATCTAACAACGAACAACGAAATCTAACAACGAAATCGAACAACGAAATCGAACAACGAAATCGAACAACGAAATCGAACAACGAAATCGAACAACGAAATCGAACAACGAAATCGAACAACGACATCGAACAACGAAATCGAACAACGAAATCGAACAACGAAATCGAACAACGAAATCGAACAACGAAATCGAACAACGAAATCGAACAACGAAATCGAACAACGAAATCGAACAACGAAATCGAACAACGAAATCGAACAACGAAATCGAACAACGAAATCGAACAACGAAATCGAACAACGAAATCGAACAACGAAATCGAACAACGAAATCGAACAACGAAATCGAACAACGTAATCGAACAACGAAATCGAACAACGAAATCGAACAACGAAATCGAACAACGAAATCGAACAACGAAATCGAACAACGAAATCGAACAACGAAATCGAACAACGAAATCGAACTTCGAAATCGAACAACGAAATCGAACAACGAAATCGAACAACGAAATCGAACAACAAAATCGAACAACGAAATCGAACAACGAAATCGAACAACGAATTCGAACCACGAAATCGAACAAAGAACAACGAAATCTAACAACGAACAACGAATTCGAACAACGAATTCGAACAACGAATTCGAACCACGAAATCGAACAACGAAATCGAACGAAATCGAAAAACGAAATCGATCAACGAAATCGAACAATCAAATCGAACAAAGAAAATCGAACAACGAAATCGATCAACGAAATCGAACACGAATTCAAACAACGAAATCGAACAACGAAATCGAACAACGAAATCGAACTTCGAAATCGAACAACGAAATCGAACAACGAAATCGAACAACGAAATCGAACAACGAAATCGAACAACGAAATCGAACAACGAATTAGAACAACGAAATAGAACAACGAAATCCAACTTCGAAATCGAACAGCGAAATCGAAATCGAACAACAAACTGAAACCAAGAAATCGAACCACGAAATAGAACAACGAAATGGAACAACGCAATCGAACAACGAAATCGAACCACGAAATCATACAACAATATCGAACAACGAAAACGAACAAAGAAATCGAACAACGGAATCGGACAACGAAATCGAACAACGAAATCGAACAACGAAATCGAACAACGAAATCGAACAACGAAATCGAACTTCAAAATCGAACAACGAAATCGAACAACGAAATCGAACAACGAAATCGAACAACGAAATCGAACAACGAATTCGAACAACGAATTCGAACAACGAATTCGAACAACGACATCGAACAACGAAATCGAACAACGAAATCGAACAACGAAATCGAACAACGAAATCGAACAACGAAATCGAACAACAAAATCTAACAACGAAATCGAACAACGAAATCGAACAACGAATTCGAACAACGAATTCGAACAACGACATCGAACAACGAAATCGAACAACGAAATCGAACAACGAAATCGAACAACGAAATCGAACAACGAAATCGAACAACGAAATCGAACAACGAAATCGAATAACGAATCGAACAACGAAATCGAACAACGAAATCGAACAACGAAATCGAACAACGAATTAGAACAACGAAATAGAACAACGAAATCCAACTTCGAAATCGAACAGCGAAATCGAAATCGAACAACAAACTGAAACCACGAAATCGAACCACGAAATAGAACAACGAAATGGAACGACGCAATCAAACAACGAAATCGAACCACGAAATCATACATAATCGAACAACGAAAACGAACAACGAAATCGAACAACGGAAACGGACAACGAGATCGAACAACGAAATCGAACAACGAAATCGAACAACGAAATCGAACAACGAAATCGAATAACGAATCGAACAACGAAATCGAACAACGAAATCGAACAACGAAATCGAACAACGAATTAGAACAACGAAATAGAACAACGAAATCCAACTTCGAAATCGAACAGCGAAATCGAAATCGAACAACAAACTGAAACCAAGAAATCGAACCACGAAATAGAACAACGAAATGGAACAACGCAATCGAACAACGAAATCGAACCACGAAATCATACAACAATATCGAACAACGAAAACGAACAAAGAAATCGAACAACGGAATCGGACAACGAAATCGAACAACGAAATCGAACAACGAAATCGAACAACGAAATCGAACAACGAAATCGAACAACGAAATCGAACTTCAAAATCGAACAACGAAATCGAACAACGAAATCGAACAACGAAATCGAACAACGAAATCGAACAACGAAATCGAACAACGAAATCGAACAACGAATTCGAACAACGAATTCGAACAACGAATTCGAACAACGACATCGAACAACGAAATCGAACAACGAAATCGAACAACGAAATCGAACAACGAAATCGAACAACGAAATCGAACAACGAAATCGAACAACGAAATCGAACAACGAAATCGAACAACGAAATCGAACAACGAAATCGAACAACGAAATCGAACTTCGAAATCGAACAACGAAATCGAACAACGAAATCGAACAACGAAATCGAACAACGAAATCGAACAACTAAATTGAACAACGAAATCGAACAACGAAATCGAACAACGAATTCGAACAACGAATTCGAACCACGAAATCGAACAAAGAACAACGAAATCTAACAACGAACAACGAAATCTAACAACGAACAACGAATTCGAACAACGAATTCGAACAACGAATTCGAACCACGAAATCGAACAACGAAATCGAACAACGAAATCGAAAAACGAAATCGATCAACGAAATCGAACAATCAAATCGAACAAAGAAAATCGAACAACGAAATCGAATTTCGAAATCGAACAACGAAATCGAACAACGAAATCGAACAACGAAATCGAACAACGAAATCGAACAACAAAATCGAACAACGAAATCGAACAACGAAATCGAACAACGAATTCGAACAACGAATTCGAACCACGAAATCGAACAAAGAACAACGAAATCTAACAACGAACAACGAATTCGAACAACGAATTCGAACAACGAATTCGAACCACGAAATCGAACAACGAAATCGAACGAAATCGAAAAACGAAATCGATCAACGAAATCGAACAATCAAATCGAACAAAGAAAATCGAACAACGAAATCGATCAACGAAATCGAACACGAATTCAAACAACGAAATCGAACAACGAAATCGAACAACGAAATCGAACAACGAAATCGAACTTCGAAATCGAACAACGAAATCGAACAACGAAATCGAACAACGAAATCGGACAACGAAATCGAACAACGAAATCGAACAACGAAATCGAACAACGAAATCGAACAACGAAATCGAACTTCAAAATCGAACAACGAAATCGAACAACGAAATCGAACAACGAAATCGAACAACGAAATCGAACAACGAAATCGAACAACGAAATCGAACAACGAATTCGAACAACGAATTCGAACACCGAATTCGAACAACGACATCGAACAACGAAATCGAACAACGAAATCGAACAACGAAATCGAACAACGAAATCGAACAACGAAATCGAACAACAAAATCGAACAACGAAATCGAACAACGAAATCGAACAACGAATTCGAACAACGAATTCGAACAACGACATCGAACAACGAAATCGAACAACGAAATCGAACAACGAAATCGAACAACGAAATCGAACAACGAAATCGAACAACGAAATCGAACAACGAAATCGAATAACGAATCGAACAACGAAATCGAACAACGAAATCGAACAACGAATTAGAACAACGAAATAGAACAACGAAATCCAACTTCGAAATCGAACAGCGAAATCGAAATCGAACAACAAACTGAAACCACGAAATCGAACCACGAAATAGAACAACGAAATGGAACGACGCAATCAAACAACGAAATCGAACCACGAAATCATACAATATCGAACAACGAAAACGAACAACGAAATCGAACAACGGAAACGGACAACGAGATCGAACAACGAAATCGAACAACGAAATCGAACAACGAAATCGAACAACGAAATCGAATGACGAATCGAACAACGAAATCGAACAACGAAATCGAACAACGAAATCGAACAACGAATTAGAACAACGAAATAGAACAACGAAATCCAACTTCGAAATCGAACAGCGAAATCGAAATCGAACAACAAACTGAAACCAAGAAATCGAACCACGAAATAGAACAACGAAATGGAACAACGCAATCGAACAACGAAATCGAACCACGAAATCATACAACAATATCGAACAACGAAAACGAACAAAGAAATCGAACAACGGAATCAGACAACGAAATCGAACAACGAAATCGAACAACGAAATCGAACAACGAAATCGAACAACGAAATCGAACTTCAAAATCGAACAACGAAATCGAACAACGAAATCGAACAACGAAATCGAACAACGAAATCGAACAACGAAATCGAACAACGAAATCGAACAACGAAATCGAACAACGAAATCGAACAACGAAATCGAACAACGAAATCGAACAACGAAATCGAACAACGAAATCGAACAACGAAATCGAACTTCGAAATCGAACAACGAAATCGAACAACGAAATCGAACAACGAAATCGAACAACGAAATCGAACAACAAAATTGAACAACGAAATCGAACAACGAAATCGAACAACGAATTCGAACAACGAATTCGAACCACGAAATCGAACAAAGAACAACGAAATCTAACAACGAACAACGAAATCTAACAACGAACAACGAATTCGAACAACGAATTCGAACAACGAATTCGAACCACGAAATCGAACAACGAAATCGAACAACGAAATCGAAAAACGAAATCGATCAACGAAATCGAACAATCAAATCGAACAAAGAAAATCGAACAACGAAATCGATCAACGAAATCGAACACGAATTCAAACAACGAAATCGAACAACGAAATCGAACAACGAAATCGAACAACGAAATCGAACTTCGAAATCGAACAACGAAATCGAACAACGAAATCGAACAACGAAATCGAACAACGAAATCGAACAACGAAATCGAACAACAAAATCGAACAACGAAATCGAACAACGAAATCGAACAACGAAATCGAACAACGAAATCGAACAACGAAATCGAACAACGAAATCGAACGACGAAATGGAACAACGAAATCGAACAAGAAATCGAACAACGAAATCGAATAACGAATCGAACAACGAAATCGAACAACGAAATCGAACAACGAAATCGAACAACGAATTAGAACAACGAAATAGAACAACGAAATCCAACTTCGAAATCGAACAGCGAAATCGAAATCGAACAACAAACTGAAACCACGAAATCGAACCACAAAATAGAACAACGAAATGGAACGACGCAATCGAACAACGAAATCGAACCACGAAATCGAACAACGAAATCGAACAACGAAATCGAACATCGAAATCGAACAACGAAATCGAACAACGAAATCGAACAACGAAATCGAACAACGAAATCGAACTACGAAATCGAACAACGAAATCGAACAACGAAATCGAACAACGACATCGAACAACGAATTCGAACAAAGAATTGGAACAACGAATTCGAACAACGAAATCGAACAACGAAATCGAACAACGAAATCGAACAACGAAATCGAACAACGAAATCGAACTTCGAAGTCGAACAACGAAATCGAACAACGAAATAGAACAACGAAATGGAACGACGCAATCAAACAACGAAATCGAACCACGAAATCATACAATATCGAACAACGAAAACGAACAACGAAATCGAACAACGGAAACGGACAACGAGATCGAACAACGAAATCGAACAACGAAATCGAACAACGAAATCGAACAACGAAATCGAATGACGAATCGAACAACGAAATCGAACAACGAAATCGAACAACGAAATCGAACAACGAATTAGAACAACGAAATAGAACAACGAAATCCAACTTCGAAATTGAACAGCGAAATCGAAATCGAACAACAAACTGAAACCAAGAAATCGAACCACGAAATAGAACAACGAAATGGAACAACGCAATCGAACAACGAAATCGAACCACGAAATCATACAACAATATCGAACAACGAAAACGAACAAAGAAATCGAACAACGGAATCAGACAACGAAATCGAACTTCAAAATCGAACAACGAAATCGAACAACGAAATCGAACAACGAAATCGAACAACGAAATCGAACAACGAAATCGAACAACGAAATCGAACAACGAAATCGAACAACGAAATCGAACAACGAAATCAAACAACGAAATCGAACAACGAAATCGAACAACGAAATCGAACAACGAAATCGAACTTCGAAATCGAACAACGAAATCGAACAACGAAATCGAACAACGAAATCGAACAACGAAATCGAACAACAAAATTGAACAACGAAATCGAACAACGAAATCGAACAACGAATTCGAACAACGAATTCGAACCACGAAATCGAACAAAGAACAACGAAATCTAACAACGAACAACGAAATCTAACAACGAACAACGAATTCGAACAACGAATTCGAACAACGAATTCGAACCACGAAATCGAACAACGAAATCGAACAACGAAATCGAAAAACGAAATCGATCAACGAAATCGAACAATCAAATCGAACAAAGAAAATCGAACAACGAAATCGATCAACGAAATCGAACACGAATTCAAACAACGAAATCGAACAACGAAATCGAACAACGAAATCGAACAACGAAATCGAACTTCGAAATCGAACAACGAAATCGAACAACGAAATCGAACAACGAAATCGAACAACGAAATCGAACAACGAAATCGAACAACAAAATCGAACAACGAAATCGAACAACGAAATCGAACAACGAAATCGAACAACGAAATCGAACAACGAAATCGAACGACGAAATGGAACAACGAAATCGAACAAGAAATCGAACAACGAAATCGAATAACGAATCGAACAACGAAATCGAACAACGAAATCGAACAACGAAATCGAACAACGAATTAGAACAACGAAATAGAACAACGAAATCCAACTTCGAAATCGAACAGCGAAATCGAAATCGAACAACAAACTGAAACCACGAAATCGAACCACAAAATAGAACAACGAAATGGAACGACGCAATCGAACAACGAAATCGAACCACGAAATCGAACAACGAAATCGAACAACGAAATCGAACATCGAAATCGAACAACGAAATCGAACAACGAAATCGAACAACGAAATCGAACAACGAAATCGAACTACGAAATCGAACAACGAAATCGAACAACGAAATCGAACAACGACATCGAACAACGAATTCGAACAAAGAATTGGAACAACGAATTCGAACAACGAAATCGAACAACGAAATCGAACAACGAAATCGAACAACGAAATCGAACAACGAAATCGAACTTCGAAGTCGAACAACGAAATCGAACAACGAAATCAAACAACGAAATCGAACAACGAAATCGAACAACGAAATCGAACAACGAAATCCAACAACGAAATCGAACAACGAAATCGAACAACGAAATCGAACAACGAAATCGAACTTCGAAATCGAACAACGAAATCGAACAACGAAATCGAACAACGAAATCGAACAACTAAATCGAACAACAAAATCGAACAACGAAATCGAACAACGAAATCGAACAACGAATTCGAACAACGAATTCGAACCACGAAATCGAACAACGAAATCTAACAACGAACAACGAAATCGAACAACGAAATCGAACAACGAAATGGAACAACGAAATCTAACAACGAAATCGAACAACGAAATCGAATAACGAATCGAACAACGAAATCGATCAACGAAATCGAACAACGAAATCGAACAACGAAATCGAACAACGAATTAGAACAACGAAATAGAACTACGAAATCGAACAACGAAATCGAACAACGAATTAGAACAACGAAATAGAACTACGAAATCCAACTTCGAAATCGAACAGCGAAATCGAAATCGAACAACAAACTGAAACCACGAAATCGAACCTGAAATAGAACAATTAAATGGAACAACGCAATCGAACAACGAAATCGAACCACGAAATCATACAACAATATCGAACAACGAAAACGAACAACGAAATCGAACAACGGAATCGGACAACGAAATCGAACAACGAAATCGAACAACGAAATCGAACAACGAAATCGAACAACGAAATCGAATAACGAATCGAACAACGAAATCGAACAACGAAATCGAACAACGAAATCGAACAACGAATTAGAACAACGAAATAGAACAACGAAATCGAACAACGAAATCGAACAACGAAATCGAATAACGAATCGAACAACGAAATCTAACAACGAATTAGAACAACGAAATAGAACAACGAAATCGAACAACGAAATCGAACAACGAATTCGAATAACGAATCGAACAACGAAATCGAACAACGAAATCGAACAACGAATTAGAACAACGAAATAGAACAACGAAATCCAACTTCGAAATCGAACAGCGAAATCGAAATCGAACAACAAACTGAAACCACGAAATCGAACCACGAAATAGAACAACGAAATGGAACGACGCAATCAAACAACGAAATCGAACCACGAAATCATACAATATCGAACAACGAAAACGAACAACGAAATCGAACAACGGAAACGGACAACGAGATCGAACAACCGAACAACGAAATCGAACAACGAAATCGAACAACGAAATCGAATAACGAATCGAACAACGAAATCGAACAACGAAATCGAACAACGAAATCGAACAACGAATTAGAACAACGAAATAGAACAACGAAATCCAACTTCGAAATCGAACAGCGAAATCGAAATCGAACAACAAACTGAAACCAAGAAATCGAACCACGAAATAGAACAACGAAATGGAACAACGCAATCGAACAACGAAATCGAACCACAAAATCATACAACAATATCGAACAACGAATTCGAACAACGAATTCGAACAACGAATTCGAACAACGACATCGAACAACGAAATCGAACAACGAAATCGAACAACGAAATCGAACAACGAAATCGAACAACGAAATCGAACAACAAAATCGAACAACGAAATCGAACAACGAAATCGAACAACGAATTCGAACAACGAATTCGAACAACGACATCGAACAACGAAATCGAACAACGAAATCGGACAACGAAATCGAACAACGAAATCGAACAACGAAATCGAACAACGAAATCGAACAACGAAATCGAACAACGAAATCGAACTTCAAAATCGAACAACGAAATCGAACAACGAAATCGAACAACGAAATCGAACAACGAAATCGAACAACGAAATCGAACAACGAAATCGAACAACGAATTCGAACAACGAATTCGAACAACGAATTCGAACAACGACATCGAACAACGAAATCGAACAACGAAATCGAACAACGAAATCGAACAACGAAATCGAACAACGAAATCGAACAACAAAATCGAACAACGAAATCGAACAACGAAATCGAACAACGAATTCGAACAACGAATTCGAACAACGACATCGAACAACGAAATCGAACAACGAAATCGAACAACGAAATCGAACAACGAAATCGAACAACGAAATCGAACAACGAAATCGAACAACGAAATCGAATAACGAATCGAACAACGAAATCGAACAACGAAATCGAACAACGAATTAGAACAACGAAATAGAACAACGAAATCCAACTTCGAAATCGAACAGCGAAATCGAAATCGAACAACAAACTGAAACCACGAAATCGAACCACGAAATAGAACAACGAAATGGAACGACGCAATCAAACAACGAAATCGAACCACGAAATCATACAATATCGAACAACGAAAACGAACAACGAAATCGAACAACGGAAACGGACAACGAGATCGAACAACGAAATCGAACAACGAAATCGAACAACGAAATCGAACAACGAAATCGAATGACGAATCGAACAACGAAATCGAACAACGAAATCGAACAACGAAATCGAACAACGAATTAGAACAACGAAATAGAACAACGAAATCCAACTTCGAAATCGAACAGCGAAATCGAAATCGAACAACAAACTGAAACCAAGAAATCGAACCACGAAATAGAACAACGAAATGGAACAACGCAATCGAACAACGAAATCGAACCACGAAATCATACAACAATATCGAACAACGAAAACGAACAAAGAAATCGAACAACGGAATCAGACAACGAAATCGAACAACGAAATCGAACAACGAAATCGAACAACGAAATCGAACAACGAAATCGAACTTCAAAATCGAACAACGAAATCGAACAACGAAATCGAACAACGAAATCGAACAACGAAATCGAACAACGAAATCGAACAACGAAATCGAACAACGAAATCGAACAACGAAATCGAACAACGAAATCGAACAACGAAATCGAACAACGAAATCGAACAACGAAATCGAACAACGAAATCGAACTTCGAAATCGAACAACGAAATCGAACAACGAAATCGAACAACGAAATCGAACAACGAAATCGAACAACAAAATTGAACAACGAAATCGAACAACGAAATCGAACAACGAATTCGAACAACGAATTCGAACCACGAAATCGAACAAAGAACAACGAAATCTAACAACGAACAACGAAATCTAACAACGAACAACGAATTCGAACAACGAATTCGAACAACGAATTCGAACCACGAAATCGAACAACGAAATCGAACAACGAAATCGAAAAACGAAATCGATCAACGAAATCGAACAATCAAATCGAACAAAGAAAATCGAACAACGAAATCGATCAACGAAATCGAACACGAATTCAAACAACGAAATCGAACAACGAAATCGAACAACGAAATCGAACAACGAAATCGAACAACGAAATCGAACAACGAAATCGAACAACGAAATCGAACAACGAAATCGAACAACGAAATCGAACAACAAAATCGAACAACGAAATCGAACAACGAAATCGAACAACGAAATCGAACAACGAAATCGAACAACGAAATCGAACGACGAAATGGAACAACGAAATCGAACAAGAAATCGAACAACGAAATCGAATAACGAATCGAACAACGAAATCGAACAACGAAATCGAACAACGAAATCGAACAACGAATTAGAACAACGAAATAGAACAACGAAATCCAACTTCGAAATCGAACAGCGAAATCGAAATCGAACAACAAACTGAAACCACGAAATCGAACCACAAAAAGAACAACGAAATGGAACGACGCAATCGAACAACGAAATCGAACCACGAAATCGAACAACGAAATCGAACAACGAAATCGAACATCGAAATCGAACAACGAAATCGAACAACGAAATCGAACAACGAAATCGAACAACGAAATCGAACTACGAAATCGAACAACGAAATCGAACAACGAAATCGAACAACGACATCGAACAACGAATTCGAACAAAGAATTGGAACAACGAATTCGAACAACGAAATCGAACAACGAAATCGAACAACGAAATCGAACAACGAAATCGAACTTCGAAGTCGAACAACGAAATCGAACAACGAAATCGAACAACGAAATCGAACAACGAAATCGAACAACGAAATCGAACAACGAAATCCAACAACGAAATCGAACAACGAAATCGAACAACGAAATCGAACAACGAAATCGAACTTCGAAATCGAACAACGAAATCGAACAACGAAATCGAACAACGAAATCGAACAACGAAATCGAACAACGAAATCGAACAACGAAATCGAACAACGAAATCGAACTTCAAAATCGAACAACGAAATCGAACAACGAAATCGAACAACGAAATCGAACAACGAAATCGAACAACGAAATCGAACAACGAAATCGAACAACGAAATCGAACAACGAAATCGAACAACGAAATCGAACAACGAAATCGAACAACGAAATCGAACAACGAAATCGAACAACGAAATCGAACAACGAAATCGAACTTCAAAATCGAACAACGAAATCGAACAACGAAATCGAACAACGAAATCGAACAACGAAATCGAACAACGAAATCGAACCACGAAATAGAACAACGAAATGGAACGACGCAATCAAACAACGAAATCGAACCACGAAATCATACAATATCGAACAACGAAAACGAACAACGAAATCGAACAACGGAAACGGACAACGAGATCGAACAACGAAATCGAACAACGAAATCGAACAACGAAATCGAACAACGAAATCGAATGACGAATCGAACAACGAAATCGAACAACGAAATCGAACAACGAAATCGAACAACGAATTAGAACAACGAAAAAGAACAACGAAATCCAACTTCGAAATCGAACAGCGAAATCGAAATCGAACAACAAACTGAAACCAAGAAATCGAACCACGAAATAGAACAACGAAATGGAACAACGCAATCGAACAACGAAATCGAACCACGAAATCATACAACAATATCGAACAACGAAAACGAACAAAGAAATCGAACAACGGAATCAGACAACGAAATCGAACAACGAAATCGAACAACGAAATCGAACAACGAAATCGAACAACGAAATCGAACTTCAAAATCGAACAACGAAATCGAACAACGAAATCGAACAACGAAATCGAACAACGAAATCGAACAACGAAATCGAACAACGAAATCGAACAACGAAATCGAACAACGAAATCGAACAACGAAATCGAACAACGAAATCGAACAACGAAATCGAACAACGAAATCGAACAACGAAATCGAACTTCGAAATCGAACAACGAAATCGAACAACGAAATCGAACAACGAAATCGAACAACGAAATCGAACAACAAAATTGAACAACGAAATCGAACAACGAAATCGAACAACGAATTCGAACAACGAATTCGAACCACGAAATCGAACAAAGAACAACGAAATCTAACAACGAACAACGAAATCTAACAACGAACAACGAATTCGAACAACGAATTCGAACAACGAATTCGAACAACGAATTCGAACCACGAAATCGAACAACGAAATCGAACAACGAAATCGAAAAACGAAATCGATCAACGAAATCGAACAATCAAATCGAACAAAGAAAATCGAACAACGAAATCGATCAACGAAATCGAACACGAATTCAAACAACGAAATCGAACAACGAAATCGAACAACGAAATCGAACAACGAAATCGAACTTCGAAATCGAACAACGAAATCGAACAACGAAATCGAACAACGAAATCGAACAACGAAATCGAACAACGAAATCGAACAACAAAATCGAACAACGAAATCGAACAACGAAATCGAACAACGAAATCGAACAACGAAATCGAACAACGAAATCGAACGACGAAATGGAACAACGAAATCGAACAAGAAATCGAACAACGAAATCGAATAACGAATCGAACAACGAAATCGAACAACGAAATCGAACAACGAAATCGAACAACGAATTAGAACAACGAAATAGAACAACGAAATCCAACTTCGAAATCGAACAGCGAAATCGAAATCGAACAACAAACTGAAACCACGAAATCGAACCACAAAAAGAACAACGAAATGGAACGACGCAATCGAACAACGAAATCGAACCACGAAATCGAACAACGAAATCGAACAACGAAATCGAACATCGAAATCGAACAACGAAATCGAACAACGAAATCGAACAACGAAATCGAACAACGAAATCGAACTACGAAATCGAACAACGAAATCGAACAACGAAATCGAACAACGACATCGAACAACGAATTCGAACAAAGAATTGGAACAACGAATTCGAACAACGAAATCGAACAACGAAATCGAACAACGAAATCGAACAACGAAATCGAACAACGAAATCGAACTTCGAAGTCGAACAACGAAATCGAACAACGAAATCGAACAACGAAATCGAACAACGAAATCGAACAACGAAATCGAACAACGAAATCCAACAACGAAATCGAACAACGAAATCGAACAACGAAATCGAACAACGAAATCGAACTTCGAAATCGAACAACGAAATCGAACAACGAAATCGAACAACGAAATCGAACAACTAAATCGAACAACAAAATCGAACAACGAAATCGAACAACGAAATCGAACAACGAATTCGAACAACGAATTCGAACCACGAAATCGAACAACGAAATCTAACAACGAACAACGAAATCGAACAACGAAATCGAACAACGAAATGGAACAACGAAATCTAACAACGAAATCGAACAACGAAATCGAATAACGAATCGAACAACGAAATCGAACAACGAAATCGAACAACGAAATCGAACAACGAAATCGAACAACGAATTAGAACAACGAAATAGAACTACGAAATCGAACAACGAAATCGAACAACGAATTAGAACAACGAAATAGAACTACGAAATCCAACTTCGAAATCGAACAGCGAAATCGAAATCGAACAACAAACTGAAACCACGAAATCGAACCTGAAATAGAACAATTAAATGGAACAACGCAATCGAACAACGAAATCGAACCACGAAATCATACAACAATATCGAACAACGAAAACGAACAACGAAATCGAACAACGGAATCGGACAACGAAATCGAACAACGAAATCGAACAACGAAATCGAACAACGAAATCGAACAACGAAATCGAACAACGAAATCGAATAACGAATCGAACAACGAAATCGAACAACGAAATCGAACAACGAAATCGAACAACGAATTAGAACAACGAAATAGAACAACGAAATCGAACAACGAAATCGAACAACGAAATCGAATAACGAATCGAACAACGAAATCTAACAACGAATTAGAACAACGAAATAGAACAACGAAATCGAACAACGAAATCGAACAACGAATTCGAATAACGAATCGAACAACGAAATCGAACAACGAAATCGAACAACGAATTAGAACAACGAAATAGAACAACGAAATCCAACTTCGAAATCGAACAGCGAAATCGAAATCGAACAACAAACTGAAACCACGAAATCGAACCACGAAATAGAACAACGAAATGGAACGACGCAATCAAACAACGAAATCGAACCACGAAATCATACAATATCGAACAACGAAAACGAACAACGAAATCGAACAACGGAAACGGACAACGAGATCGAACAACGAAATCGAACAACGAAATCGAACAACGAAATCGAACAACGAAATCGAATAACGAATCGAACAACGAAATCGAACAACGAAATCGAACAACGAAATCGAACAACGAATTAGAACAACGAAATAGAACAACGAAATCCAACTTCGAAATCGAACAGCGAAATCGAAATCGAACAACAAACTGAAACCAAGAAATCGAACCACGAAATAGAACAACGAAATGGAACAACACAATCGAACAACGAAATCGAACCACGAAATCATACAACAATATCGAACAACGAAAACGAACAAAGAAATCGAACAACGGAATCAGACAACGAAATCGAACAACGAAATCGAACAACGAAATCGAACAACGAAATCGAACAACGAAATCGAACTTCAAAGTCGAACAACGAAATCGAACAACGAAATCGAACAACGAAATCGAACAACGAAATCGAACAACGAAATCGAACAACGAAATCGAACAACGAAATCGAACAACGAAATCGAACAACGAAATCGAACAACGAAATCGAACAACGAAATCGAACAACGAAATCGAACAACGAAATCGAACAACGAAATCGAACTTCGAAATCGAACAACGAAATCGAACAACGAAATCGAACAACGAAATCGAACAACGAAATCGAACAACAAAATTGAACAACGAAATCGAACAACGAATTCGAACCACGAAATCGAACAAAGAACAACGAAATCTAACAACGAACAACGAAATCTAACAACGAACAACGAATTCGAACAACGAATTCGAACAACGAATTCGAACCACGAAATCGAACAACGAAATCGAACAACGAAATCGAAAAACGAAATCGATCAACGAAATCGAACAATCAAATCGAACAAAGAAAATCGAACAACGAAATCGATCAACGAAATCGAACACGAATTCAAACAACGAAATCGAACAACGAAATCGAACAACGAAATCGAACAACGAAATCGAACTTCGAAATCGAACAACGAAATCGAACAACGAAATCGAACAACGAAATCGAACAACGAAATCGAACAACGAAATCGAACAACAAAATCGAACAACGAAATCGAACAACGAAATCGAACGACGAAATGGAACAACGAAATCGAACAAGAAATCGAACAACGAAATCGAATAACGAATCGAACAACGAAATCGAACAACGAAATCGAACAACGAAATCGAACAACGAATTAGAACAACGAAATAGAACAACGAAATCCAACTTCGAAATCGAACAGCGAAATCGAAATCGAACAACAAACTGAAACCACGAAATCGAACCACAAAATAGAACAACGAAATGGAACGACGCAATCGAACAACGAAATCGAACCACGAAATCGAACAACGAAATCGAACAACGAAATCGAACATCGAAATCGAACAACGAAATCGAACAACGAAATCGAACAACGAAATCGAACAACGAAATCGAACTACGAAATCGAACAACGAAATCGAACAACGAAATCGAACAACGACATCGAACAACGAATTCGAACAAAGAATTGGAACAACGAATTCGAACAACGAAATCGAACAACGAAATCGAACAACGAAATCGAACAACGAAATCGAACAACGAAATCGAACTTCGAAGTCGAACAACGAAATCGAACAACGAAATCGAACAACGAAATCGAACAACGAAATCGAACAACGAAATCGAACAACGAAATCCAACAACGAAATCGAACAACGAAATCGAACAACGAAATCGAACAACGAAATCGAACTTCGAAATCGAACAACGAAATCGAACAACGAAATCGAACAACGAAATCGAACAACTAAATCGAACAACAAAATCGAACAACGAAATCGAACAACGAAATCGAACAACGAATTCGAACAACGAATTCGAACCACGAAATCGAACAACGAAATCTAACAACGAACAACGAAATCGAACAACGAAATCGAACAACGAAATGGAACAACGAAATCTAACAACGAAATCGAACAACGAAATCGAATAACGAATCGAACAACGAAATCGAACAACGAAATCGAACAACGAAATCGAACAACGAAATCGAACAACGAATTAGAACAACGAAATAGAACTACGAAATCGAACAACGAAATCGAACAACGAATTAGAACAACGAAATAGAACTACGAAATCCAACTTCGAAATCGAACAGCGAAATCGAAATCGAACAACAAACTGAAACCACGAAATCGAACCTGAAATAGAACAATTAAATGGAACAACGCAATCGAACAACGAAATCGAACCACGAAATCATACAACAATATCGAACAACGAAAACGAACAACGAAATCGAACAACGGAATCGGACAACGAAATCGAACAACGAAATCGAACAACGAAATCGAACAACGAAATCGAACAACGAAATCGAATAACGAATCGAACAACGAAATCGAACAACGAAATCGAACAACGAAATCGAACAACGAATTAGAACAACGAAATAGAACAACGAAATCGAACAACGAAATCGAACAACGAAATCGAATAACGAATCGAACAACGAAATCTAACAACGAATTAGAACAACGAAATAGAACAACGAAATCGAACAACGAAATCGAACAACGAATTCGAACAACGAAATCGAACTTCAAAATCGAACAACGAAATCGAACAACGAAATCGAACAACGAATTCGAACAACGAATTCGAACAACAAATTCGAACAACGAAATCGAACAACGAAATCGAACAACGAAATCGAACAACGAAATCGAACAACGAAATCGAACAACGAAATCGAACAACGAAATCGAATAACGAATCGAACAACGAAATCGAACAACGAAATCGAACAACGAAATCGAACAACGAATTAGAACAACGAAATAGAACAACGAAATCCAACTTCGAAATCGAACAGCGAAATCGAAATCGAACAACAAACTGAAACCACGAAATCGAACCACGAAATAGAACAACGAAATGGAACGACGCAATCAAACAACGAAATCGAACCACGAAATCATACAATATCGAACAACGAAAACGAACAACGAAATCGAACAACGGAAACGGACAACGAGATCGAACAACCGAACAACGAAATCGAACAACGAAATCGAACAACGAAATCGAATAACGAATCGAACAACGAAATCGAACAACGAAATCGAACAACGAAATCGAACAACGAATTAGAACAACGAAATAGAACAACGAAATCCAACTTCGAAATCGAACAGCGAAATCGAAATCGAACAACAAACTGAAACCAAGAAATCGAACCACGAAATAGAACAACGAAATGGAACAACGCAATCGAACAACGAAATCGAACCACAAAATCATACAACAATATCGAACAACGAATTCGAACAACGAATTCGAACAACGAATTCGAACAACGACATCGAACAACGAAATCGAACAACGAAATCGAACAACGAAATCGAACAACGAAATCGAACAACAAAATCGAACAACGAAATCGAACAACGAAATCGAACAACGAATTCGAACAACGAATTCGAACAACGACATCGAACAACGAAATCGAACAACGAAATCGAATGACGAATCGAACAACGAAATCGAACAACGAAATCGAACAACGAAATCGAACAACGAATTAGAACAACGAAATAGAACAACGAAATCCAACTTCGAAATCGAACAGCGAAATCGAAATCGAACAACAAACTGAAACCACGAAATCGAACCACGAAATAGAACAACGAAATGGAACGACGCAATCAAACAACGAAATCGAACCACGAAATCATACAATATCGAACAACGAAAACGAACAACGAAATCGAACAACGGAAACGGACAACGAGATCGAACAACGAAATCGAACAACGAAATCGAACAACGAAATCGAACAACGAAATCGAATGACGAATCGAACAACGAAATCGAACAACGAAATCGAACAACGAAATCGAACAACGAATTAGAACAACGAAATAGAACAACGAAATCCAACTTCGAAATCGAACAGCGAAATCGAAATCGAACAACAAACTGAAACCAAGAAATCGAACCACGAAATAGAACAACGAAATGGAACAACGCAATCGAACAACGAAATCGAACCACGAAATCATACAACAATATCGAACAACGAAAACGAACAAAGAAATCGAACAACGGAATCAGACAACGAAATCGAACAACGAAATCGAACAACGAAATCGAACAACGAAATCGAACAACGAAATCGAACTTCAAAATCGAACAACGAAATCGAACAACGAAATCGAACAACGAAATCGAACAACGAAATCGAACAACGAAATCGAACAACGAAATCGAACAACGAAATCGAACAACGAAATCGAACAACGAAATCGAACAACGAAATCGAACAACGAAATCGAACAACGAAATCGAACAACGAAATCGAACTTCGAAATCGAACAACGAAATCGAACAACGAAATCGAACAACGAAATCGAACAACGAAATCGAACAACAAAATTGAACAACGAAATCGAACAACGAAATCGAACAACGAATTCGAACAACGAATTCGAACCACGAAATCGAACAAAGAACAACGAAATCTAACAACGAACAACGAAATCTAACAACGAACAACGAATTCGAACAACGAATTCGAACAACGAATTCGAACCACGAAATCGAACAACGAAATCGAACAACGAAATCGAAAAACGAAATCGATCAACGAAATCGAACAATCAAATCGAACAAAGAAAATCGAACAACGAAATCGATCAACGAAATCGAACACGAATTCAAACAACGAAATCGAACAACGAAATCGAACAACGAAATCGAACAACGAAATCGAACTTCGAAATCGAACAACGAAATCGAACAACGAAATCGAACAACGAAATCGAACAACGAAATCGAACAACGAAATCGAACAACAAAATCGAACAACGAAATCGAACAACGAAATCGAACAACGAAATCGAACAACGAAATCGAACAACGAAATCGAACGACGAAATGGAACAACGAAATCGAACAAGAAATCGAACAACGAAATCGAATAACGAATCGAACAACGAAATCGAACAACGAAATCGAACAACGAAATCGAACAACGAATTAGAACAACGAAATAGAACAACGAAATCCAACTTCGAAATCGAACAGCGAAATCGAAATCGAACAACAAACTGAAACCACGAAATCGAACCACAAAAAGAACAACGAAATGGAACGACGCAATCGAACAACGAAATCGAACCACGAAATCGAACAACGAAATCGAACAACGAAATCGAACATCGAAATCGAACAACGAAATCGAACAACGAAATCGAACAACGAAATCGAACAACGAAATCGAACTACGAAATCGAACAACGAAATCGAACAACGAAATCGAACAACGACATCGAACAACGAATTCGAACAAAGAATTGGAACAACGAATTCGAACAACGAAATCGAACAACGAAATCGAACAACGAAATCGAACAACGAAATCGAACAACGAAATCGAACTTCGAAGTCGAACAACGAAATCGAACAACGAAATCGAACAACGAAATCGAACAACGAAATCGAACAACGAAATCGAACAACGAAATCCAACAACGAAATCGAACAACGAAATCGAACAACGAAATCGAACAACGAAATCGAACTTCGAAATCGAACAACAAAATCGAACAACGAAATCGAACAACGAAATCGAACAACGAATTCGAACAACGAATTCGAACCACGAAATCGAACAACGAAATCTAACAACGAACAACGAAATCGAACAACGAAATCGAACAACGAAATGGAACAACGAAATCTAACAACGAAATCGAACAACGAAATCGAATAACGAATCGAACAACGAAATCGAACAACGAAATCGAACAACGAAATCGAACAACGAAATCGAACAACGAATTAGAACACGAAATAGAACTACGAAATCGAACAACGAATTAGAACAACGAAATAGAACTACGAAATCCAACTTCGAAATCGAACAGCGAAATCGAAATCGAACAACAAACTGAAACCACGAAATCGAACCTGAAATAGAACAATTAAATGGAACAACGCAATCGAACAACGAAATCGAACCACGAAATCATACAACAATATCGAACAACGAAAACGAACAACGAAATCGAACAACGGAATCGGACAACGAAATCGAACAACGAAATCGAACAACGAAATCGAACAACGAAATCGAACAACGAAATCGAACAACGAAATCGAATAACGAATCGAACAACGAAATCGAACAACGAAATCGAACAACGAAATCGAACAACGAATTAGAACAACGAAATAGAACAACGAAATCGAACAACGAAATCGAACAACGAAATCGAATAACGAATCGAACAACGAAATCTAACAACGAATTAGAACAACGAAATAGAACAACGAAATCGAACAACGAAATCGAACAACGAATTCGAATAACGAATCGAACAACGAAATCGAACAACGAAATCGAACAACGAATTAGAACAACGAAATAGAACAACGAAATCCAACTTCGAAATCGAACAGCGAAATCGAAATCGAACAACAAACTGAAACCACGAAATCGAACCACGAAATAGAACAACGAAATGGAACGACGCAATCAAACAACGAAATCGAACCACGAAATCATACAATATCGAACAACGAAAACGAACAACGAAATCGAACAACGGAAACGGACAACGAGATCGAACAACGAAATCGAACAACGAAATCGAACAACGAAATCGAACAACGAAATCGAATAACGAATCGAACAACGAAATCGAACAACGAAATCGAACAACGAAATCGAACAACGAATTAGAACAACGAAATAGAACAACGAAATCCAACTTCGAAATCGAACAGCGAAATCGAAATCGAACAACAAACTGAAACCAAGAAATCGAACCACGAAATAGAACAACGAAATGGAACAACGCAATCGAACAACGAAATCGAACCACGAAATCATACAACAATATCGAACAACGAAAACGAACAAAGAAATCGAACAACGGAATCAGACAACGAAATCGAACAACGAAATCGAACAACGAAATCGAACAACGAAATCGAACAACGAAATCGAACTTCAAAGTCGAACAACGAAATCGAACAACGAAATCGAACAACGAAATCGAACAACGAAATCGAACAACGAAATCGAACAACGAAATCGAACAACGAAATCGAACAACGAAATCGAACAACGAAATCGAACAACGAAATCGAACAACGAAATCGAACAACGAAATCGAACAACGAAATCGAACAACGAAATCGAACTTCGAAATCGAACAACGAAATCGAACAACGAAATCGAACAACGAAATCGAACAACGAAATCGAACAACAAAATTGAACAACGAAATCGAACAACGAAATCGAACAACGAATTCGAACAACGAATTCGAACCACGAAATCGAACAAAGAACAACGAAATCTAACAACGAACAACGAAATCTAACAACGAACAACGAATTCGAACAACGAATTCGAACAACGAATTCGAACCACGAAATCGAACAACGAAATCGAACAACGAAATCGAAAAACGAAATCGATCAACGAAATCGAACAATCAAATCGAACAAAGAAAATCGAACAACGAAATCGATCAACGAAATCGAACACGAATTCAAACAACGAAATCGAACAACGAAATCGAACAACGAAATCGAACAACGAAATCGAACTTCGAAATCGAACAACGAAATCGAACAACGAAATCGAACAACGAAATCGAACAACGAAATCGAACAACGAAATCGAACAACAAAATCGAACAACGAAATCGAACAACGAAATCGAACAACGAAATCGAACAACGAAATCGAACAACGAAATCGAACGACGAAATGGAACAACGAAATCGAACAAGAAATCGATCAACGAAATCGAATAACGAATCGAACAACGAAATCGAACAACGAAATCGAACAACGAAATCGAACAACGAATTAGAACAACGAAATAGAACAACGAAATCCAACTTCGAAATCGAACAGCGAAATCGAAATCGAACAACAAACTGAAACCACGAAATCGAACCACAAAATAGAACAACGAAATGGAACGACGCAATCGAACAACGAAATCGAACCACGAAATCGAACAACGAAATCGAACAACGAAATCGAACATCGAAATCGAACAACGAAATCGAACAACGAAATCGAACAACGAAATCGAACAACGAAATCGAACTACGAAATCGAACAACGAAATCGAACAACGAAATCGAACAACGACATCGAACAACGAATTCGAACAAAGAATTGGAACAACGAATTCGAACAACGAAATCGAACAACGAAATCGAACAACGAAATCGAACAACGAAATCGAACTTCGAAGTCGAACAACGAAATCGAACAACGAAATCGAACAACGAAATCGAACAACGAAATCGAACAACGAAATCGAACAACGAAATCCAACAACGAAATCGAACAACGAAATCGAACAACGAAATCGAACAACGAAATCGAACTTCGAAATCGAACAACGAAATCGAACAACGAAATCGAACAACGAAATCGAACAACTAAATCGAACAACAAAATCGAACAACGAAATCGAACAACGAAATCGAACAACGAATTCGAACAACGAATTCGAACCACGAAATCGAACAACGAAATCTAACAACGAACAACGAAATCGAACAACGAAATCGAACAACGAAATGGAACAACGAAATCTAACAACGAAATCGAACAACGAAATCGAATAACGAATCGAACAACGAAATCGAACAACGAAATCGAACAACGAAATCGAACAACGAAATCGAACAACGAATTAGAACAACGAAATAGAACTACGAAATCGAACAACGAAATCGAACAACGAATTAGAACAACGAAATAGAACTACGAAATCCAACTTCGAAATCGAACAGCGAAATCGAAATCGAACAACAAACTGAAACCACGAAATCGAACCTGAAATAGAACAATTAAATGGAACAACGCAATCGAACAACGAAATCGAACCACGAAATCATACAACAATATCGAACAACGAAAACGAACAACGAAATCGAACAACGGAATCGGACAACGAAATCGAACAACGAAATCGAACAACGAAATCGAACAACGAAATCGAACAACGAAATCGAATAACGAATCGAACAACGAAATCGAACAACGAAATCGAACAACGAAATCGAACAACGAATTAGAACAACGAAATAGAACAACGAAATCGAACAACGAAATCGAACAACGAAATCGAATAACGAATCGAACAACGAAATCTAACAACGAATTAGAACAACGAAATAGAACAACGAAATCGCACAACGAAATCGAACAACGAATTCGAACAACGAAATCGAACTTCAAAATCGAACAACGAAATCGAACAACGAAATCGAACAACGAATTCGAACAACGAATTCGAACAACAAATTCGAACAACGAAATCGAACAACGAAATCGAACAACGAAATCGAACAACGAAATCGAACAACGAAATCGAACAACGAAATCGAACAACGAAATCGAATAACGAATCGAACAACGAAATCGAACAACGAAATCGAACAACGAAATCGAACAACGAATTAGAACAACGAAATAGAACAACGAAATCCAACTTCGAAATCGAACAGCGAAATCGAAATCGAACAACAAACTGAAACCACGAAATCGAACCACGAAATAGAACAACGAAATGGAACGACGCAATCAAACAACGAAATCGAACCACGAAATCATACAATATCGAACAACGAAAACGAACAACGAAATCGAACAACGGAAACGGACAACGAGATCGAACAACCGAACAACGAAATCGAACAACGAAATCGAACAACGAAATCGAATAACGAATCGAACAACGAAATCGAACAACGAAATCGAACAACGAAATCGAACAACGAATTAGAACAACGAAATAGAACAACGAAATCCAACTTCGAAATCGAACAGCGAAATCGAAATCGAACAACAAACTGAAACCAAGAAATCGAACCACGAAATAGAACAACGAAATGGAACAACGCAATCGAACAACGAAATCGAACCACAAAATCATACAACAATATCGAACAACGAATTCGAACAACGAATTCGAACAACGAATTCGAACAACGACATCGAACAACGAAATCGAACAACGAAATCGAACAACGAAATCGAACAACGAAATCGAACAACGAAATCGAACAACAAAATCGAACAACGAAATCGAACAACGAAATCGAACAACGAATTCGAACAACGAATTCGAACAACGACATCGAACAACGAAATCGAACAACGAAATCGGACAACGAAATCGAACAACGAAATCGAACAACGAAATCGAACAACGAAATCGAACAACGAAATCGAACAACGAAATCGAACTTCAAAATCGAACAACGAAATCGAACAACGAAATCGAACAACGAAATCGAACAACGAAATCGAACAACGAAATCGAACAACGAAATCGAACAACGAATTCGAACAACGAATTCGAACAACGAATTCGAACAACGACATCGAACAACGAAATCGAACAACGAAATCGAACAACGAAATCGAACAACGAAATCGAACAACGAAATCGAACAACAAAATCGAACAACGAAATCGAACAACGAAATCGAACAACGAATTCGAACAACGAATTCGAACAACGACATCGAACAACGAAATCGAACAACGAAATCGAACAACGAAATCGAACAACGAAATCGAACAACGAAATCGAACAACGAAATCGAACAACGAAATCAAATAACGAATCGAACAACGAAATCGAACAACGAAATCGAACAACGAATTAGAACAACGAAATAGAACAACGAAATCCAACTTCGAAATCGAACAGCGAAATCGAAATCGAACAACAAACTGAAACCACGAAATCGAACCACGAAATAGAACAACGAAATGGAACGACGCAATCAAACAACGAAATCGAACCACGAAATCATACAATATCGAACAACGAAAACGAACAACGAAATCGAACAACGGAAACGGACAACGAGATCGAACAACGAAATCGAACAACGAAATCGAACAACGAAATCGAACAACGAAATCGAATAACGAATCGAACAACGAAATCGAACAACGAAATCGAACAACGAAATCGAACAACGAATTAGAACAACGAAATAGAACAACGAAATCCAACTTCGAAATCGAACAGCGAAATCGAAATCGAACAACAAACTGAAACCAAGAAATCGAACCACGAAATAGAACAACGAAATGGAACAACGCAATCGAACAACGAAATCGAACCACGAAATCATACAACAATATCGAACAACGAAAACGAACAAAGAAATCGAACAACGGAATCAGACAACGAAATCGAACAACGAAATCGAACAACGAAATCGAACAACGAAATCGAACAACAAAATCGAACTTCAAAATCGAACAACGAAATCGAACAACGAAATCGAACAACGAAATCGAACAACGAAATCGAACAACGAAATCGAACAACGAAATCGAACAACGAAATCGAACAACGAAATCGAACAACGAAATCGAACAACGAAATCGAACAACGAAATCGAACAACGAAATCGAACTTCGAAATCGAACAACGAAATCGAACAACGAAATCGAACAACGAAATCGAACAACGAAATCGAACAACAAAATTGAACAACGAAATCGAACAACGAAATCGAACAACGAATTCGAACCACGAAATCGAACAAAGAACAACGAAATCTAACAACGAACAACGAAATCTAACAACGAACAACGAATTCGAACAACGAATTCGAACAACGAATTCGAACCACGAAATCGAACAACGAAATCGAACAACGAAATCGAAAACCGAAATCGATCAACGAAATCGAACAATCAAATCGAACAAAGAAAATCGAACAACGAAATCGATCAACGAAATCGAACACGAATTCAAACAACGAAATCGAACAACGAAATCGAACAACGAAATCGAACAACGAAATCGAACTTCGAAATCGAACAACGAAATCGAACAACGAAATCGAACAACGAAATCGAACAACGAAATCGAACAACGAAATCGAACAACAAAATCGAACAACGAAATCGAACAACGAAATCGAACAACGAAATCGAACAACGAAATCGAACAACGAAATCGAACGACGAAATGGAACAACGAAATCGAACAAGAAATCGAACAACGAAATCGAATAACGAATCGAACAACGAAATCGAACAACGAAATCGAACAACGAAATCGAACAACGAATTAGAACAACGAAATAGAACAACGAAATCCAACTTCGAAATCGAACAGCGAAATCGAAATCGAACAACAAACTGAAACCACGAAATCGAACCACAAAATAGAACAACGAAATGGAACGACGCAATCGAACAACGAAATCGAACCACGAAATCGAACAACGAAATCGAACAACGAAATCGAACAACGAAATCGAACTTCGAAATCGAACAACGAAATCGAACAACGAAATCGAACAACGAAATCGAACAACGAAATCGAACAACAAAATCGAACAACGAAATCGAACAACGAAATCGAACAACGAATTCGAACAACGAATTCGAACCACGAAATCGAACAAAGAACAACGAAATCTAACAACGAAATCGAACAACGAAATCGAACAAGGAAATCGAACAACTAAATCTAACAACGAACAACGAAATCTAACAACGAAATCGAACAACGAAATCGAACAACGAAATCGAACAACGAAATCGAACAACGAAATCGAACAACGAAATCGAACAACGACATCGAACAACGAAATCGAACAACGAAATCGAACAACGAAATCGAACAACGAAATCGAACAACGAAATCGAACAACGAAATCGAACAACGAAATCGAACAACGAAATCGAACAACGAAATCGAACAACGAAATCGAACAACGAAATCGAACAACGAAATCGAACAACGAAATCGAACAACGAAATCGAACAACGAAATCGAACAACGAAATCGAACAACGAAATCGAACAACGAAATCGAACAACGAAATCGAACAACGAAATCGAACAACGAAATCGAACAACGAAATCGAACAACGAAATCGAACTTCGAAATCGAACAACGAAATCGAACAACGAAATCGAACAACGAAATCGAACAACGAAATCGAACAACAAAATCGAACAACGAAATCGAACAACGAAATCGAACAACGAATTCGAACAACGAATTCGAACCACGAAATCGAACAAAGAACAACGAAATCTAACAACAAACAACGAATTCGAACAACGAATTCGAACAACGAATTCGAACCACGAAATCGAACAACGAAATCGAACGAAATCGAAAAACGAAATCGATCAACGAAATCGAACAATCAAATCGAACAAAGAAAATCGAACAACGAAATCGATCAACGAAATCGAACACGAATTCAAACAACGAAATCGAACAACGAAATCGAACAACGAAATCGAACTTCGAAATCGAACAACGAAATCGAACAACGAAATCGAACAACGAAATCGAACAACGAAATCGAACAACGAAATCGAACAACGAATTAGAACAACGAAATAGAACAACGAAATCCAACTTCGAAATCGAACAGCGAAATCGAAATCGAACAACAAACTGAAACCAAGAAATCGAACCACGAAATAGAACAACGAAATGGAACAACGCAATCGAACAACGAAATCGAACCACGAAATCATACAACAATATCGAACAACGAAAACGAACAAAGAAATCGAACAACGGAATCGGACAACGAAATCGAACAACGAAATCGAACAACGAAATCGAACAACGAAATCGAACAACGAAATCGAACTTCAAAATCGAACAACGAAATCGAACAACGAAATCGAACAACGAAATCGAACAACGAAATCGAACAACGAAATCGAACAACGAATTCGAACAACGAATTCGAACAACGAATTCGAACAACGAATTCGAACAACGACATCGAACAACGAAATCGAACAACGAAATCGAACAACGAAATCGAACAACGAAATCGAACAACGAAATCGAACAACAAAATTGAACAACGAAATCGAACAACGAAATCGAACAACGAATTCGAACAACGAATTCGAACCACGAAATCGAACAAAGAACAACGAAATCTAACAACGAACAACGAAATCTAACAACGAACAACGAATTCGAACAACGAATTCGAACAACGAATTCGAACCACGAAATCGAACAACGAAATCGAACAACGAAATCGAAAAACGAAAGCGATCAACGAAATCGAACAATCAAATCGAACAAAGAAAATCGAACAACGAAATCGATCAACGAAATCGAACACGAATTCAAACAACGAAATCGAACAACGAAATCGAACAACGAAATCGAACAACGAAATCGAACTTCGAAATCGAACAACGAAATCGAACAACGAAATCGAACAACGAAATCGAACAACGAAATCGAACAACGAAATCGAACAACAAAATCGAACAACGAAATCGAACAACGAAATCGAACAACGAAATCGAACAACGAAATCGAACAACGAAATCGAACAACGAAATCGAACAACGAAATCGAACTTCGAAATCGAACAACGAAATCGAACAACGAAATCGAACAACGAAATCGAACAACGAAATCGAACAACGAATTCGAACAACGAATTCGAACCACGAAATCGAACAAAGAACAACGAAATCGAACAACGAAATCGAACAACGAATTCGAACAACGAATTCGAACCACGAAATCGAACAAAGAACAACGAAATCTAACAACGAACAACGAATTCGAACAACGAATTCGAACAACGAATTCGAACCACGAAATCGAACAACGAAATCGAACGAAATCGAAAAACGAAATCGATCAACGAAATCGAACAATCAAATCGAACAAAGAAAATCGAACAACGAAATCGATCAACGAAATCGAACACGAATTCAAACAACGAAATCGAACAACGAAATCGAACAACGAAATCGAACTTCGAAATCGAACAACGAAATCGAACAACGAAATCGAACAACGAAATCGAACAACGAAATCGAACAACGAAATCGAACAACGAAATCGAACAACGAATTAGAACAACGAAATAGAACAACGAAATCCAACTTCGAAATCGAACAGCGAAATCGAAATCGAACAACAAACTGAAACCAAGAAATCGAACCACGAAATAGAACAACGAAATGGAACAACGCAATCGAACAACGAAATCGAACCACGAAATCATACAACAATATCGAACAACGAAAACGAACAAAGAAATCGAACAACGGAATCGGACAACGAAATCGAACAACGAAATCGAACAACGAAATCGAACAACGAAATCGAACAACGAAATCGAACTTCAAAATCGAACAACGAAATCGAACAACGAAATCGAACAACGAAATCGAACAACGAAATCGAACAACGAATTCGAACAACGAATTCGAACAACGAATTCGAACAACGACATCGAACAACGAAATCGAACAACGAAATCGAACAACGAAATCGAACAACGAAATCGAACAACGAAATCGAACAACGAAATCGAACAACAAAATTGAACAACGAAATCGAACAACGAAATCGAACAACGAATTCGAACAACGAATTCGAACCACGAAATCGAACAAAGAACAACGAAATCTAACAACGAACAACGAAATCTAACAACGAACAACGAATTCGAACAACGAATTCGAACAACGAATTCGAACCACGAAATCGAACAACGAAATCGAACAACGAAATCGAAAAACGAAATCGATCAACGAAATCGAACAATCAAATCGAACAAAGAAAATCGAACAACGAAATCGATCAACGAAATCGAACACGAATTCAAACAACGAAATCGAACAACGAAATCGAACAACGAATTAGAACAACGAAATAGAACAACGAAATCCAACTTCGAAATCGAACAGCGAAATCGAAATCGAACAACAAACTGAAACCACGAAATCGAACCACAAAATAGAACAACGAAATGGAACGACGCAATCGAACAACGAAATCGAACCACGAAATCGAACAACGAAATCGAACAACGAAATCGAACAACGAAATCGAACTTCGAAATCGAACAACGAAATCGAACAACGAAATCGAACAACGAAATCGAACAACGAAATCGAACAACAAAATCGAACAACGAAATCGAACAACGAAATCGAACAACAAATTCGAACAACGAATTCGAACCACGAAATCGAACAAAGAACAACGAAATCTAACAACGAAATCGAACAACGAAATCGAACAACTAAATCTAACAACGAACAACGAAATCTAACAACGAAATCGAACAACGAAATCGAACAACGAAATCGAACAACGAAATCGAACAACGAAATCGAACAACGAAATCGAACAACGAAATCGAACAACGACATCGAACAACGAAATCGAACAACGAAATCGAACAACGAAATCGAACAACGAAATCGAACAACGAAATCGAACAACGAAATCGAACAACGAAATCGAACAACGAAATCGAACAACGAAATCGAACAACGAAATCGAACAACGAAATCGAACAACGAAATCGAACAACGAAATCGAACAACGAAATCGAACAACGAAATCGAACAACGTAATCGAACAACGAAATCGAACAACGAAATCGAACAACGAAATCGAACAACGAAATCGAACAACGAAATCGAACAACGAAATCGAACAACGAAATCGAACAACGAAATCGAACTTCGAAATCGAACAACGAAATCGAACAACGAAATCGAACAACGAAATCGAACAACGAAATCGAACAACAAAATCGAACAACGAAATCGAACAACGAAATCGAACAACGAATTCGAACAACGAATTCGAACCACGAAATCGAACAAAGAACAACGAAATCTAACAACGAACAACGAATTCGAACAACGAATTCGAACAACGAATTCGAACCACGAAATCGAACAACGAAATCGAACGAAATCGAAAAACGAAATCGATCAACGAAATCGAACAATCAAATCGAACAAAGAAAATCGAACAACGAAATCGATCAACGAAATCGAACACGAATTCAAACAACGAAATCGAACAACGAAATCGAACAACGAAATCGAACTTCGAAATCGAACAACGAAATCGAACAACGAAATCGAACAACGAAATCGAACAACGAAATCGAACAACGAAATCGAACAACGAATTAGAACAACGAAATAGAACAACGAAATCCAACTTCGAAATCGAACAGCGAAATCGAAATCGAACAACAAACTGAAACCAAGAAATCGAACCACGAAATAGAACAACGAAATGGAACAACGCAATCGAACAACGAAATCGAACCACGAAATCATACAACAATATCGAACAACGAAAACGAACAAAGAAATCGAACAACGGAATCGGACAACGAAATCGAACAACGAAATCGAACAACGAAATCGAACAACGAAATCGAACAACGAAATCGAACTTCAAAATCGAACAACGAAATCGAACAACGAAATCGAACAACGAAATCGAACAACGAAATCGAACAACGAATTCGAACAACGAATTCGAACAACGAATTCGAACAACGACATCGAACAACGAAATCGAACAACGAAATCGAACAACGAAATCGAACAACGAAATCGAACAACGAAATCGAACAACAAAATCGAACAACGAAATCGAACAACGAAATCGAACAACGAATTCGAACAACGAATTCGAACAACGACATCGAACAACGAAATCGAACAACGAAATCGAACAACGAAATCGAACAACGAAATCGAACAACGAAATCGAACAACGAAATCGAACAACGAAATCGAATAACGAATCGAACAACGAAATCGAACAATGAAATCGAACAACGAAATCGAACAACGAATTAGAACAACGAAATAGAACAACGAAATCCAACTTCGAAATCGAACAGCGAAATCGAAATCGAACAACAAACTGAAACCACGAAATCGAACCACGAAATAGAACAACGAAATGGAACGACGCAATCAAACAACGAAATCGAACCACGAAATCATACAATATCGAACAACGAAAACGAACAACGAAATCGAATAACGAATCGAACAACGAAATCGAACAACGAAATCGAACAACGAAATCGAACAACGAATTAGAACAACGAAATAGAACAACGAAATCCAACTTCGAAATCGAACAGCGAAATCGAAATCGAACAACAAACTGAAACCAAGAAATCGAACCACGAAATAGAACAACGAAATGGAACAACGCAATCGAACAACGAAATCGAACCACGAAATCATACAACAATATCGAACAACGAAAACGAACAAAGAAATCGAACAACGGAATCGGACAACGAAATCGAACAACGAAATCGAACAACGAAATCGAACAACGAAATCGAACAACGAAATCGAACAACGAAATCGAACTTCAAAATCGAACAACGAAATCGAACAACGAAATCGAACAACGAAATCGAACAACGAAATCGAACAACGAAATCGAACAACGAAATCGAACAACGAATTCGAACAACGAATTCGAACAACGAATTCGAACAACGACATCGAACAACGAAATCGAACAACGAAATCGAACAACGAAATCGAACAACGTAATCGAACAACGAAATCGAACAACGAAATCGAACAACGAAATCGAACAACGAAATCGAACAACGAAATCGAACAACGAAATCGAACAACGAAATCGAACAACGAAATCGAACAACGAAATCGAACAACGAAATCGAACAACGAAATCGAACAACGAAATCGAACAACGAAATCGAACAACGAAATCGAACTTCGAAATCGAACAACGAAATCGAACAACGAAATCGAACAACGAAATCGAACAACGAAATCGAACAACAAAATTGAACAACGAAATCGAACAACGAAATCGAACAACGAATTCGAACAACGAATTCGAACCACGAAATCGAACAAAGAACAACGAAATCTAACAACGAACAACGAAATCTAACAACGAACAACGAATTCGAACAACGAATTCGAACAACGAATTCGAACCACGAAATCGAACAACGAAATCGAACAACGAAATCGAAAAACGAAATCGATCAACGAAATCGAACAATCAAATCGAACAAAGAAAATCGAACAACGAAATCGATCAACGAAATCGAACACGAATTCAAACAACGAAATCGAACAACGAAATCGAACAACGAAATCGAACAACGAAATCGAACTTCGAAATCGAACAACGAAATCGAACAACGAAATCGAACAACGAAATCGAACAACGAAATCGAACAACAAAATCGAACAACGAAATCGAACAACGAAATCGAACAACAAAATCGAACAACGAAATCGAACAACGAAATCGAACGACGAAATGGAACAACGAAATCGAACAAGAAATCGAACAACGAAATCGAATAACGAATCGAACAACGAAATCGAACAACGAAATCGAACAACGAAATCGAACAACGAATTAGAACAACGAAATAGAACAACGAAATCCAACTTCGAAATCGAACAGCGAAATCGAAATCGAACAACAAACTGAAACCACGAAATCGAACCACAAAATAGAACAACGAAATGGAACGACGCAATCGAACAACGAAATCGAACCACGAAATCGAACAACGAAATCGAACAACGAAATCGAACAACGAAATCGAACTTCGAAATCGAACAACGAAATCGAACAACGAAATCGAACAACGAAATCGAACAACGAAATCGAACAACAAAATCGAACAACGAAATCGAACAACGAAATCGAACAACGAATTCGAACAACGAATTCGAACCACGAAATCGAACAAAGAACAACGAAATCTAACAACGAAATCGAACAACGAAATCGAACAACGAAATCGAACAACTAAATCTAACAACGAACAACGAAATCTAACAACGAAATCGAACAACGAAATCGAACAACGAAATCGAACAACGAAATCGAACAACAAAATCGAACAACGAAATCGAACAACGAAATCGAACAACGAATTCGAACAACGAAATCGAACAACGAAATCTAACAACGAACAACGAAATCGAACAACGAAATCGAACAACGAAATCGAACAACGAAATGGAACAACGAAATCGAACAACGAAATCGAATAACGAATCGAACAACGAAATCGAACAACGAAATCGAACAACGAAATCGAACAACGAAATCGAACAACGAAATCGAACAACGAAATCGAACAACGAAATCGAACAACGAAATCGAACTTCGAAATCGAACAACGAAATCGAACAACGAAATCGAACAACGAAATCGAACAACGAAATCGAACAACAAAATTGAACAACGAAATCGAACAACGAAATCGAACAACGAATTCGAACAACGAATTCGAACCACGAAATCGAACAAAGAACAACGAAATCTAACAACGAACAACGAAATCTAACAACGAACAACGAATTCGAACAACGAATTCGAACAACGAATTCGAACCACGAAATCGAACAACGAAATCGAACAACGAAATCGAAAAACGAAATCGATCAACGAAATCGAACAATCAAATCGAACAAAGAAAATCGAACAACGAAATCGATCAACGAAATCGAACACGAATTCAAACAACGAAATCGAACAACGAAATCGAACAACGAAATCGAACAACGAAATCGAACTTCGAAATCGAACAACGAAATCGAACAACGAAATCGAACAACGAAATCGAACAACGAAATCGAACAACGAAATCGAACAACAAAATCGAACAACGAAATCGAACAACGAAATCGAACAACGAAATCGAACAACGAAATCGAACAACGAAATCGAACGACGAAATGGAACAACGAAATCGAACAAGAAATCGAACAACGAAATCGAATAACGAATCGAACAACGAAATCGAACAACGAAATCGAACAACGAAATCGAACAACGAATTAGAACAACGAAATAGAACAACGAAATCCAACTTCGAAATCGAACAGCGAAATCGAAATCGAACAACAAACTGAAACCACGAAATCGAACCACAAAATAGAACAACGAAATGGAACGACGCAATCGAACAACGAAATCGAACCACGAAATCGAACAACGAAATCGAACAACGAAATCGAACAACGAAATCGAACAACGAAATCGAACTTCGAAATCGAACAACGAAATCGAACAACGAAATCGAACGAAATCGAACAACGAAATCGAACAACAAAATCGAACAACGAAATCGAACAACGAAATCGAACAACGAATTCGAACAACGAATTCGAACCACGAAATCGAAGAAAGAACAACGAAATCTAACAACGAAATCGAACAACGAAATCGAACAACGAAATCGAACAACTAAATCTAACAACGAACAACGAAATCTAACAACGAAATCGAACAACGAAATCGAACAACGAAATCGAACAACGAAATCGAACAACGAAATCGAACAACGAAATCGAACAACGACATCGAACAACGAAATCGAACAACGAAATCGAACAACGAAATCGAACAACGAAATCGAACAACGAAATCGAACAACGAAATCGAACAACGAAATCGAACAACGAAATCGAACAACGAAATCGAACAACGAAATCGAACAACGAAATCGAACAACGAAATCGAACAACGAAATCGAACAACGAAATCGAACAACGAAATCGAACAACGAAATCGAACAACGAAATCGAACAACGAAATCGAACAACGAAATCGAACAACGAAATCGAACAACGAAATCGAACAACGAAATCGAACAACGAAATCGAATTTCGAAATCGAACAACGAAATCGAACAACGAAATCGAACAACGAATTAGAACAACCAAATAGAACAACGAAATCCAACTTCGAAATCGAACAGCGAAATCGAAATCGAACAACAAACTGAAACCACGAAATCGAACCACAAAATAGAACAACGAAATGGAACGACGCAATCGAACAACGAAATCGAACCACGAAATCGAACAACGAAATCGAACAACGAAATCGAACAACGAATTCGAACAACGAATTCGAACCACGAAATCGAACAACGAAATCGAACGAAATCGAAAAACGAAATCGATCAACGAAATCGAACAATCAAATCGAACAAAGAAAATCGAACAACGAAATCGATCAACGAAATCGAACACGAATTCAAACAACGAAATCGAACAACGAAATCGAACAACGAAATCGAACAACGAAATCGAACTTCGAAATCGAACAACGAAATCGAACAACGAAATCGAACAACGAAATCGAACAACGAAATCGAACAACGAAATCGAACAACAAAATCAAACAACGAAATCGAACAACGAAATCGAACAACGAAATCGAACAACGAAATCGAACGAAATCGAACGACGAAATGGAACAACGAAATCGAACAAGAAATCGAACAACGAAATTGAATAACGAATCGAACAACGAAATCGAACAACGAATTCGAACAACGAAATCGAACAACAAAATTGAACAACGAAATCGAACAACGAAATCGAACAACGAATTAGAACAACCAAATAGAACAACGAAATCCAACTTCGAAATCGAACAGCGAAATCGAAATCGAACAACAAACTGAAACCACGAAATCGAACCACAAAATAGAACAACGAAATGGAACGACGCAATCGAACAACGAAATCGAACCACGAAATCGAACAACGAAATCGAACAACGAAATCGAACAACGAAATCGAACTTCGAAATCGAACAACGAAATCGAACAACGAAATCGAACAACGAAATCGAACAACGAAATCGAACAACAAAATTGAACAACGAAATCGAACAACGAAATCGAACAACGAATTCGAACAACGAATTCGAACCACGAAATCGAACAAAGAACAACGAAATCTAACAACGAACAACGAAATCTAACAACGAAATCGAACAACGAAATCGAACAACGAATTAGAACAACCAAATAGAACAACGAAATCCAACTTCGAAATCGAACAGCGAAATCGAAATCGAACAACAAACTGAAACCACGAAATCGAACCACAAAATAGAACAACGAAATGGAACGACGCAATCGAACAACGAAATCGAACCACGAAATCGAACAACGAAATCGAACAACGAAATCGAACAACGAAATCGAACTTCGAAATCGAACAACGAAATCGAACAACGAAATCGAACGAAATCGAACAACGAAATCGAACAACAAAATCGAACAACGAAATCGAACAACGAAATCGAACAACGAAATCGAACAACGAAATCGAACAACGAAATCGAACAACGAAATCGAACAACGAAATCGAACAACAAAATTGAACAACGAAATCGAACAACGAAATCGAACAACGAATTCGAACAACGAATTCGAACCACGAAATCGAACAAAGAACAACGAAATCTAACAACGAACAACGAAATCTAACAACGAAATCGAACAACGAAATCGAACAACAAAATCGAACAACGAAATCGAACAACGAAATCGAACAACGAAATCGAACAACGAAATCGAACGAAATCGAACGACGAAATCGAACCACAAAATAGAACAACGAAATGGAACGACGCAATCGAACAACGAAATCGAACCACGAAATCGAACAACGAAATCGAACAACGAAATCGAACAACGAAATCGAACTTCGAAATCGAACAACGAAATCGAACAACGAAATCGAACGAAATCGAACAACGAAATCGAACAACAAAATCGAACAACGAAATCGAACAACGAAATCGAACAACGAAATCGAACTTCGAAATCGAACAACGAAATCGAACAACGAAATCCAACTTCGAAATCGAACAGCGAAATCGAAATCGAACAACAAACTGAAACCACGAAATCGAACCACAAAATAGAACAACGAAATGGAACGACGCAATCGAACAACGAAATCGAACCACGAAATCGAACAACGAAATCGAACAACGAAATCGAACAACGAAATCGAACTTCGAAATCGAACAACGAAATCGAACAACGAAATCGAACGAAATCGAACAACGAAATCGAACAACAAAATCGAACAACGAAATCGAACAACGAAATCGAACAACGAAATCGAACTTCGAAATCGAACAACGAAATCGAACAACGAAATCGAACAACGAAATCGAACAACGAAATCGAACTTCGAAATCGAACAACGAAATCGAACAACGAAATCGAACAACGAAATCGAACAACGAAATCGAACAACGAAATCGAACAACAAAATTGAACAACGAAATCGAACAACGAAATCGAACAACGAAATCGAACAACGAAATCGAACAACGAAATCGAACAACAAAATCGAACAACGAAATCGAACAACGAAATCGAACAACGAAATCGAACAACGAAATCGAACAACGAAATCGAACGACGAAATGGAACAACGAAATCGAACAAGAAATCGAACAACGAAATCGAATAACGAATCGAACAACGAAATCGAACAACGAAATCGAACAACGAAATCGAACAACGAATTAGAACAACGAAATAGAACAACGAAATCCAACTTCGAAATCGAACAGCGAAATCGAAATCGAACAACAAACTGAAACCACGAAATCGAACCACAAAATAGAACAACGAAATGGAACGACGCAATCAAACAACGAAATCGAACCACGAAATCGAACAACGAAATCGAACAACGAAATCGAACAACGAAATCGAACTTCGAAATCGAACAACGAAATCGAACAACGAAATCGAACAACGAAATCGAACAACGAAATCGAACAACAAAATCGAACAACGAAATCGAACAACGAAATCGAACAACAAATTCGAACAACGAATTCGAACCACGAAATCGAACAAAGAACAACGAAATCTAACAACGAAATCGAACAACGAAATCGAACAACTAAATCTAACAACGAACAACGAAATCTAACAACGAAATCGAACAACGAAATCGAACAACGAAATCGAACAACGAAATCGAACAACGAAATCGAACAACGAAATCGAACAACGAAATCGAACAACGACATCGAACAACGAAATCGAACAACGAAATCGAACAACGAAATCGAACAACGAAATCGAACAACGAAATCGAACAACGAAATCGAACAACGAAATCGAACAACGAAATCGAACAACGAAATCGAACAACGAAATCGAACAACGAAATCGAACAACGAAATCGAACAACGAAATCGAACAACGAAATCGAACAACGAAATCGAACAACGAAATCGAACAACGAAATCGAACAACGTAATCGAACAACGAAATCGAACAACGAAATCGAACAACGAAATCGAACAACGAAATCGAACAACGAAATCGAACAACGAAATCGAACAACGAAATCGAACAACGAAATCGAACTTCGAAATCGAACAACGAAATCGAACAACGAAATCGAACAACGAAATCGAACAACAAAATCGAACAACAAAATCGAACAACGAAATCGAACAACGAATTCGAACCACGAAATCGAACAAAGAACAACGAAATCTAACAACGAACAACGAATTCGAACAACGAATTCGAACAACGAATTCGAACCACGAAATCGAACAACGAAATCGAACGAAATCGAAAAACGAAATCGATCAACGAAATCGAACAATCAAATCGAACAAAGAAAATCGAACAACGAAATCGATCAACGAAATCGAACACGAATTCAAACAACGAAATCGAACAACGAAATCGAACAACGAAATCGAACTTCGAAATCGAACAACGAAATCGAACAACGAAATCGAACAACGAAATCGAACAACGAAATCGAACAACGAAATCGAACAACGAATTAGAACAACGAAATAGAACAACGAAATCCAACTTCGAAATCGAACAGCGAAATCGAAATCGAACAACAAACTGAAACCAAGAAATCGAACCACGAAATAGAACAACGAAATGGAACAACGCAATCGAACAACGAAATCGAACCACGAAATCATACAACAATATCGAACAACGAAAACGAACAAAGAAATCGAACAACGGAATCGGACAACGAAATCGAACAACGAAATCGAACAACGAAATCGAACAACGAAATCGAACAACGAAATCGAACTTCAAAATCGAACAACGAAATCGAACAACGAAATCGAACAACGAAATCGAACAACGAAATCGAACAACGAATTCGAACAACGAATTCGAACAACGAATTCGAACAACGACATCGAACAACGAAATCGAACAACGAAATCGAACAACGAAATCGAACAACGAAATCGAACAACGAAATCGAACAACAAAATCGAACAACGAAATCGAACAACGAAATCGAACAACGAATTCGAACAACGAATTCGAACAACGACATCGAACAACGAAATCGAACAACGAAATCGAACAACGAAATCGAACAACGAAATCGAACAACGAAATCAAACAACGAAATCGAACAACGAAATCGAATAACGAATCGAACAACGAAATCGAACAACGAAATCGAACAACGAAATCGAACAACGAATTAGAACAACGAAATAGAACAACGAAATCCAACTTCGAAATCGAACAGCGAAATCGAAATCGAACAACAAACTGAAACCACGAAATCGAACCACGAAATAGAACAACGAAATGGAACGACGCAATCAAACAACGAAATCGAACCACGAAATCATACATAATCGAACAACGAAAACGAACAACGAAATCGAACAACGGAAACGGACAACGAGATCGAACAACGAAATCGAACAACGAAATCGAACAACGAAATCGAACAACGAAATCGAATAACGAATCGAACAACGAAATCGAACAACGAAATCGAACAACGAAATCGAACAACGAATTAGAACAACGAAATAGAACAACGAAATCCAACTTCGAAATCGAACAGCGAAATCGAAATCGAACAACAAACTGAAACCAAGAAATCGAACCACGAAATAGAACAACGAAATGGAACAACGCAATCGAACAACGAAATCGAACCACGAAATCATACAACAATATCGAACAACGAAAACGAACAAAGAAATCGAACAACGGAATCGGACAACGAAATCGAACAACGAAATCGAACAACGAAATCGAACAACGAAATCGAACAACGAAATCGAACAACGAAATCGAACTTCAAAATCGAACAACGAAATCGAACAACGAAATCGAACAACGAAATCGAACAACGAAATCGAACAACGAAATCGAACAACGAAATCGAACAACGAATTCGAACAACGAATTCGAACAACGAATTCGAACAACGACATCGAACAACGAAATCGAACAACGAAATCGAACAACGAAATCGAACAACGAAATCGAACAACGAAATCGAACAACGAAATCGAACAACGAAATCGAACAACGAAATCGAACAACGAAATCGAACAACGAAATCGAACAACGAAATCGAACTTCGAAATCGAACAACGAAATCGAACAACGAAATCGAACAACGAAATCGAACAACGAAATCGAACAACTAAATTGAACAACGAAATCGAACAACGAAATCGAACAACGAATTCGAACAACGAATTCGAACCACGAAATCGAACAAAGAACAACGAAATCTAACAACGAACAACGAAATCTAACAACGAACAACGAATTCGAACAACGAATTCGAACAACGAATTCGAACCACGAAATCGAACAACGAAATCGAACAACGAAATCGAAAAACGAAATCGATCAACGAAATCGAACAATCAAATCGAACAAAGAAAATCGAACAACGAAATCGAATTTCGAAATCGAACAACGAAATCGAACAACGAAATCGAACAACGAAATCGAACAACGAAATCGAACAACAAAATCGAACAACGAAATCGAACAACGAAATCGAACAACGAATTCGAACAACGAATTCGAACCACGAAATCGAACAAAGAACAACGAAATCTAACAACGAACAACGAATTCGAACAACGAATTCGAACAACGAATTCGAACCACGAAATCGAACAACGAAATCGAACGAAATCGAAAAACGAAATCGATCAACGAAATCGAACAATCAAATCGAACAAAGAAAATCGAACAACGAAATCGATCAACGAAATCGAACACGAATTCAAACAACGAAATCGAACAACGAAATCGAACAACGAAATCGAACAACGAAATCGAACTTCGAAATCGAACAACGAAATCGAACAACGAAATCGAACAACGAAATCGAACAACGAAATCGAACAACGAAATCGAACAACAAAATCGAACAACGAAATCGAACAACGAAATCGAACAACGAAATCGAACGAAATCGAACGACGAAATGGAAGAACGAAATCGAACAAGAAATCGAACAACGAAATCGAATAACGAATCGAACAACGAAATCGAACAACGAAATCGAACAACGAAATCGAACAACAAAATTGAACAACGAAATCGAACAACGAAATCGAACAACGAATTCGAACAACGAATTCGAACCACGAAATCGAACAACGAAATCGAATAACGAATCGAACAACGAAATCGAACAACGAAATCGAACAACGAAATCGAACAACGAATTAGAACAACCAAATAGAACAACGAAATCCAACTTCGAAATCGAACAGCGAAATCGAAATCGAACAACAAACTGAAACCACGAAATCGAACCACAAAATAGAACAACGAAATGGAACGACGCAATCGAACAACGAAATCGAACCACGAAATCGAACAACGAAATCGAACAACGAAATCGAACAACGAAATCGAACTTCGAAATCGAACAACGAAATCGAACAACGAAATCGAACGAAATCGAACAACGAAATCGAACAACAAAATCGAACAACGAAATCGAACAACGAAATCGAACAACGAAATCGAACTTCGAAATCGAACAACGAAATCGAACAACGAAATCGAACAACGAAATCGAACAACGAAATCGAACAACAAAATTGAACAACGAAATCGAACAACGAAATCGAACAACGAATTCGAACAACGAATTCGAACCACGAAATCGAACAAAGAACAACGAAATCTAACAACGAACAACGAAATCTAACAACGAAATCGAACAACGAAATCGAACAACGAAATCGAACAACAAAATCGAACAACGAAATCGAACAACGAAATCGAACAACGAAATCGAACAACGAAATCGAACGAAATCGAACGACGAAATCGAACCACAAAATAGAACAACGAAATGGAACGACGCAATCGAACAACGAAATCGAACCACGAAATCGAACAACGAAATCGAACAACGAAATCGAACAACGAAATCGAACTTCGAAATCGAACAACGAAATCGAACAACGAAATCGAACGAAATCGAACAACGAAATCGAACAACAAAATCGAACAACGAAATCGAACAACGAAATCGAACAACGAAATCGAACTTCGAAATCGAACAACGAAATCGAACAACGAAATCGAACGAAATCGAACAACGAAATCGAACAACAAAATCGAACAACGAAATCGAACAACGAAATCGAACAACTAAATCGAACTTCGAAATCGAACAACGAAATCGAACAACGAAATCGAACAACGAAATCGAACTTCGAAATCGAACAACGAAATCGAACAACGAAATCGAACAACGAAATCGAACAACGAAATCGAACAACGAAATCGAACAACGAAATCGAACAACAAAATTGAACAACGAAATCGAACAACGAAATCGAACAACGAAATCGAACAACGAAATCGAACAACGAAATCGAACAACAAAATCGAACAACGAAATCGAACAACGAAATCGAACAACGAAATCGAACAACAAATTGGAACAACGAATTCGAACCACGAAATCGAACAAAGAACAACGAAATCTAACAACGAAATCGAACAACTAAATCTAACAACGAACAACGAAATCTAACAACGAAATCGAACAACGAAATCGAACAACGAAATCGAACAACGAAATCGAACAACGAAATCGAACAACGAAATCGAACAACGACATCGAACAACGAAATCGAACAACGAAATCGAACAACGAAATCGAACAACGAAATCGAACAACGAAATCGAACAACGAAATCGAACAACGAAATCGAACAACGAAATCGAACAACGAAATCGAACAACGAAATCGAACAACGAAATCGAACAACGAAATCGAAAAACGAAATCGAACAACGAAATCGAACAACGAAATGGAACAACGAAATCGAACAACGAAATCGAACAACGTAATCGAACAACGAAATCGAACAACGAAATCGAACAACGAAATCGAACAACGAAATCGAACAACGAAATCGAACAACGAAATCGAACAACGAAATCGAACAACGAAATCGAACTTCGAAATCGAACAACGAAATCGAACAACGAAATCGAACAACGAAATCGAACAACGAAATCGAACAACAAAATCGAACAACGAAATCGAACAACGAAATCGAACAACGAATTCGAACAACGAATTCGAACCACGAAATCGAACAAAGAACAACGAAATCTAACAACGAACAACGAATTCGAACAACGAATTCGAACAACGATTTCGAACCACGAAATCGAACAACGAAATCGAACGAAATCGAAAAACGAATTCGATCAACGAAATCGAACAATCAAATCGAACAAAGAAAATCGAACAACGAAATCGATCAACGAAATCGAACACGAATTCAAACAACGAAATCGAACAACGAAATCGAACAACGAAATCGAACAACGAAATCGAACTTCGAAATCGAACAACGAAATCGAACAACGAAATCGAACAACGAAATCGAACAACGAAATCGAACAACGAAATCGAACAACGAATTAGAACAACGAAATAGAACAACGAAATCCAACTTCGAAATCGAACAGCGAAATCGAAATCGAACAACAAACTGAAACCAAGAAATCGAACCACGAAATAGAACAACGAAATGGAACAACGCAATCGAACAACGAATTCGAACCACGAAATCATACAACAATATCGAACAACGAAAACGAACAAAGAAATCGAACAACGGAATCGGACAACGAAATCGAACAACGAAATCGAACAACGAAATCGAACAACGAAATCGAACAACGAAATCGAACTTCAAAATCGAACAACGAAATCGAACAACGAAATCGAACAACGAAATCGAACAACGAAATCGAACAACGAATTCGAACAACGAATTCGAACAACGAATTCGAACAACGACATCGAACAACGAAATCGAACAACGAAATCGAACAACGAAATCGAACAACGAAATCGAACAACGAAATCGAACAACAAAATCGAACAACGAAATCGAACAACGAAATCGAACAACGAATTCGAACAACGAATTCGAACAACGACATCGAACAACGAAATCGAACAACGAAATCGAACAACGAAATCGAACAACGAAATCGAACAACGAAATCGAACAACGAAATCGAACAACGAAATCGAACAACGAAATCGAACAACAAAATCGAACAACGAAATCGAACAACGAAATCGAACAACGAAATCGAACAACAAATTGGAACAACGAATTCGAACCACGAAATCGAACAAAGAACAACGAAATCTAACAACGAAATCGAACAACTAAATCTAACAACGAACAACGAAATCTAACAACGAAATCGAACAACGAAATCGAACAACGAAATCGAACAACGAAATCGAACAACGAAATCGAACAACGAAATCGAACAACGACATCGAACAACGAAATCGAACAACGAAATCGAACAACGAAATCGAACAACGAAATCGAACAACGAAATCGAACAACGAAATCGAACAACGAAATCGAACAACGAAATCGAACAACGAAATCGAACAACGAAATCGAACAACGAAATCGAACAACGAAATCGAAAAACGAAATCGAACAACGAAATCGAACAACGAAATGGAACAACGAAATCGAACAACGAAATCGAACAACGTAATCGAACAACGAAATCGAACAACGAAATCGAACAACGAAATCGAACAACGAAATCGAACAACGAAATCGAACAACGAAATCGAACAACGAAATCGAACAACGAAATCGAACTTCGAAATCGAACAACGAAATCGAACAACGAAATCGAACAACGAAATCGAACAACGAAATCGAACAACAAAATCGAACAACGAAATCGAACAACGAAATCGAACAACGAATTCGAACAACGAATTCGAACCACGAAATCGAACAAAGAACAACGAAATCTAACAACGAACAACGAATTCGAACAACGAATTCGAACAACGATTTCGAACCACGAAATCGAACAACGAAATCGAACGAAATCGAAAAACGAATTCGATCAACGAAATCGAACAATCAAATCGAACAAAGAAAATCGAACAACGAAATCGATCAACGAAATCGAACACGAATTCAAACAACGAAATCGAACAACGAAATCGAACAACGAAATCGAACAACGAAATCGAACTTCGAAATCGAACAACGAAATCGAACAACGAAATCGAACAACGAAATCGAACAACGAAATCGAACAACGAAATCGAACAACGAATTAGAACAACGAAATAGAACAACGAAATCCAACTTCGAAATCGAACAGCGAAATCGAAATCGAACAACAAACTGAAACCAAGAAATCGAACCACGAAATAGAACAACGAAATGGAACAACGCAATCGAACAACGAATTCGAACCACGAAATCATACAACAATATCGAACAACGAAAACGAACAAAGAAATCGAACAACGAAATCGAACAACGAAATCGAACAACGAAATCGAACAACGAAATCGAACTTCAAAATCGAACAACGAAATCGAACAACGAAATCGAACAACGAAATCGAACAACGAAATCGAACAACGAATTCGAACAACGAATTCGAACAACGAATTCGAACAACGACATCGAACAACGAAATCGAACAACGAAATCGAACAACGAAATCGAACAACGAAATCGAACAACGAAATCGAACAACAAAATCGAACAACGAAATCGAACAACGAAATCGAACAACGAATTCGAACAACGAATTCGAACAACGACATCGAACAACGAAATCGAACAACGAAATCGAACAACGAAATCGAACAACGAAATCGAACAACGAAATCGAACAACGAAATCGAACAACGAAATCGAATAACGAATCGAACAACGAAATCGAACAACGAAATCGAACAACGAAATCGAACAACGAATTAGAACAACGAAATAGAACAACGAAATCCAACTTCGAAATCGAACAGCGAAATCGAAATCGAACAACAAACTGAAACCACGAAATCGAACCACGAAATAGAACAACGAAATGGAACGACGCAATCAAACAACGAAATCGAACCACGAAATCATACAATATCGAACAACGAAAACGAACAACGAAATCGAACAACGGAAACGGACAACGAGATCGAACAACGAAATCGAACAACGAAATCGAACAACGAATTCGAACAACGAATTCGAACAACGACATCGAACAACGAAATCGAACAACGAAATCGAACAACGAAATCGAACAACGAAATCGAACAACGAAATCGAATAACGAATCGAACAACGAAATCGAACAACGAAATCGAACAACGAAATCGAACAACGAATTAGAACAACGAAATAGAACAACGAAATCCAACTTCGAAATCGAACAGCGAAATCGAAATCGAACAACAAACTGAAACCACGAAATCGAACCACGAAATAGAACAACGAAATGGAACGACGCAATCAAACAACGAAATCGAACCACGAAATCATACAATATCGAACAACGAAAACGAACAACGAAATCGAACAACGGAAACGGACAACGAGATCGAACAACGAAATCGAACAACGAAATCGAACAACGAAATCGAACAACGAAATCGAATAACGAATCGAACAACGAAATCGAACAACGAAATCGAACAACGAAATCGAACAACGAATTAGAACAACGAAATAGAACAACGAAATCCAACTTCGAAATCGAACAGCGAAATCGAAATCGAACAACAAACTGAAACCAAGAAATCGAACCACGAAATAGAACAACGAAATGGAACAACGCAATCGAACAACGAAATCGAACCACGAAATCATACAACAATATCGAACAACGAAAACGAACAAAGAAATCGAACAACGGAATCGGACAACGAAATCGAACAACGAAATCGAACAACGAAATCGAACAACGAAATCGAACAACGAAATCGAACAACGAAATCGAACTTCAAAATCGAACAACGAAATCGAACAACGAAATCGAACAACGAAATCGAACAACAAAATCGAACAACGAAATCGAACAACGAAATCGAACAACGAATTCGAACAACGAATTCGAACAACGAATTCGAACAACGACATCGAACAACGAAATCGAACAACGAAATCGAACAACGAAATCGAACAACGAAATCGAACAACGAAATCGAACAACGAAATCGAACAACGAAATCGAACAACGAAATCGAACAACGAAATCGAACAACGAAATCGAACAACGAAATCGAACTTCGAAATCGAACAACGAAATCGAACAACGAAATCGAACAACGAAATCGAACAACGAAATCGAACAACAAAATTGAACAACGAAATCGAACAACGAAATCGAACAACGAATTCGAACAACGAATTCGAACCACGAAATCGAACAACGAAATCGAACAACGAAATCGAAAAACGAAATCGATCAACGAAATCGAACAATCAAATCGAACAAAGAAAATCGAACAACGAAATCGATCAACGAAATCGAACACGAATTCAAACAACGAAATCGAACAACGAAATCGAACTTCGAAATCGAACAACGAAATCGAACAACGAAATCGAACAACGAAATCGAACAACGAAATCGAACAACAAAATCGAACAACGAAATCGAACAACGAAATCGAACAACGAAATCGAACAACGAAATCGAACGACGAAATGGAACAACGAAATCGAACAAGAAATCGAACAACGAAATCGAATAACGAATCGAACAACGAAATCGAACAACGAAATCGAACAACGAAATCGAACAACGAATTAGAACAACGAAATAGAACAACGAAATCCAACTTCGAAATCGAACAGCGAAATCGAAATCGAACAACAAACTGAAACCACGAAATCGAACCACAAAATAGAACAACGAAATGGAACGACGCAATCGAACAACGAAATCGAACCACGAAATCGAACAACGAAATCGAACAACGAAATCGAACAACGAAATCGAACTTCGAAATCGAACAACGAAATCGAACAACGAAATCGAACAACGAAATCGAACAACGAAATCGAACAACAAAATCGAACAACGAAATCGAACAACGAAATCGAACAACGAATTCGAACAAAGAATTCGAACCACGAAATCGAACAAAGAACAACGAAATCTAACAACGAAATCGAACAACGAAATCGAACAACGAAATCGAACAACTAAATCTAACAACGAACAACGAAATCTAACAACGAAATCGAACAACGAAATCGAACAACGAAATCGAACAACAAAATCGAACAACGAAATCGAACAACGAAATCGAACAACGAATTCGAACAACGAAATCGAACAACGAAATCTAACAACGAACAACGAAATCGAACAACGAAATCGAACAACGAAATCGAACAACGAAATGGAACAACGAAATCGAACAACGAAATCGAATAACGAATCGAACAACGAAATCGAACAACGAAATCGAACAACGAAATCGAACAACGAAATCGAACAACGAAATCGAACAACGAAATCGAACAACGAAATCGAACAACGAAATCGAACAACGAAATCGAACTTCGAAATCGAACAACGAAATCGAACAACGAAATCGAACAACGAAATCGAACAACGAAATCGAACAACAAAATTGAACAACGAAATCGAACAACGAAATCGAACAACGAATTCGAACAACGAATTCGAACCACGAAATCGAACAAAGAACAACGAAATCTAACAACGAACAACGAAATCTAACAACGAACAACGAATTCGAACAACGAATTCGAACAACGAATTCGAACCACGAAATCGAACAACGAAATCGAACAACGAAATCGAAAAACGAAATCGATCAACGAAATCGAACAATCAAATCGAACAAAGAAAATCGAACAACGAAATCGATCAACGAAATCGAACACGAATTCAAACAACGAAATCGAACAACGAAATCGAACAACGAAATCGAACAACGAAATCGAACTTCGAAATCGAACAACGAAATCGAACAACGAAATCGAACAACGAAATCGAACATCGAAATCGAACAACGAAATCGAACAACAAAATCGAACAACGAAATCGAACAACGAAATCGAACAACGAAATCGAACAACGAAATCGAACAACGAAATCGAACGACGAAATGGAACAACGAAATCGAACAAGAAATCGAACAACGAAATCGAATAACGAATCGAACAACGAAATCGAACAACGAAATCGAACAACGAAATCGAACAACGAATTAGAACAACGAAATAGAACAACGAAATCCAACTTCGAAATCGAACAGCGAAATCGAAATCGAACAACAAACTGAAACCACGAAATCGAACCACAAAATAGAACAACGAAATGGAACGACGCAATCGAACAACGAAATCGAACCACGAAATCGAACAACGAAATCGAACAACGAAATCGAACAACGAAATCGAACAACGAAATCGAACAACGAAATCGAACAACGAAATCGAACAACGAAATCGAACAACGAAATCGAACAACGAAATCGAACAACGAAATCGAACAACGAAATCGAACAACGAAATCGAACAACGAAATCGAACAACGAAATCGAACAACGAAATCGAACAACGAAATCGAACAACGAAATCGAACAACGAAATCGAACAACGAAATCGAACAACAAAATCGAACAACGAAATCGAACAACGAAATCGAACAACGAATTCGAACAACGAATTCGAACCACGAAATCGAACAAAGAACAACGAAATCTAACAACGAAATCGAACAACGAAATCGAACAACGAAATCGAACAACTAAATCTAACAACGAACAACGAAATCTAACAACGAAATCGAACAACGAAATCGAACAACGAAATCGAACAACAAAATCGAACAACGAAATCGAACAACGAAATCGAACAACGAATTCGAACAACGAAATCGAACAACGAAATCTAACAACGAACAACGAAATCGAACAACGAAATCGAACAACGAAATCGAACAACGAAATGGAACAACGAAATCGAACAACGAAATCGAATAACGAATCGAACAACGAAATCGAACAACGAAATCGAACAACGAAATCGAACAACGAAATCGAACAACGAAATCGAACAACGAAATCGAACAACGAAATCGAACAACGAAATCGAACAACGAAATCGAACTTCGAAATCGAACAACGAAATCGAACAACGAAATCGAACAACGAAATCGAACAACGAAATCGAACAACAAAATTGAACAACGAAATCGAACAACGAAATCGAACAACGAATTCGAACAACGAATTCGAACCACGAAATCGAACAAAGAACAACGAAATCTAACAACGAACAACGAAATCTAACAACGAACAACGAATTCGAACAACGAATTCGAACAACGAATTCGAACCACGAAATCGAACAACGAAATCGAACAACGAAATCGAAAAACGAAATCGATCAACGAAATCGAACAATCAAATCGAACAAAGAAAATCGAACAACGAAATCGATCAACGAAATCGAACACGAATTCAAACAACGAAATCGAACAACGAAATCGAACAACGAAATCGAACAACGAAATCGAACTTCGAAATCGAACAACGAAATCGAACAACGAAATCGAACAACGAAATCGAACATCGAAATCGAACAACGAAATCGAACAACAAAATCGAACAACGAAATCGAACAACGAAATCGAACAACGAAATCGAACAACGAAATCGAACAACGAAATCGAACGACGAAATGGAACAACGAAATCGAACAAGAAATCGAACAACGAAATCGAATAACGAATCGAACAACGAAATCGAACAACGAAATCGAACAACGAAATCGAACAACGAATTAGAACAACGAAATAGAACAACGAAATCCAACTTCGAAATCGAACAGCGAAATCGAAATCGAACAACAAACTGAAACCACGAAATCGAACCACAAAATAGAACAACGAAATGGAACGACGCAATCGAACAACGAAATCGAACCACGAAATCGAACAACGAAATCGAACAACGAAATCGAACAACGAAATCGAACAACGAAATCGAACAACGAAATCGAACAACGAAATCGAACAACGAAATCGAACAACGAAATCGAACAACGAAATCGAACAACGAAATCGAACAACGAAATCGAACAACGAAATCGAACAACGAAATCGAACAACGAAATCGAACAACGAAATCGAACAACGAAATCGAACAACGAAATCGAACAACGTAATCGAACAACGAAATCGAACAACGAAATCGAACAACGAAATCGAACAACGAAATCGAACAACGAAATCGAACAACGAAATCGAACAACGAAATCGAACAACGAAATCGAACTTCGAAATCGAACAACGAAATCGAACAACGAAATCGAACAACGAAATCGAACAACGAAATCGAACAACGAATTAGAACAACGAAATAGAACAACGAAATCCAACTTCGAAATCGAACAGCGAAATCGAAATCGAACAACAAACTGAAACCACGAAATCGAACCACGAAATAAAACAACGAAATGGAACGACGCAATCAAACAACGAAATCGAACCACGAAATCATACATAATCGAACAACGAAAACGAACAACGAAATCGAACAACGGAAACGGACAACGAGATCGAACAACGAAATCGAACAACGAAATCGAACAACGAAATCGAACAACGAAATCGAATAACGAATCGAACAACGAAATCGAACAACGAAATCGAACAACGAAATCGAACAACGAATTAGAACAACGAAATAGAACAACGAAATCCAACTTCGAAATCGAACAGCGAAATCGAAATCGAACAACAAACTGAAACCAAGAAATCGAACCACGAAATAGAACAACGAAATGGAACAACGCAATCGAACAACGAAATCGAACCACGAAATCATACAACAATATCGAACAACGAAAACGAACAAAGAAATCGAACAACGGAATCGGACAACGAAATCGAACAACGAAATCGAACAACGAAATCGAACAACGAAATCGAACAACGAAATCGAACAACGAAATCGAACTTCAAAATCGAACAACGAAATCGAACAACGAAATCGAACAACGAAATCGAACAACGAAATCGAACAACGAAATCGAACAACGAAATCGAACAACGAATTCGAACAACGAATTCGAACAACGAATTCGAACAACGACATCGAACAACGAAATCGAACAACGAAATCGAACAACGAAATCGAACAACGAAATCGAACAACGAAATCGAACAACGAAATCGAACAACGAAATCGAACAACGAAATCGAACAACGAAATCGAACAACGAAATCGAACAACGAAATCGAACAACGAAATCGAACTTCGAAATCGAACAACGAAATCGAACAACGAAATCGAACAACGAAATCGAACAACAAAATTGAACAACGAAATCGAACAACGAAATCGAACAACGAATTCGAACAACGAATTCGAACCACGAAATCGAACAAAGAACAACGAAATCTAACAACGAACAACGAAATCTAACAACGAACAACGAATTCGAACAACGAATTCGAACAACGAATTCGAACCACGAAATCGAACAACGAAATCGAACAACGAAATCGAAAAACGAAATCGATCAACGAAATCGAACAATCAAATCGAACAAAGAAAATCGAACAACGAAATCGAATTTCGAAATCGAACAACGAAATCGAACAACGAAATCGAACAACGAAATCGAACAACGAAATCGAACAACAAAATCGAACAATCAAATCGAACAAAGAAAATCGAACAACGAAATCGATCAACGAAATCGAACACGAATTCAAACAACGAAATCGAACAACGAAATCGAACAACGAAATCGAACAACGAAATCGAACTTCGAAATCGAACAACGAAATCGAACAACGAAATCGAACAACGAAATCGAACAACGAAATCGAACAACGAAATCGAACAACGAAATCGAACAACAAAATCGAACAACGAAATCGAACAACGAAATCGAACAACGAAATCGAACAACGAAATCGAACGAAATCGAACGACGAAATGGAACAACGAAATCGAACAAGAAATCGAACAACGAAATCGAATAACGAATCGAACAACGAAATCGAACAACGAAATCGAACAACGAAATCGAACAACAAAATTGAACAACGAAATCGAACAACGAAATCGAACAACGAATTCGAACAACGAATTCGAACCACGAAATCGAACAACGAAATCGAATAACGAATCGAACAACGAAATCGAACAACGAAATCGAACAACGAAATCGAACAACGAATTAGAACAACCAAATAGAACAACGAAATCCAACTTCGAAATCGAACAGCGAAATCGAAATCGAACAACAAACTGAAACCACGAAATCGAACCACAAAATAGAACAACGAAATGGAACGACGCAATCGAACAACGAAATCGAACCACGAAATCGAACAACGAAATCGAACAACGAAATCGAACAACGAAATCGAACTTCGAAATCGAACAACGAAATCGAACAACGAAATCGAACGAAATCGAACAACGAAATCGAACAACAAAATCGAACAACGAAATCGAACAACGAAATCGAACAACGAAATCGAACTTCGAAATCGAACAACGAAATCGAACAACGAAATCGAACAACGAAATCGAACAACGAATTCGAACCACGAAATCGAACAAAGAACAACGAAATCTAACAACGAACAACGAAATCTAACAACGAAATCGAACAACGAAATCGAACAACGAAATCGAACAACAAAATCGAACAACGAAATCGAACAACGAAATCGAACAACGAAATCGAACAACGAAATCGAACGAAATCGAACGACGAAATCGAACCACAAAATAGAACAACGAAATGGAACGACGCAATCGAACAACGAAATCGAACCACGAAATCGAACAACGAAATCGAACAACGAAATCGAACTTCGAAATCGAACAACGAAATCGAACAACGAAATCGAACGAAATCGAACAACGAAATCGAACAACAAAATCGAACAACGAAATCGAACAACGAAATCGAACAACGAAATCGAACTTCGAAATCGAACAACGAAATCGAACAACGAAATCCAACTTCGAAATCGAACAGCGAAATCGAAATCGAACAACAAACTGAAACCACGAAATCGAACCACAAAATAGAACAACGAAATGGAACGACGCAATCGAACAACGAAATCGAACCACGAAATCGAACAACGAAATCGAACAACGAAATCGAACAACGAAATCGAACTTCGAAATCGAACAACGAAATCGAACAACGAAATCGAACGAAATCGAACAACGAAATCGAACAACAAAATCGAACAACGAAATCGAACAACGAAATCGAACAACGAAATCGAACTTCGAAATCGAACAACGAAATCGAACAACGAAATCGAACAACGAAATCGAACTTCGAAATCGAACAACGAAATCGAACAACGAAATCGAACAACGAAATCGAACAACGAAATCGAACAACGAAATCGAACAACGAAATCGAACAACAAAATTGAACAACGAAATCGAACAACGAAATCGAACAACGAAATCGAACAACGAAATCGAACAACGAAATCGAACAACAAAATCGAACAACGAAATCGAACAACGAAATCGAACAACGAAATCGAACAACAAATTGGAACAACGAATTCGAACCACGAAATCGAACAAAGAACAACGAAATCTAACAACGAAATCGAACAACGAAATCGAACAACTAAATCTAACAACGAACAACGAAATCTAACAACGAAATCGAACAACGAAATCGAACAACGAAATCGAACAACGAAATCGAACAACGAAATCGAACAACGACATCGAACAACGAAATCGAACAACGAAATCGAACAACGAAATCGAACAACGAAATCGAACAACGAAATCGAACAACGAAATCGAACAACGAAATCGAACAACGAAATCGAACAACGAAATCGAACAACGAAATCGAACAACGAAATCGAACAACGAAATCGAACAACGAAATCGAACAACGAAATCGAACAACGAAATCGAACAACGAAATCGAACAACGAAATCGAACAACGTAATCGAACAACGAAATCGAACAACGAAATCGAACAACGAAATCGAACAACGAAATCGAACAACGAAATCGAACAACGAAATCGAACAACGAAATCGAACAACGAAATCGAACTTCGAAATCGAACAACGAAATCGAACAACGAAATCGAACAACGAAATCGAACAACGAAATCGAACAACAAAATCGAACAACGAAATCGAACAACGAAATCGAACAACGAATTCGAACAACGAATTCGAACCACGAAATCGAACAAAGAACAACGAAATCTAACAACGAACAACGAATTCGAACAACGAATTCGAACAACGAATTCGAACCACGAAATCGAACAACGAAATCGAACGAAATCGAAAAACGAAATCGATCAACGAAATCGAACAATCAAATCGAACAAAGAAAATCGAACAACGAAATCGATCAACGAAATCGAACACGAATTCAAACAACGAAATCGAACAACGAAATCGAACAACGAAATCGAACAACGAAATCGAACTTCGAAATCGAACAACGAATTCGAACAACGAAATCGAACAACGAAATCGAACAACGAAATCGAACAACGAATTAGAACAACGAAATAGAACAACGAAATCCAACTTCGAAATCGAACAGCGAAATCGAAATCGAACAACAAACTGAAACCAAGAAATCGAACCACGAAATAGAACAACGAAATGGAACAACGCAATCGAACAACGAATTCGAACCACGAAATCATACAACAATATCGAACAACGAAAACGAACAAAGAAATCGAACAACGGAATCGGACAACGAAATCGAACAACGAAATCGAACAACGAAATCGAACAACGAAATCGAACAACGAAATCGAACTTCAAAATCGAACAACGAAATCGAACAACGAAATCGAACAACGAAATCGAACAACGAAATCGAACAACGAAATCGAACAACGAATTCGAACAACGAATTCGAACAACGAATTCGAACAACGACATCGAACAACGAAATCGAACAACGAAATCGAACAACGAAATCGAACAACGAAATCGAACAACGAAATCGAACAACAAAATCGAACAACGAAATCGAACAACGAATTCGAACAACGAATTCGAACAACGACATCGAACAACGAAATCGAACAACGAAATCGAACAACGAAATCGAACAACGAAATCGAACAACGAAATCGAACAACGAAATCGAACAACGAAATCGAATAACGAATCGAACAACGAAATCGAACAACGAAATCGAACAACGAAATCGAACAACGAATTAGAACAACGAAATAGAACAACGAAATCCAACTTCGAAATCGAACAGCGAAATCGAAATCGAACAACAAACTGAAACCACGAAATCGAACCACGAAATAGAACAACGAAATGGAACGACGCAATCAAACAACGAAATCGAACCACGAAATCATACAATATCGAACAACGAAAACGAACAACGAAATCGAACAACGGAAACGGACAACGAGATCGAACAACGAAATCGAACAACGAAATCGAACAACGAAATCGAACAACGAAATCGAATAACGAATCGAACAACGAAATCGAACAACGAAATCGAACAACGAAATCGAACAACGAATTAGAACAACGAAATAGAACAACGAAATCCAACTTCGAAATCGAACAGCGAAATCGAAATCGAACAACAAACTGAAACCAAGAAATCGAACCACGAAATAGAACAACGAAATGGAACAACGCAATCGAACAACGAAATCGAACCACGAAATCATACAACAATATCGAACAACGAAAACGAACAAAGAAATCGAACAACGGAATCGGACAACGAAATCGAACAACGAAATCGAACAACGAAATCGAACAACGAAATCGAACAACGAAATCGAACAACGAAATCGAACTTCAAAATCGAACAACGAAATCGAACAACGAAATCGAACAACGAAATCGAAAAACGAAATCGAACAACGAAATCGAACAACGAAATCGAACAACGAATTCGAACAACGAATTCGAACAACGAATTCGAACAACGACATCGAACAACGAAATCGAACAACGAAATCGAACAACGAAATCGAACAACGAAATCGAACAACGAAATCGAACAACGAAATCGAACAACGAAATCGAACAACGAAATCGAACAACGAAATCGAACTTCGAAATCGAACAACGAAATCAAACAACGAAATCGAACAACGAATTCGAACAACGAATTCGAACCACGAAATCGAACAAAGAACAACGAAATCTAACAACTAACAACGAACAACGAATTCGAACAACGAATTCGAACAACGAATTCGAACCACGAAATCGAACAACGAAATCGAACAACGAAATCGAAAAACGAAATCGATCAACGAAATCGAACAATCAAATCGAACAAAGAAAATCGAACAACGAAATCGATCAACGAAATCGAACACGAATTCAAACAACGAAATCGAACAACGAAATCGAACAACGAAATCGAACAACGAAATCGAACTTTGAAATCGAACAACGAAATCGAACAACGAAATCGAACAACGAAATCGAACAACGAAATCGAACAACAAAATCGAACAACGAAATCGAACAACGAAATCGAACAACGAAATCGAACAACGAAATCGAACAACGAAATCGAACGACGAAATGGAACAACGAAATCGAACAAGAAATCGAACAACGAAATCGAATAACGAATCGAACAACGAAATCGAACAACGAAATCGAACAACGAAATCGAACAACGAATTAGAACAACGAAATAGAACAACGAAATCCAACTTCGAAATCGAACAGCGAAATCGAAATCGAACAACAAACTGAAACCACGAAATCGAACCACAAAATAGAACAACGAAATGGAACGACGCAATCGAACAACGAAATCGAACCACGAAATCGAACAACGAAATCGAACAACGAAATCGAACAACGAAATCGAACTTCGAAATCGAACAACGAAATCGAACAACGAAATCGAACAACGAAATCGAACAACGAAATCGAACAACAAAATCGAACAACGAAATCGAACAACGAAATCGAACAACGAATTCGAACAACGAATTCGAACCACGAAATCGAACAAAGAACAACGAAATCTAACAACGAAATCGAACAACGAAATCGAACAACGAAATCGAACAACTAAATCTAACAACGAACAACGAAATCTAACAACGAAATCGAACAACGAAATCGAACAACGAAATCGAACAACAAAATCGAACAACGAAATCGAACAACGAAATCGAACAACGAATTCGAACAACGAAATCGAACAACGAAATCTAACAACGAACAACGAAATCGAACAACGAAATCGAACAACGAAATCGAACAACGAAATGGAACAACGAAATCGAACAACGAAATCGAATAACGAATCGAACAACGAAATCGAACAACGAAATCGAACAACGAAATCGAACAACGAAATCGAACAACGAAATCGAACAACGAAATCGAACAACGAAATCGAACAACGAAATCGAACTTCGAAATCGAACAACGAAATCGAACAACGAAATCGAACAACGAAATCGAACAACGAAATCGAACAACAAAATTGAACAACGAAATCGAACAACGAAATCGAACAACGAATTCGAACAACGAATTCGAACCACGAATTCGAACAAAGAACAACGAAATCTAACAACGAACAACGAAATCTAACAACGAACAACGAATTCGAACAACGAATTCGAACAACGAATTCGAACCACGAAATCGAACAACGAAATCGAACAACGAAATCGAAAAACGAAATCGATCAACGAAATCGAACAATCAAATCGAACAAAGAAAATCGAACAACGAAATCGATCAACGAAATCGAACACGAATTCAAACAACGAAATCGAACAACGAAATCGAACAACGAAATCGAACAACGAAATCGAACTTGGAAATCGAACAACGAAATCGAACAACGAAATCGAACAACGAAATCGAACATCGAAATCGAACAACGAAATCGAACAACGAAATCGAACAACGAAATCGAACAACGAAATCGAACAACGAAATCGAACAACGAAATCGAACAACGAAATCGAACAACGAAATCGAACAACGAAATCGAACAACAAAATCGAACAACGAAATCGAACAACGAAATCGAACAACGAATTCGAACAACGAATTCGAACCACGAAATCGAACAAAGAACAACGAAATCTAACAACGAAATCGAACAACGAAATCGAACAACGAAATCGAACAACTAAATCTAACAACGAACAACGAAATCTAACAACGAAATCGAACAACGAAATCGAACAACGAAATCGAACAACAAAATCGAACAACGAAATCGAACAACGAAATCGAACAACGAATTCGAACAACGAAATCGAACAACGAAATCTAACAACGAACAACGAAATCGAACAACGAAATCGAACAACGAAATCGAACAACGAAATGGAACAACGAAATCGAACAACGAAATCGAATAACGAATCGAACAACGAAATCGAACAACGAAATCGAACAACGAAATCGAACAACGAAATCGAACAACGAAATCGAACAACGAAATCGAACAACGAAATCGAACAACGAAATCGAACAACGAAATCGAACTTCGAAATCGAACAACGAAATCGAACAACGAAATCGAACAACGAAATCGAACAACGAAATCGAACAACAAAATTGAACAACGAAATCGAACAACGAAATCGAACAACGAATTCGAACAACGAATTCGAACCACGAAATCGAACAAAGAACAACGAAATCTAACAACGAACAACGAAATCTAACAACGAACAACGAATTCGAACAACGAATTCGAACAACGAATTCGAACCACGAAATCGAACAACGAAATCGAACAACGAAATCGAACAACGAAATCGAACAACAAAATCGAACAACGAAATCGAACAACGAAATCGAACAACGAAATCGAACAACGAAATCGAACAACGAAATCGAACAACGAAATCGAACAACGAAATCGAACTTCGAAATCGAACAACGAAATCGAACAACGAAATCGAACAACGAAATCGAACAACGAAATCGAACAACGAATTAGAACAACGAAATAGAACAACGAAATCGAACAACGAAATCGAACAACGAAATCGAACAACGAAATCGAACGACGAAATGGAACAACGAAATCGAACAAGAAATCGAACAACGAAATCGAATAACGAATCGAACAACGAAATCGAACAACGAAATCGAACAACGAAATCGAACAACGAATTAGAACAACGAAATAGAACAACGAAATCCAACTTCGAAATCGAACAGCGAAATCGAAATCGAACAACAAACTGAAACCACGAAATCGAACCACAAAATAGAACAACGAAATGGAACGACGCAATCGAACAACGAAATCGAACCACGAAATCGAACAACGAAATCGAACAACGAAATCGAACAACGAAATCGAACTTCGAAATCGAACAACGAAATCGAACAACGAAATCGAACAACGAAATCGAACAACGAAATCGAACAACAAAATCGAACAACGAAATCGAACAACGAAATCGAACAACGAATTCGAACAACGAATTCGAACCACGAAATCGAACAAAGAACAACGAAATCTAACAACGAAATCGAACAACGAAATCGAACAACGAAATCGAACAACTAAATCTAACAACGAACAACGAAATCTAACAACGAAATCGAACAACGAAATCGAACAACGAAATGGAACAACGAAATCGAACAACGAAATCGAATAACGAATCGAACAACGAAATCGAACAACGAAATCGAACAACGAAATCGAACAACGAAATCGAACAACGAAATCGAACAACGAAATCGAACAACGAAATCGAACAACGAAATCGAACAACGAAATCGAACTTCGAAATCGAACAACGAAATCGAACAACGAAATCGAACAACGAAATCGAACAACGAAATCGAACAACAAAATTAAACAACGAAATCGAACAACGAAATCGAACAACGAATTCGAACAACGAATTCGAACCACGAAATCGAACAAAGAACAACGAAATCTAACAACGAACAACGAAATCTAACAACGAACAACGAATTCGAACAACGAATTCGAACAACGAATTCGAACCACGAAATCGAACAACGAAATCGAACAACGAAATCGAAAAACGAAATCGATCAACGAAATCGAACAATCAAATCGAACAAAGAAAATCGAACAACGAAATCGATCAACGAAATCGAACACGAATTCAAACAACGAAATCGAACAACGAAATCGAACAACGAAATCGAACAACGAAATCGAACTTCGAAATCGAACAACGAAATCGAACAACGAAATCGAACAACGAAATCGAACATCGAAATCGAACAACGAAATCGAACAACAAAATCGAACAACGAAATCGAACAACGAAATCGAACAACGAAATCGAACAACGAAATCGAACAACGAAATCGAACGACGAAATGGAACAACGAAATCGAACAAGAAATCGAACAACGAAATCGAATAACGAATCGAACAACGAAATCGAACAACGAAATCGAACAACGAAATCGAACAACGAATTAGAACAACGAAATAGAACAACGAAATCCAACTTCGAAATCGAACAGCGAAATCGAAATCGAACAACAAACTGAAACCACGAAATCGAACCACAAAATAGAACAACGAAATGGAACGACGCAATCGAACAACGAAATCGAACCACGAAATCGAACAACGAAATCGAACAACGAAATCGAACAACGAAATCGAACAACGAAATCGAACAACGAAATCGAACAACGAAATCGAACAACGAAATCGAACAACGAAATCGAACAACGAAATCGAATAACGAATCGAACAACGAAATCGAACAACGAAATCGAACAACGAAATCGAACAACGAAATCGAACAACGAAATCGAACAACGAAATCGAGCAACGAAATCGAACAACGAAATCGAACAACGAAATCGAACTTCGAAATCGAACAACGAAATCGAACAACGAAATCGAACAACGAAATCGAACAACGAAATCGAACAACAAAATTGAACAACGAAATCGAACAACGAAATCGAACAACGAATTCGAACAACGAATTCGAACCACGAAATCGAACAAAGAACAACGAAATCTAACAACGAACAACGAAATCTAACAACGAACAACGAATTCGAACAACGAATTCGAACAACGAATTCGAACCACGAAATCGAACAACGAAATCGAACAACGAAATCGAAAAACGAAATCGATCGACGAAATCGAACAATCAAATCGAACAAAGAAAATCGAACAACGAAATCGATCAACGAAATCGAACACGAATTCAAACAACGAAATCGAACAACGAAATCGAACAACGAAATCGAACAACGAAATCGAACTTCGAAATCGAACAACGAAATCGAACAACGAAATCGAACAACGAAATCGAACATCGAAATCGAACAACGAAATCGAACAACAAAATCGAACAACGAAATCGAACAACGAAATCGAACAACGAAATCGAACAACGAAATCGAACAACGAAATCGAACGACGAAATGGAACAACGAAATCGAACAAGAAATCGAACAACGAAATCGAATAACGAATCGAACAACGAAATCGAACAACGAAATCGAACAACGAAATCGAACAACGAATTAGAACAACGAAATCCAACTTCGAAATCGAACAGCGAAATCGAAATCGAACAACAAACTGAAACCACGAAATCGAACCACAAAATAGAACAACGAAATGGAACGACGCAATCGAACAACGAAATCGAACCACGAAATCGAACAACGAAATCGAACAACGAAATCGAACAACGAAATCGAACAACGAAATCGAACAACGAAATCGAACAACGAAATCGAACAACGAAATCGAACAACGAAATCGAACAACGAAATCGAACAACGAAATCGAACAACGAAATCGAACAACGAAATCGAACAACGAAATCGAACAACGAAATCGAACAACGAAATCGAACAACGAAATCGAACAACGAAATCGAACAACGTAATCGAACAACGAAATCGAACAACGAAATCGAACAACGAAATCGAACAACGAAATCGAACCACGAAATCGAACAACGAAATCGAACAACGAAATCGAACAACGAAATCGAACAACGAAATCGAACTTCGAAATCGAACAACGAAATCGAACAACGAAATCGAACAACGAAATCGAACAACGAAATCGAACAACAAAATCGAACAACGAAATCGAACAACGAAATCGAACAACGAATTCGAACAACGAAATCGAACAACGAAATCGAACAACGAAATCGAACAACGAAATCGAACAACGAAATCGAATTTCGAAATCGAACAACGAAATCGAACAACGAAATCGAACAACGAATTAGAACAACCAAATAGAACAACGAAATCCAACTTCGAAATCGAACAGCGAAATCGAAATCGAACAACAAACTGAAACCACGAAATCGAACCACAAAATAGAACAACGAAATGGAACGACGCAATCGAACAACGAAATCGAACCACGAAATCGAACAACGAAATCGAACAACGAAATCGAACAACGAATTCGAACAACGAATTCGAACCACGAAATCGAACAACGAAATCGAACGAAATCGAAAAACGAAATCGATCAACGAAATCGAACAATCAAATCGAACAAAGAAAATCGAACAACGAAATCGATCAACGAAATCGAACACGAATTCAAACAACGAAATCGAACAACGAAATCGAACAACGAAATCGAACAACGAAATCGAACTTCGAAATCGAACAACGAAATCGAACAACGAAATCGAACAACGAAATCGAACAACGAAATCGAACAACGAAATCGAACAACAAAATCAAACAACGAAATCGAACAACGAAATCGAACAACGAAATCGAACAACGAAATCGAACGAAATCGAACGACGAAATGGAACAACGAAATCGAACAAGAAATCGAACAACGAAATTGAATAACGAATCGAACAACGAAATCGAACAACGAATTCGAACAACGAAATCGAACAACAAAATTGAACAACGAAATCGAACAACGAAATCGAACAACGAATTAGAACAACCAAATAGAACAACGAAATCCAACTTCGAAATCGAACAGCGAAATCGAAATCGAACAACAAACTGAAACCACGAAATCGAACCACAAAATAGAACAACGAAATGGAACGACGCAATCGAACAACGAAATCGAACCACGAAATCGAACAACGAAATCGAACAACGAAATCGAACAACGAAATCGAACTTCGAAATCGAACAACGAAATCGAACAACGAAATCGAACAACGAAATCGAACAACGAAATCGAACAACAAAATTGAACAACGAAATCGAACAACGAAATCGAACAACGAATTCGAACAACGAATTCGAACCACGAAATCGAACAAAGAACAACGAAATCTAACAACGAACAACGAAATCTAACAACGAAATCGAACAACGAAATCGAACAACGAATTAGAACAACCAAATAGAACAACGAAATCCAACTTCGAAATCGAACAGCGAAATCGAAATCGAACAACAAACTGAAACCACGAAATCGAACCACAAAATAGAACAACGAAATGGAACGACGCAATCGAACAACGAAATCGAACCACGAAATCGAACAACGAAATCGAACAACGAAATCGAACAACGAAATCGAACTTCGAAATCGAACAACGAAATCGAACAACGAAATCGAACGAAATCGAACAACGAAATCGAACAACAAAATCGAACAACGAAATCGAACAACGAAATCGAACAACGAAATCGAACAACGAAATCGAACAACGAAATCGAACAACGAAATCGAACAACGAAATCGAACAACAAAATTGAACAACGAAATCGAACAACGAAATCGAACAACGAATTCGAACAACGAATTCGAACCACGAAATCGAACAAAGAACAACGAAATCTAACAACGAACAACGAAATCTAACAACGAAATCGAACAACGAAATCGAACAACAAAATCGAACAACGAAATCGAACAACGAAATCGAACAACGAAATCGAACAACGAAATCGAACGAAATCGAACGACGAAATCGAACCACAAAATAGAACAACGAAATGGAACGACGCAATCGAACAACGAAATCGAACCACGAAATCGAACAACGAAATCGAACAACGAAATCGAACAACGAAATCGAACTTCGAAATCGAACAACGAAATCGAACAACGAAATCGAACGAAATCGAACAACGAAATCGAACAACAAAATCGAACAACGAAATCGAACAACGAAATCGAACAACGAAATCGAACTTCGAAATCGAACAACGAAATCGAACAACGAAATCCAACTTCGAAATCGAACAGCGAAATCGAAATCGAACAACAAACTGAAACCACGAAATCGAACCACAAAATAGAACAACGAAATGGAACGACGCAATCGAACAACGAAATCGAACCACGAAATCGAACAACGAAATCGAACAACGAAATCGAACAACGAAATCGAACTTCGAAATCGAACAACGAAATCGAACAACGAAATCGAACGAAATCGAACAACGAAATCGAACAACAAAATCGAACAACGAAATCGAACAACGAAATCGAACAACGAAATCGAACTTCGAAATCGAACAACGAAATCGAACAACGAAATCGAACAACGAAATCGAACAACGAAATCGAACTTCGAAATCGAACAACGAAATCGAACAACGAAATCGAACAACGAAATCGAACAACGAAATCGAACAACGAAATCGAACAACAAAATTGAACAACGAAATCGAACAACGAAATCGAACAACGAAATCGAACAACGAAATCGAACAACGAAATCGAACAACAAAATCGAACAACGAAATCGAACAACGAAATCGAACAACGAAATCGAACAACGAAATCGAACAACGAAATCGAACGACGAAATGGAACAACGAAATCGAACAAGAAATCGAACAACGAAATCGAATAACGAATCGAACAACGAAATCGAACAACGAAATCGAACAACGAAATCGAACAACGAATTAGAACAACGAAATAGAACAACGAAATCCAACTTCGAAATCGAACAGCGAAATCGAAATCGAACAACAAACTGAAACCACGAAATCGAACCACAAAATAGAACAACGAAATGGAACGACGCAATCAAACAACGAAATCGAACCACGAAATCGAACAACGAAATCGAACAACGAAATCGAACAACGAAATCGAACTTCGAAATCGAACAACGAAATCGAACAACGAAATCGAACAACGAAATCGAACAACGAAATCGAACAACAAAATCGAACAACGAAATCGAACAACGAAATCGAACAACAAATTCGAACAACGAATTCGAACCACGAAATCGAACAAAGAACAACGAAATCTAACAACGAAATCGAACAACGAAATCGAACAACTAAATCTAACAACGAACAACGAAATCTAACAACGAAATCGAACAACGAAATCGAACAACGAAATCGAACAACGAAATCGAACAACGAAATCGAACAACGAAATCGAACAACGAAATCGAACAACGACATCGAACAACGAAATCGAACAACGAAATCGAACAACGAAATCGAACAACGAAATCGAACAACGAAATCGAACAACGAAATCGAACAACGAAATCGAACAACGAAATCGAACAACGAAATCGAACAACGAAATCGAACAACGAAATCGAACAACGAAATCGAACAACGAAATCGAACAACGAAATCGAACAACGAAATCGAACAACGAAATCGAACAACGAAATCGAACAACGTAATCGAACAACGAAATCGAACAACGAAATCGAACAACGAAATCGAACAACGAAATCGAACAACGAAATCGAACAACGAAATCGAACAACGAAATCGAACAACGAAATCGAACTTCGAAATCGAACAACGAAATCGAACAACGAAATCGAACAACGAAATCGAACAACAAAATCGAACAACAAAATCGAACAACGAAATCGAACAACGAATTCGAACCACGAAATCGAACAAAGAACAACGAAATCTAACAACGAACAACGAATTCGAACAACGAATTCGAACAACGAATTCGAACCACGAAATCGAACAACGAAATCGAACGAAATCGAAAAACGAAATCGATCAACGAAATCGAACAATCAAATCGAACAAAGAAAATCGAACAACGAAATCGATCAACGAAATCGAACACGAATTCAAACAACGAAATCGAACAACGAAATCGAACAACGAAATCGAACTTCGAAATCGAACAACGAAATCGAACAACGAAATCGAACAACGAAATCGAACAACGAAATCGAACAACGAAATCGAACAACGAATTAGAACAACGAAATAGAACAACGAAATCCAACTTCGAAATCGAACAGCGAAATCGAAATCGAACAACAAACTGAAACCAAGAAATCGAACCACGAAATAGAACAACGAAATGGAACAACGCAATCGAACAACGAAATCGAACCACGAAATCATACAACAATATCGAACAACGAAAACGAACAAAGAAATCGAACAACGGAATCGGACAACGAAATCGAACAACGAAATCGAACAACGAAATCGAACAACGAAATCGAACAACGAAATCGAACTTCAAAATCGAACAACGAAATCGAACAACGAAATCGAACAACGAAATCGAACAACGAAATCGAACAACGAATTCGAACAACGAATTCGAACAACGAATTCGAACAACGACATCGAACAACGAAATCGAACAACGAAATCGAACAACGAAATCGAACAACGAAATCGAACAACGAAATCGAACAACAAAATCGAACAACGAAATCGAACAACGAAATCGAACAACGAATTCGAACAACGAATTCGAACAACGACATCGAACAACGAAATCGAACAACGAAATCGAACAACGAAATCGAACAACGAAATCGAACAACGAAATCGAACAACGAAATCGAACAACGAAATCGAATAACGAATCGAACAACGAAATCGAACAACGAAATCGAACAACGAATTAGAACAACGAAATAGAACAACGAAATCCAACTTCGAAATCGAACAGCGAAATCGAAATCGAACAACAAACTGAAACCACGAAATCGAACCACGAAATAGAACAACGAAATGGAACGACGCAATCAAACAACGAAATCGAACCACGAAATCATACATAATCGAACAACGAAAACGAACAACGAAATCGAACAACGGAAACGGACAACGAGATCGAACAACGAAATCGAACAACGAAATCGAACAACGAAATCGAACAACGAAATCGAATAACGAATCGAACAACGAAATCGAACAACGAAATCGAACAACGAAATCGAACAACGAATTAGAACAACGAAATAGAACAACGAAATCCAACTTCGAAATCGAACAGCGAAATCGAAATCGAACAACAAACTGAAACCAAGAAATCGAACCACGAAATAGAACAACGAAATGGAACAACGCAATCGAACAACGAAATCGAACCACGAAATCATACAACAATATCGAACAACGAAAACGAACAAAGAAATCGAACAACGGAATCGGACAACGAAATCGAACAACGAAATCGAACAACGAAATCGAACAACGAAATCGAACAACGAAATCGAACAACGAAATCGAACTTCAAAATCGAACAACGAAATCGAACAACGAAATCGAACAACGAAATCGAACAACGAAATCGAACAACGAAATCGAACAACGAAATCGAACAACGAATTCGAACAACGAATTCGAACAACGAATTCGAACAACGACATCGAACAACGAAATCGAACAACGAAATCGAACAACGAAATCGAACAACGAAATCGAACAACGAAATCGAACAACGAAATCGAACAACGAAATCGAACAACGAAATCGAACAACGAAATCGAACAACGAAATCGAACAACGAAATCGAACTTCGAAATCGAACAACGAAATCGAACAACGAAATCGAACAACGAAATCGAACAACGAAATCGAACAACTAAATTGAACAACGAAATCGAACAACGAAATCGAACAACGAATTCGAACAACGAATTCGAACCACGAAATCGAACAAAGAACAACGAAATCTAACAACGAACAACGAAATCTAACAACGAACAACGAATTCGAACAACGAATTCGAACAACGAATTCGAACCACGAAATCGAACAACGAAATCGAACAACGAAATCGAAAAACGAAATCGATCAACGAAATCGAACAATCAAATCGAACAAAGAAAATCGAACAACGAAATCGAATTTCGAAATCGAACAACGAAATCGAACAACGAAATCGAACAACGAAATCGAACAACGAAATCGAACAACAAAATCGAACAACGAAATCGAACAACGAAATCGAACAACGAATTCGAACAACGAATTCGAACCACGAAATCGAACAAAGAACAACGAAATCTAACAACGAACAACGAATTCGAACAACGAATTCGAACAACGAATTCGAACCACGAAATCGAACAACGAAATCGAACGAAATCGAAAAACGAAATCGATCAACGAAATCGAACAATCAAATCGAACAAAGAAAATCGAACAACGAAATCGATCAACGAAATCGAACACGAATTCAAACAACGAAATCGAACAACGAAATCGAACAACGAAATCGAACAACGAAATCGAACTTCGAAATCGAACAACGAAATCGAACAACGAAATCGAACAACGAAATCGAACAACGAAATCGAACAACGAAATCGAACAACAAAATCGAACAACGAAATCGAACAACGAAATCGAACAACGAAATCGAACGAAATCGAACGACGAAATGGAAGAACGAAATCGAACAAGAAATCGAACAACGAAATCGAATAACGAATCGAACAACGAAATCGAACAACGAAATCGAACAACGAAATCGAACAACAAAATTGAACAACGAAATCGAACAACGAAATCGAACAACGAATTCGAACAACGAATTCGAACCACGAAATCGAACAACGAAATCGAATAACGAATCGAACAACGAAATCGAACAACGAAATCGAACAACGAAATCGAACAACGAATTAGAACAACCAAATAGAACAACGAAATCCAACTTCGAAATCGAACAGCGAAATCGAAATCGAACAACAAACTGAAACCACGAAATCGAACCACAAAATAGAACAACGAAATGGAACGACGCAATCGAACAACGAAATCGAACCACGAAATCGAACAACGAAATCGAACAACGAAATCGAACAACGAAATCGAACTTCGAAATCGAACAACGAAATCGAACAACGAAATCGAACGAAATCGAACAACGAAATCGAACAACAAAATCGAACAACGAAATCGAACAACGAAATCGAACAACGAAATCGAACTTCGAAATCGAACAACGAAATCGAACAACGAAATCGAACAACGAAATCGAACAACGAAATCGAACAACAAAATTGAACAACGAAATCGAACAACGAAATCGAACAACGAATTCGAACAACGAATTCGAACCACGAAATCGAACAAAGAACAACGAAATCTAACAACGAACAACGAAATCTAACAACGAAATCGAACAACGAAATCGAACAACGAAATCGAACAACAAAATCGAACAACGAAATCGAACAACGAAATCGAACAACGAAATCGAACAACGAAATCGAACGAAATCGAACGACGAAATCGAACCACAAAATAGAACAACGAAATGGAACGACGCAATCGAACAACGAAATCGAACCACGAAATCGAACAACGAAATCGAACAACGAAATCGAACAACGAAATCGAACTTCGAAATCGAACAACGAAATCGAACAACGAAATCGAACGAAATCGAACAACGAAATCGAACAACAAAATCGAACAACGAAATCGAACAACGAAATCGAACAACGAAATCGAACTTCGAAATCGAACAACGAAATCGAACAACGAAATCGAACGAAATCGAACAACGAAATCGAACAACAAAATCGAACAACGAAATCGAACAACGAAATCGAACAACTAAATCGAACTTCGAAATCGAACAACGAAATCGAACAACGAAATCGAACAACGAAATCGAACTTCGAAATCGAACAACGAAATCGAACAACGAAATCGAACAACGAAATCGAACAACGAAATCGAACAACGAAATCGAACAACGAAATCGAACAACAAAATTGAACAACGAAATCGAACAACGAAATCGAACAACGAAATCGAACAACGAAATCGAACAACGAAATCGAACAACAAAATCGAACAACGAAATCGAACAACGAAATCGAACAACGAAATCGAACAACAAATTGGAACAACGAATTCGAACCACGAAATCGAACAAAGAACAACGAAATCTAACAACGAAATCGAACAACTAAATCTAACAACGAACAACGAAATCTAACAACGAAATCGAACAACGAAATCGAACAACGAAATCGAACAACGAAATCGAACAACGAAATCGAACAACGAAATCGAACAACGACATCGAACAACGAAATCGAACAACGAAATCGAACAACGAAATCGAACAACGAAATCGAACAACGAAATCGAACAACGAAATCGAACAACGAAATCGAACAACGAAATCGAACAACGAAATCGAACAACGAAATCGAACAACGAAATCGAAAAACGAAATCGAACAACGAAATCGAACAACGAAATGGAACAACGAAATCGAACAACGAAATCGAACAACGTAATCGAACAACGAAATCGAACAACGAAATCGAACAACGAAATCGAACAACGAAATCGAACAACGAAATCGAACAACGAAATCGAACAACGAAATCGAACAACGAAATCGAACTTCGAAATCGAACAACGAAATCGAACAACGAAATCGAACAACGAAATCGAACAACGAAATCGAACAACAAAATCGAACAACGAAATCGAACAACGAAATCGAACAACGAATTCGAACAACGAATTCGAACCACGAAATCGAACAAAGAACAACGAAATCTAACAACGAACAACGAATTCGAACAACGAATTCGAACAACGATTTCGAACCACGAAATCGAACAACGAAATCGAACGAAATCGAAAAACGAATTCGATCAACGAAATCGAACAATCAAATCGAACAAAGAAAATCGAACAACGAAATCGATCAACGAAATCGAACACGAATTCAAACAACGAAATCGAACAACGAAATCGAACAACGAAATCGAACAACGAAATCGAACTTCGAAATCGAACAACGAAATCGAACAACGAAATCGAACAACGAAATCGAACAACGAAATCGAACAACGAAATCGAACAACGAATTAGAACAACGAAATAGAACAACGAAATCCAACTTCGAAATCGAACAGCGAAATCGAAATCGAACAACAAACTGAAACCAAGAAATCGAACCACGAAATAGAACAACGAAATGGAACAACGCAATCGAACAACGAATTCGAACCACGAAATCATACAACAATATCGAACAACGAAAACGAACAAAGAAATCGAACAACGGAATCGGACAACGAAATCGAACAACGAAATCGAACAACGAAATCGAACAACGAAATCGAACAACGAAATCGAACTTCAAAATCGAACAACGAAATCGAACAACGAAATCGAACAACGAAATCGAACAACGAAATCGAACAACGAATTCGAACAACGAATTCGAACAACGAATTCGAACAACGACATCGAACAACGAAATCGAACAACGAAATCGAACAACGAAATCGAACAACGAAATCGAACAACGAAATCGAACAACAAAATCGAACAACGAAATCGAACAACGAAATCGAACAACGAATTCGAACAACGAATTCGAACAACGACATCGAACAACGAAATCGAACAACGAAATCGAACAACGAAATCGAACAACGAAATCGAACAACGAAATCGAACAACGAAATCGAACAACGAAATCGAATAACGAATCGAACAACGAAATCGAACAACGAAATCGAACAACGAAATCGAACAACGAATTAGAACAACGAAATAGAACAACGAAATCCAACTTCGAAATCGAACAGCGAAATCGAAATCGAACAACAAACTGAAACCACGAAATCGAACCACGAAATAGAACAACGAAATGGAACGACGCAATCAAACAACGAAATCGAACCACGAAATCATACAATATCGAACAACGAAAACGAACAACGAAATCGAACAACGGAAACGGACAACGAGATCGAACAACGAAATCGAACAACGAAATCGAACAACGAATTCGAACAACGAATTCGAACAACGACATCGAACAACGAAATCGAACAACGAAATCGAACAACGAAATCGAACAACGAAATCGAACAACGAAATCGAATAACGAATCGAACAACGAAATCGAACAACGAAATCGAACAACGAAATCGAACAACGAATTAGAACAACGAAATAGAACAACGAAATCCAACTTCGAAATCGAACAGCGAAATCGAAATCGAACAACAAACTGAAACCACGAAATCGAACCACGAAATAGAACAACGAAATGGAACGACGCAATCAAACAACGAAATCGAACCACGAAATCATACAATATCGAACAACGAAAACGAACAACGAAATCGAACAACGGAAACGGACAACGAGATCGAACAACGAAATCGAACAACGAAATCGAACAACGAAATCGAACAACGAAATCGAATAACGAATCGAACAACGAAATCGAACAACGAAATCGAACAACGAAATCGAACAACGAATTAGAACAACGAAATAGAACAACGAAATCCAACTTCGAAATCGAACAGCGAAATCGAAATCGAACAACAAACTGAAACCAAGAAATCGAACCACGAAATAGAACAACGAAATGGAACAACGCAATCGAACAACGAAATCGAACCACGAAATCATACAACAATATCGAACAACGAAAACGAACAAAGAAATCGAACAACGGAATCGGACAACGAAATCGAACAACGAAATCGAACAACGAAATCGAACAACGAAATCGAACAACGAAATCGAACAACGAAATCGAACTTCAAAATCGAACAACGAAATCGAACAACGAAATCGAACAACGAAATCGAACAACAAAATCGAACAACGAAATCGAACAACGAAATCGAACAACGAATTCGAACAACGAATTCGAACAACGAATTCGAACAACGACATCGAACAACGAAATCGAACAACGAAATCGAACAACGAAATCGAACAACGAAATCGAACAACGAAATCGAACAACGAAATCGAACAACGAAATCGAACAACGAAATCGAACAACGAAATCGAACAACGAAATCGAACAACGAAATCGAACTTCGAAATCGAACAACGAAATCGAACAACGAAATCGAACAACGAAATCGAACAACGAAATCGAACAACAAAATTGAACAACGAAATCGAACAACGAAATCGAACAACGAATTCGAACAACGAATTCGAACCACGAAATCGAACAACGAAATCGAACAACGAAATCGAAAAACGAAATCGATCAACGAAATCGAACAATCAAATCGAACAAAGAAAATCGAACGAAATCGATCAACGAAATCGAACACGAATTCAAACAACGAAATCGAACAACGAAATCGAACTTCGAAATCGAACAACGAAATCGAACAACGAAATCGAACAACGAAATCGAACAACGAAATCGAACAACAAAATCGAACAACGAAATCGAACAACGAAATCGAACAACGAAATCGAACAACGAAATCGAACGACGAAATGGAACAACGAAATCGAACAAGAAATCGAACAACGAAATCGAATAACGAATCGAACAACGAAATCGAACAACGAAATCGAACAACGAAATCGAACAACGAATTAGAACAACGAAATAGAACAACGAAATCCAACTTCGAAATCGAACAGCGAAATCGAAATCGAACAACAAACTGAAACCACGAAATCGAACCACAAAATAGAACAACGAAATGGAACGACGCAATCGAACAACGAAATCGAACCACGAAATCGAACAACGAAATCGAACAACGAAATCGAACAACGAAATCGAACTTCGAAATCGAACAACGAAATCGAACAACGAAATCGAACAACGAAATCGAACAACGAAATCGAACAACAAAATCGAACAACGAAATCGAACAACGAAATCGAACAACGAATTCGAACAAAGAATTCGAACCACGAAATCGAACAAAGAACAACGAAATCTAACAACGAAATCGAACAACGAAATCGAACAACGAAATCGAACAACTAAATCTAACAACGAACAACGAAATCTAACAACGAAATCGAACAACGAAATCGAACAACGAAATCGAACAACAAAATCGAACAACGAAATCGAACAACGAAATCGAACAACGAATTCGAACAACGAAATCGAACAACGAAATCTAACAACGAACAACGAAATCGAACAACGAAATCGAACAACGAAATCGAACAACGAAATGGAACAACGAAATCGAACAACGAAATCGAATAACGAATCGAACAACGAAATCGAACAACGAAATCGAACAACGAAATCGAACAACGAAATCGAACAACGAAATCGAACAACGAAATCGAACAACGAAATCGAACAACGAAATCGAACAACGAAATCGAACTTCGAAATCGAACAACGAAATCGAACAACGAAATCGAACAACGAAATCGAACAACGAAATCGAACAACAAAATTGAACAACGAAATCGAACAACGAAATCGAACAACGAATTCGAACAACGAATTCGAACCACGAAATCGAACAAAGAACAACGAAATCTAACAACGAACAACGAAATCTAACAACGAACAACGAATTCGAACAACGAATTCGAACAACGAATTCGAACCACGAAATCGAACAACGAAATCGAACAACGAAATCGAAAAACGAAATCGATCAACGAAATCGAACAATCAAATCGAACAAAGAAAATCGAACAACGAAATCGATCAACGAAATCGAACACGAATTCAAACAACGAAATCGAACAACGAAATCGAACAACGAAATCGAACAACGAAATCGAACTTCGAAATCGAACAACGAAATCGAACAACGAAATCGAACAACGAAATCGAACATCGAAATCGAACAACGAAATCGAACAACAAAATCGAACAACGAAATCGAACAACGAAATCGAACAACGAAATCGAACAACGAAATCGAACAACGAAATCGAACGACGAAATGGAACAACGAAATCGAACAAGAAATCGAACAACGAAATCGAATAACGAATCGAACAACGAAATCGAACAACGAAATCGAACAACGAAATCGAACAACGAATTAGAACAACGAAATAGAACAACGAAATCCAACTTCGAAATCGAACAGCGAAATCGAAATCGAACAACAAACTGAAACCACGAAATCGAACCACAAAATAGAACAACGAAATGGAACGACGCAATCGAACAACGAAATCGAACCACGAAATCGAACAACGAAATCGAACAACGAAATCGAACAACGAAATCGAACAACGAAATCGAACAACGAAATCGAACAACGAAATCGAACAACGAAATCGAACAACGAAATCGAACAACGAAATCGAACAACGAAATCGAACAACGAAATCGAACAACGAAATCGAACAACGAAATCGAACAACGAAATCGAACAACGAAATCGAACAACGAAATCGAACAACGAAATCGAACAACGAAATCGAACAACAAAATCGAACAACGAAATCGAACAACGAAATCGAACAACGAATTCGAACAACGAATTCGAACCACGAAATCGAACAAAGAACAACGAAATCTAACAACGAAATCGAACAACGAAATCGAACAACGAAATCGAACAACTAAATCTAACAACGAACAACGAAATCTAACAACGAAATCGAACAACGAAATCGAACAACGAAATCGAACAACAAAATCGAACAACGAAATCGAACAACGAAATCGAACAACGAATTCGAACAACGAAATCGAACAACGAAATCTAACAACGAACAACGAAATCGAACAACGAAATCGAACAACGAAATCGAACAACGAAATGGAACAACGAAATCGAACAACGAAATCGAATAACGAATCGAACAACGAAATCGAACAACGAAATCGAACAACGAAATCGAACAACGAAATCGAACAACGAAATCGAACAACGAAATCGAACAACGAAATCGAACAACGAAATCGAACAACGAAATCGAACTTCGAAATCGAACAACGAAATCGAACAACGAAATCGAACAACGAAATCGAACAACGAAATCGAACAACGAAATCGAACAACAAAATTGAACAACGAAATCGAACAACGAAATCGAACAACGAATTCGAACAACGAATTCGAACCACGAAATCGAACAAAGAACAACGAAATCTAACAACGAACAACGAAATCTAACAACGAACAACGAATTCGAACAACGAATTCGAACAACGAATTCGAACCACGAAATCGAACAACGAAATCGAACAACGAAATCGAAAAACGAAATCGATCAACGAAATCGAACAATCAAATCGAACAAAGAAAATCGAACAACGAAATCGATCAACGAAATCGAACACGAATTCAAACAACGAAATCGAACAACGAAATCGAACAACGAAATCGAACAACGAAATCGAACTTCGAAATCGAACAACGAAATCGAACAACGAAATCGAACAACGAAATCGAACATCGAAATCGAACAACGAAATCGAACAACAAAATCGAACAACGAAATCGAACAACGAAATCGAACAACGAAATCGAACAACGAAATCGAACAACGAAATCGAACGACGAAATGGAACAACGAAATCGAACAAGAAATCGAACAACGAAATCGAATAACGAATCGAACAACGAAATCGAACAACGAAATCGAACAACGAAATCGAACAACGAATTAGAACAACGAAATAGAACAACGAAATCCAACTTCGAAATCGAACAGCGAAATCGAAATCGAACAACAAACTGAAACCACGAAATCGAACCACAAAATAGAACAACGAAATGGAACGACGCAATCGAACAACGAAATCGAACCACGAAATCGAACAACGAAATCGAACAACGAAATCGAACAACGAAATCGAACAACGAAATCGAACAACGAAATCGAACAACGAAATCGAACAACGAAATCGAACAACGAAATCGAACAACGAAATCGAACAACGAAATCGAACAACGAAATCGAACAACGAAATCGAACAACGAAATCGAACAACGAAATCGAACAACGAAATCGAACAACGAAATCGAACAACGAAATCGAACAACGTAATCGAACAACGAAATCGAACAACGAAATCGAACAACGAAATCGAACAACGAAATCGAACAACGAAATCGAACAACGAAATCGAACAACGAAATCGAACAACGAAATCGAACTTCGAAATCGAACAACGAAATCGAACAACGAAATCGAACAACGAAATCGAACAACGAAATCGAACAACGAATTAGAACAACGAAATAGAACAACGAAATCCAACTTCGAAATCGAACAGCGAAATCGAAATCGAACAACAAACTGAAACCACGAAATCGAACCACGAAATAAAACAACGAAATGGAACGACGCAATCAAACAACGAAATCGAACCACGAAATCATACATAATCGAACAACGAAAACGAACAACGAAATCGAACAACGGAAACGGACAACGAGATCGAACAACGAAATCGAACAACGAAATCGAACAACGAAATCGAACAACGAAATCGAATAACGAATCGAACAACGAAATCGAACAACGAAATCGAACAACGAAATCGAACAACGAATTAGAACAACGAAATAGAACAACGAAATCCAACTTCGAAATCGAACAGCGAAATCGAAATCGAACAACAAACTGAAACCAAGAAATCGAACCACGAAATAGAACAACGAAATGGAACAACGCAATCGAACAACGAAATCGAACCACGAAATCATACAACAATATCGAACAACGAAAACGAACAAAGAAATCGAACAACGGAATCGGACAACGAAATCGAACAACGAAATCGAACAACGAAATCGAACAACGAAATCGAACAACGAAATCGAACAACGAAATCGAACTTCAAAATCGAACAACGAAATCGAACAACGAAATCGAACAACGAAATCGAACAACGAAATCGAACAACGAAATCGAACAACGAAATCGAACAACGAATTCGAACAACGAATTCGAACAACGAATTCGAACAACGACATCGAACAACGAAATCGAACAACGAAATCGAACAACGAAATCGAACAACGAAATCGAACAACGAAATCGAACAACGAAATCGAACAACGAAATCGAACAACGAAATCGAACAACGAAATCGAACAACGAAATCGAACAACGAAATCGAACAACGAAATCGAACTTCGAAATCGAACAACGAAATCGAACAACGAAATCGAACAACGAAATCGAACAACAAAATTGAACAACGAAATCGAACAACGAAATCGAACAACGAATTCGAACAACGAATTCGAACCACGAAATCGAACAAAGAACAACGAAATCTAACAACGAACAACGAAATCTAACAACGAACAACGAATTCGAACAACGAATTCGAACAACGAATTCGAACCACGAAATCGAACAACGAAATCGAACAACGAAATCGAAAAACGAAATCGATCAACGAAATCGAACAATCAAATCGAACAAAGAAAATCGAACAACGAAATCGAATTTCGAAATCGAACAACGAAATCGAACAACGAAATCGAACAACGAAATCGAACAACGAAATCGAACAACAAAATCGAACAATCAAATCGAACAAAGAAAATCGAACAACGAAATCGATCAACGAAATCGAACACGAATTCAAACAACGAAATCGAACAACGAAATCGAACAACGAAATCGAACAACGAAATCGAACTTCGAAATCGAACAACGAAATCGAACAACGAAATCGAACAACGAAATCGAACAACGAAATCGAACAACGAAATCGAACAACGAAATCGAACAACAAAATCGAACAACGAAATCGAACAACGAAATCGAACAACGAAATCGAACAACGAAATCGAACGAAATCGAACGACGAAATGGAACAACGAAATCGAACAAGAAATCGAACAACGAAATCGAATAACGAATCGAACAACGAAATCGAACAACGAAATCGAACAACGAAATCGAACAACAAAATTGAACAACGAAATCGAACAACGAAATCGAACAACGAATTCGAACAACGAATTCGAACCACGAAATCGAACAACGAAATCGAATAACGAATCGAACAACGAAATCGAACAACGAAATCGAACAACGAAATCGAACAACGAATTAGAACAACCAAATAGAACAACGAAATCCAACTTCGAAATCGAACAGCGAAATCGAAATCGAACAACAAACTGAAACCACGAAATCGAACCACAAAATAGAACAACGAAATGGAACGACGCAATCGAACAACGAAATCGAACCACGAAATCGAACAACGAAATCGAACAACGAAATCGAACAACGAAATCGAACTTCGAAATCGAACAACGAAATCGAACAACGAAATCGAACGAAATCGAACAACGAAATCGAACAACAAAATCGAACAACGAAATCGAACAACGAAATCGAACAACGAAATCGAACTTCGAAATCGAACAACGAAATCGAACAACGAAATCGAACAACGAAATCGAACAACGAATTCGAACCACGAAATCGAACAAAGAACAACGAAATCTAACAACGAACAACGAAATCTAACAACGAAATCGAACAACGAAATCGAACAACGAAATCGAACAACAAAATCGAACAACGAAATCGAACAACGAAATCGAACAACGAAATCGAACAACGAAATCGAACGAAATCGAACGACGAAATCGAACCACAAAATAGAACAACGAAATGGAACGACGCAATCGAACAACGAAATCGAACCACGAAATCGAACAACGAAATCGAACAACGAAATCGAACTTCGAAATCGAACAACGAAATCGAACAACGAAATCGAACGAAATCGAACAACGAAATCGAACAACAAAATCGAACAACGAAATCGAACAACGAAATCGAACAACGAAATCGAACTTCGAAATCGAACAACGAAATCGAACAACGAAATCCAACTTCGAAATCGAACAGCGAAATCGAAATCGAACAACAAACTGAAACCACGAAATCGAACCACAAAATAGAACAACGAAATGGAACGACGCAATCGAACAACGAAATCGAACCACGAAATCGAACAACGAAATCGAACAACGAAATCGAACAACGAAATCGAACTTCGAAATCGAACAACGAAATCGAACAACGAAATCGAACGAAATCGAACAACGAAATCGAACAACAAAATCGAACAACGAAATCGAACAACGAAATCGAACAACGAAATCGAACTTCGAAATCGAACAACGAAATCGAACAACGAAATCGAACAACGAAATCGAACTTCGAAATCGAACAACGAAATCGAACAACGAAATCGAACAACGAAATCGAACAACGAAATCGAACAACGAAATCGAACAACGAAATCGAACAACAAAATTGAACAACGAAATCGAACAACGAAATCGAACAACGAAATCGAACAACGAAATCGAACAACGAAATCGAACAACAAAATCGAACAACGAAATCGAACAACGAAATCGAACAACGAAATCGAACAACAAATTGGAACAACGAATTCGAACCACGAAATCGAACAAAGAACAACGAAATCTAACAACGAAATCGAACAACGAAATCGAACAACTAAATCTAACAACGAACAACGAAATCTAACAACGAAATCGAACAACGAAATCGAACAACGAAATCGAACAACGAAATCGAACAACGAAATCGAACAACGACATCGAACAACGAAATCGAACAACGAAATCGAACAACGAAATCGAACAACGAAATCGAACAACGAAATCGAACAACGAAATCGAACAACGAAATCGAACAACGAAATCGAACAACGAAATCGAACAACGAAATCGAACAACGAAATCGAACAACGAAATCGAACAACGAAATCGAACAACGAAATCGAACAACGAAATCGAACAACGAAATCGAACAACGAAATCGAACAACGTAATCGAACAACGAAATCGAACAACGAAATCGAACAACGAAATCGAACAACGAAATCGAACAACGAAATCGAACAACGAAATCGAACAACGAAATCGAACAACGAAATCGAACTTCGAAATCGAACAACGAAATCGAACAACGAAATCGAACAACGAAATCGAACAACGAAATCGAACAACAAAATCGAACAACGAAATCGAACAACGAAATCGAACAACGAATTCGAACAACGAATTCGAACCACGAAATCGAACAAAGAACAACGAAATCTAACAACGAACAACGAATTCGAACAACGAATTCGAACAACGAATTCGAACCACGAAATCGAACAACGAAATCGAACGAAATCGAAAAACGAAATCGATCAACGAAATCGAACAATCAAATCGAACAAAGAAAATCGAACAACGAAATCGATCAACGAAATCGAACACGAATTCAAACAACGAAATCGAACAACGAAATCGAACAACGAAATCGAACAACGAAATCGAACTTCGAAATCGAACAACGAATTCGAACAACGAAATCGAACAACGAAATCGAACAACGAAATCGAACAACGAATTAGAACAACGAAATAGAACAACGAAATCCAACTTCGAAATCGAACAGCGAAATCGAAATCGAACAACAAACTGAAACCAAGAAATCGAACCACGAAATAGAACAACGAAATGGAACAACGCAATCGAACAACGAATTCGAACCACGAAATCATACAACAATATCGAACAACGAAAACGAACAAAGAAATCGAACAACGGAATCGGACAACGAAATCGAACAACGAAATCGAACAACGAAATCGAACAACGAAATCGAACAACGAAATCGAACTTCAAAATCGAACAACGAAATCGAACAACGAAATCGAACAACGAAATCGAACAACGAAATCGAACAACGAAATCGAACAACGAATTCGAACAACGAATTCGAACAACGAATTCGAACAACGACATCGAACAACGAAATCGAACAACGAAATCGAACAACGAAATCGAACAACGAAATCGAACAACGAAATCGAACAACAAAATCGAACAACGAAATCGAACAACGAATTCGAACAACGAATTCGAACAACGACATCGAACAACGAAATCGAACAACGAAATCGAACAACGAAATCGAACAACGAAATCGAACAACGAAATCGAACAACGAAATCGAACAACGAAATCGAATAACGAATCGAACAACGAAATCGAACAACGAAATCGAACAACGAAATCGAACAACGAATTAGAACAACGAAATAGAACAACGAAATCCAACTTCGAAATCGAACAGCGAAATCGAAATCGAACAACAAACTGAAACCACGAAATCGAACCACGAAATAGAACAACGAAATGGAACGACGCAATCAAACAACGAAATCGAACCACGAAATCATACAATATCGAACAACGAAAACGAACAACGAAATCGAACAACGGAAACGGACAACGAGATCGAACAACGAAATCGAACAACGAAATCGAACAACGAAATCGAACAACGAAATCGAATAACGAATCGAACAACGAAATCGAACAACGAAATCGAACAACGAAATCGAACAACGAATTAGAACAACGAAATAGAACAACGAAATCCAACTTCGAAATCGAACAGCGAAATCGAAATCGAACAACAAACTGAAACCAAGAAATCGAACCACGAAATAGAACAACGAAATGGAACAACGCAATCGAACAACGAAATCGAACCACGAAATCATACAACAATATCGAACAACGAAAACGAACAAAGAAATCGAACAACGGAATCGGACAACGAAATCGAACAACGAAATCGAACAACGAAATCGAACAACGAAATCGAACAACGAAATCGAACAACGAAATCGAACTTCAAAATCGAACAACGAAATCGAACAACGAAATCGAACAACGAAATCGAAAAACGAAATCGAACAACGAAATCGAACAACGAAATCGAACAACGAATTCGAACAACGAATTCGAACAACGAATTCGAACAACGACATCGAACAACGAAATCGAACAACGAAATCGAACAACGAAATCGAACAACGAAATCGAACAACGAAATCGAACAACGAAATCGAACAACGAAATCGAACAACGAAATCGAACAACGAAATCGAACTTCGAAATCGAACAACGAAATCAAACAACGAAATCGAACAACGAATTCGAACAACGAATTCGAACCACGAAATCGAACAAAGAACAACGAAATCTAACAACTAACAACGAACAACGAATTCGAACAACGAATTCGAACAACGAATTCGAACCACGAAATCGAACAACGAAATCGAACAACGAAATCGAAAAACGAAATCGATCAACGAAATCGAACAATCAAATCGAACAAAGAAAATCGAACAACGAAATCGATCAACGAAATCGAACACGAATTCAAACAACGAAATCGAACAACGAAATCGAACAACGAAATCGAACAACGAAATCGAACTTTGAAATCGAACAACGAAATCGAACAACGAAATGGAACAACGAAATCGAACAACGAAATCGAACAACAAAATCGAACAACGAAATCGAACAACGAAATCGAACAACGAAATCGAACAACGAAATCGAACAACGAAATCGAACGACGAAATGGAACAACGAAATCGAACAAGAAATCGAACAACGAAATCGAATAACGAATCGAACAACGAAATCGAACAACGAAATCGAACAACGAAATCGAACAACGAATTAGAACAACGAAATAGAACAACGAAATCCAACTTCGAAATCGAACAGCGAAATCGAAATCGAACAACAAACTGAAACCACGAAATCGAACCACAAAATAGAACAACGAAATGGAACGACGCAATCGAACAACGAAATCGAACCACGAAATCGAACAACGAAATCGAACAACGAAATCGAACAACGAAATCGAACTTCGAAATCGAACAACGAAATCGAACAACGAAATCGAACAACGAAATCGAACAACGAAATCGAACAACAAAATCGAACAACGAAATCGAACAACGAAATCGAACAACGAATTCGAACAACGAATTCGAACCACGAAATCGAACAAAGAACAACGAAATCTAACAACGAAATCGAACAACGAAATCGAACAACGAAATCGAACAACTAAATCTAACAACGAACAACGAAATCTAACAACGAAATCGAACAACGAAATCGAACAACGAAATCGAACAACAAAATCGAACAACGAAATCGAACAACGAAATCGAACAACGAATTCGAACAACGAAATCGAACAACGAAATCTAACAACGAACAACGAAATCGAACAACGAAATCGAACAACGAAATCGAACAACGAAATGGAACAACGAAATCGAACAACGAAATCGAATAACGAATCGAACAACGAAATCGAACAACGAAATCGAACAACGAAATCCAACAACGAAATCGAACAACGAAATCGAACAACGAAATCGAACAACGAAATCGAACAACGAAATCGAACTTCGAAATCGAACAACGAAATCGAACAACGAAATCGAACAACGAAATCGAACAACGAAATCGAACAACAAAATTGAACAACGAAATCGAACAACGAAATCGAACAACGAATTCGAACAACGAATTCGAACCACGAATTCGAACAAAGAACAACGAAATCTAACAACGAACAACGAAATCTAACAACGAACAACGAATTCGAACAACGAATTCGAACAACGAATTCGAACCACGAAATCGAACAACGAAATCGAACAACGAAATCGAAAAACGAAATCGATCAACGAAATCGAACAATCAAATCGAACAAAGAAAATCGAACAACGAAATCGATCAACGAAATCGAACACGAATTCAAACAACGAAATCGAACAACGAAATCGAACAACGAAATCGAACAACGAAATCGAACTTGGAAATCGAACAACGAAATCGAACAACGAAATCGAACAACGAAATCGAACATCGAAATCGAACAACGAAATCGAACAACGAAATCGAACAACGAAATCGAACAACGAAATCGAACAACGAAATCGAACAACGAAATCGAACAACGAAATCGAACAACGAAATCGAACAACGAAATCGAACAACAAAATCGAACAACGAAATCGAACAACGAAATCGAACAACGAATTCGAACAACGAATTCGAACCACGAAATCGAACAAAGAACAACGAAATCTAACAACGAAATCGAACAACGAAATCGAACAACGAAATCGAACAACTAAATCTAACAACGAACAACGAAATCTAACAACGAAATCGAACAACGAAATCGAACAACGAAATCGAACAACAAAATCGAACAACGAAATCGAACAACGAAATCGAACAACGAATTCGAACAACGAAATCGAACAACGAAATCTAACAACGAACAACGAAATCGAACAACGAAATCGAACAACGAAATCGAACAACGAAATGGAACAACGAAATCGAACAACGAAATCGAATAACGAATCGAACAACGAAATCGAACAACGAAATCGAACAACGAAATCGAACAACGAAATCGAACAACGAAATCGAACAACGAAATCGAACAACGAAATCGAACAACGAAATCGAACAACGAAATCGAACAAAGAACAACGAAATCTAACAACGAACAACGAAATCTAACAACGAACAACGAATTCGAACAACGAATTCGAACAACGAATTCGAACCACGAAATCGAACAACGAAATCGAACAACGAAATCGAACAACGAAATCGAACAACAAAATCGAACAACGAAATCGAACAACGAAATCGAACAACGAAATCGAACAACGAAATCGAACAACGAAATCGAACAACGAAATCGAACAACGAAATCGAACTTCGAAATCGAACAACGAAATCGAACAACGAAATCGAACAACGAAATCGAACAACGAAATCGAACAACGAATTAGAACAACGAAATAGAACAACGAAATCGAACAACGAAATCGAACAACGAAATCGAACAACGAAATCGAACGACGAAATGGAACAACGAAATCGAACAAGAAATCGAACAACGAAATCGAATAACGAATCGAACAACGAAATCGAACAACGAAATCGAACAACGAAATCGAACAACGAATTAGAACAACGAAATAGAACAACGAAATCCAACTTCGAAATCGAACAGCGAAATCGAAATCGAACAACAAACTGAAACCACGAAATCGAACCACAAAATAGAACAACGAAATGGAACGACGCAATCGAACAACGAAATCGAACCACGAAATCGAACAACGAAATCGAACAACGAAATCGAACAACGAAATCGAACTTCGAAATCGAACAACGAAATCGAACAACGAAATCGAACAACGAAATCGAACAACGAAATCGAACAACAAAATCGAACAACGAAATCGAACAACGAAATCGAACAACGAATTCGAACAACGAATTCGAACCACGAAATCGAACAAAGAACAACGAAATCTAACAACGAAATCGAACAACGAAATCGAACAACGAAATCGAACAACTAAATCTAACAACGAACAACGAAATCTAACAACGAAATCGAACAACGAAATCGAACAACGAAATGGAACAACGAAATCGAACAACGAAATCGAATAACGAATCGAACAACGAAATCGAACAACGAAATCGAACAACGAAATCGAACAACGAAATCGAACAACGAAATCGAACAACGAAATCGAACAACGAAATCGAACAACGAAATCGAACAACGAAATCGAACTTCGAAATCGAACAACGAAATCGAACAACGAAATCGAACAACGAAATCGAACAACGAAATCGAACAACAAAATTGAACAACGAAATCGAACAACGAAATCGAACAACGAATTCGAACAACGAATTCGAACCACGAAATCGAACAAAGAACAACGAAATCTAACAACGAACAACGAAATCTAACAACGAACAACGAATTCGAACAACGAATTCGAACAACGAATTCGAACCACGAAATCGAACAACGAAATCGAACAACGAAATCGAAAAACGAAATCGATCAACGAAATCGAACAATCAAATCGAACAAAGAAAATCGAACAACGAAATCGATCAACGAAATCGAACACGAATTCAAACAACGAAATCGAACAACGAAATCGAACAACGAAATCGAACAACGAAATCGAACTTCGAAATCGAACAACGAAATCGAACAACGAAATCGAACAACGAAATCGAACATCGAAATCGAACAACGAAATCGAACAACAAAATCGAACAACGAAATCGAACAACGAAATCGAACAACGAAATCGAACAACGAAATCGAACAACGAAATCGAACGACGAAATGGAACAACGAAATCGAACAAGAAATCGAACAACGAAATCGAATAACGAATCGAACAACGAAATCGAACAACGAAATCGAACAACGAAATCGAACAACGAATTAGAACAACGAAATAGAACAACGAAATCCAACTTCGAAATCGAACAGCGAAATCGAAATCGAACAACAAACTGAAACCACGAAATCGAACCACAAAATAGAACAACGAAATGGAACGACGCAATCGAACAACGAAATCGAACCACGAAATCGAACAACGAAATCGAACAACGAAATCGAACAACGAAATCGAACAACGAAATCGAACAACGAAATCGAACAACGAAATCGAACAACGAAATCGAACAACGAAATCGAACAACGAAATCGAATAACGAATCGAACAACGAAATCGAACAACGAAATCGAACAACGAAATCGAACAACGAAATCGAACAACGAAATCGAACAACGAAATCGAGCAACGAAATCGAACAACGAAATCGAACAACGAAATCGAACTTCGAAATCGAACAACGAAATCGAACAACGAAATCGAACAACGAAATCGAACAACGAAATCGAACAACAAAATTGAACAACGAAATCGAACAACGAAATCGAACAACGAATTCGAACAACGAATTCGAACCACGAAATCGAACAAAGAACAACGAAATCTAACAACGAACAACGAAATCTAACAACGAACAACGAATTCGAACAACGAATTCGAACAACGAATTCGAACCACGAAATCGAACAACGAAATCGAACAACGAAATCGAAAAACGAAATCGATCGACGAAATCGAACAATCAAATCGAACAAAGAAAATCGAACAACGAAATCGATCAACGAAATCGAACACGAATTCAAACAACGAAATCGAACAACGAAATCGAACAACGAAATCGAACAACGAAATCGAACTTCGAAATCGAACAACGAAATCGAACAACGAAATCGAACAACGAAATCGAACATCGAAATCGAACAACGAAATCGAACAACAAAATCGAACAACGAAATCGAACAACGAAATCGAACAACGAAATCGAACAACGAAATCGAACAACGAAATCGAACGAAGAAATGGAACAACGAAATCGAACAAGAAATCGAACAACGAAATCGAATAACGAATCGAACAACGAAATCGAACAACGAAATCGAACAACGAAATCGAACAACGAATTAGAACAACGAAATCCAACTTCGAAATCGAACAGCGAAATCGAAATCGAACAACAAACTGAAACCACGAAATCGAACCACAAAATAGAACAACGAAATGGAACGACGCAATCGAACAACGAAATCGAACCACGAAATCGAACAACGAAATCGAACAACGAAATCGAACAACGAAATCGAACAACGAAATCGAACAACGAAATCGAACAACGAAATCGAACAACGAAATCGAACAACGAAATCGAACAACGAAATCGAACAACGAAATCGAACAACGAAATCGAACAACGAAATCGAACAACGAAATCGAACAACGAAATCGAACAACGAAATCGAACAACGAAATCGAACAACGAAATCGAACAACGTAATCGAACAACGAAATCGAACAACGAAATCGAACAACGAAATCGAACAACGAAATCGAACCACGAAATCGAACAACGAAATCGAACAACGAAATCGAACAACGAAATCGAACAACGAAATCGAACTTCGAAATCGAACAACGAAATCGAACAACGAAATCGAACAACGAAATCGAACAACGAAATCGAACAACAAAATCGAACAACGAAATCGAACAACGAAATCGAACAACGAATTCGAACAACGAATTCGAACCACGAAATCGAACAAAGAACAACGAAATCTAACAACGAACAACGAATTCGAACAACGAATTCGAACAACGAATTCGAACCACGAAATCGAACAACGAAATCGAACGAAATCGAAAAACGAAATCGATCAACGAAATCGAACAATCAAATCGAACTAAGAAAATCGAACAACGAAATCGATCAACGAAATCGAACACGAATTCAAACAACGAAATCGAACAACGAAATCGAACAACGAAATCGAACTTCGAAATCGAACAACGAAATCGAACAACGAAATCGAACAACGAAATCGAACAACGAAATCGAACAACGAATTAGAACAACGAAATAGAACAACGAAATCCAACTTCGAAATCGAACAGCGAAATCGAAATCGAACAACAAACTGAAACCAAGAAATCGAACCACGAAATAGAACAACGAAATGGAACAACGCAATCGAACAACGAAATCGAACCACGAAATCATACAACAATATCGAACAACGAAAACGAACAAAGAAATCGAACAACGGAATCGGACAACGAAATCGAACAACGAAATCGAACAACGAAATCGAACAACGAAATCGAACAACGAAATCGAACTTCAAAATCGAACAACGAAATCGAACAACGAAATCGAACAACGAAATCGAACAACGAAATCGAACAACGAAATCGAACAACGAATTCGAACAACGAATTCGAACAACGAATTCGAACAACGACATCGAACAACGAAATCGAACAACGAAATCGAACAACGAAATCGAACAACGAAATCGAACAACGAAATCGAACAACAAAATCGAACAACGAAATCGAACAACGAAATCGAACAACGAATTCGAACAACTAATTCGAACAACGACATCGAACAACGAAATCGAACAACGAAATCGAACAACGAAATCGAACAACGAAATCGAACAACGAAATCGAACAACGAAATCGAACAACGAAATCGAATAACGAATCGAACAACGAAATCGAACAACGAAATCGAACAACGAAATCGAACAACGAATTAGAACAACGAAATAGAACAACGAAATCCAACTTCGAAATCGAACAGCGAAATCGAAATCGAACAACAAACTGAAACCACGAAATCGAACCACGAAATAGAACAACGAAATGGAACGACGCAATCAAACAACGAAATCGAACCACGAAATCATACAATATCGAACAACGAAAACGAACAACGAAATCGAACAACGGAAACGGACAACGAGATCGAACAACGAAATCGAACAACGAAATCGAACAACGAAATCGAACAACGAAATCGAATAACGAATCGAACAACGAAATCGAACAACGAAATCGAACAACGAAATCGAACAACGAATTAGAACAACGAAATAGAACAACGAAATCCAACTTCGAAATCGAACAGCGAAATCGAAATCGAACAACAAACTGAAACCAAGAAATCGAACCACGAAATAGAACAACGAAATGGAACAACGCAATCGAACAACGAAATCGAACCACGAAATCATACAACAATATCGAACAACGAAAACGAACAAAGAAATCGAACAACGGAATCGGACAACGAAATCGAACAACGAAATCGAACAACGAAATCGAACAACGAAATCGAACAACGAAATCGAACAACGAAATCGAACTTCAAAATCGAACAACGAAATCGAACAACGAAATCGAACAACGAAATCGAACAACGAAATCGAACAACGAAATCGAACAACGAAATCGAACAACGAATTCGAACAACGAATTCGAACAACGAATTCGAACAACGACATCGAACAACGAAATCGAACAACGAAATCGAACAACGAAATCGAACAACGAAATCGAACAACGAAATCGAACAACGAAATCGAACAACGAAATCGAACAACGAAATCGAACAACGAAATCGAACAACGAAATCGAACAACGAAATCGAACTTCGAAATCGAACAACGAAATCGAACAACGAAATCGAACAACGAAATCGAACAACGAAATCGAACAACAAAATTGAACAACGAAATCGAACAACGAAATCGAACAACGAATTCGAACAACGAATTCGAACCACGAAATCGAACAAAGAACAACGAAATCTAACAACGAACAACGAATTCGAACAACGAATTCGAACAACGAATTCGAACCACGAAATCAAACAACGAAATCGAACAACGAAATCGAAAAACGAAATCGATCAACGAAATCGAACAATCAAATCGAACAAAGAAAATCGAACAACGAAATCGATCAACGAAATCGAACACGAATTCAAACAACGAAATCGAACAACGAAATCGAACAACGAAATCGAACAACGAAATCGAACAACGAAATCGAACTTCGAAATCGAACAACGAAATCGAACAACGAAATCGAACAACGAAATCGAACAACGAAATCGAACAACAAAATCGAACAACGAAATCGAACAACGAAATCGAACAACGAAATCGAACAACGAAATCGAACAACGAAATCGAACGACGAAATGGAACAACGAAATCGAACAAGAAATCGAACAACGAAATCGAATAACGAATCGAACAACGAAATCGAACAACGAAATCGAACAACGAAATCGAACGACGAATTAGAACAACGAAATAGAACAACGAAATCCAACTTCGAAATCGAACAGCGAAATCGAAATCGAACAACAAACTGAAACCACGAAATCGAACCACAAAATAGAACAACGAAATGGAACGACGCAATCGAACAACGAAATCGAACCACGAAATCGAACAACGAAATCGAACAACGAAATCGAACATCGAAATCGAACTTCGAAATCGAACAACGAAATCGAACAACGAAATCGAACAACGAAATCGAACAACGAAATCGAACAACAAAATCGAACAACGAAATCGAACAACGAAATCGAACAACGAATTCGAACAACGAATTCGAACCACGAAATCGAACAAAGAACAACGAAATCTAACAACGAAATCGAACAACGAAATCGAACAACGAAAGCGAACAACTAAATCTAACAACGAACAACGAAATCTAACAACGAAATCGAACAACGAAATCGAACAACGAAATCGAACAACGAAATCGAACAACAAAATCGAACAACGAAATCGAACAACGAAATCGAACAACGAATTCGAACAACGAAATCGAACAACGAAATCTAACAACGAACAACGAAATCGAACAACGAAATCGAACAACGAAATCGAACAACGAAATGGAACAACGAAATCGAACAACGAAATCGAATAACGAATCGAACAACGAAATCGAACAACGAAATCGAACAACGAAATCGAACAACGAAATCGAACAACGAAATCGAACAACGAAATCGAACAACGAAATCGAACAACGAAATCGAACAACGAAATCGAACTTCGAAATCGAACAACGAAATCGAACAACGAAATCGAACAACGAAATCGAACAACGAAATCGAACAACAAAATTGAACAACGAAATCGAACAACGAAATCGAACAACGAATTCGAACCACGAAATCGAACAAAGAACCACGAAATCGAACAAAGAACAACGAAATCTAACAACGAACAACGAAATCTAACAACGAACAACGAATTCGAACAACGAATTCGAACAACGAATTCGAACCACGAAATCGAACAACGAAATCGAACAACGAAATCGAAAAACGAAATCGATCAACGAAATCGAACAATCAAATCGAACAAAGAAAATCGAACAACGAAATCGATCAACGAAATCGAACACGAATTCAAACAACGAAATCGAACAACGAAATCGAACAACGAAATCGAACAACGAAATCGAACTTCGAAATCGAACAACGAAATCGAACAACGAAATCGAACAACGAAATCGAACAACGAAATCGAACAACGAAATCGAACAACAAAATCGAACAACGAAATCGAACAACGAAATCGAACAACGAAATCGAACAACGAAATCGAACAACGAAATCGAACGACGAAATGGAACAACGAAATCGAACAAGAAATCGAACAACGAAATCGAATAACGAATCGAACAACGAAATCGAACAACGAAATCGAACAACGAAATCGAACAACGAATTCGAACCACGAAATCGAACAAAGAACAACGAAATCTAACAACGAACAACGAATTCGAACAACGAATTCGAACAACGAATTCGAACCACAAAATCGAACAACGAAATCGAACGAAATCGAAAAACGAAATCGATCAACGAAATCGAACAATCAAATCGAACAAAGAAAATCGAACAACGAAATCGATCAACGAAATCGAACACGAATTCAAACAACGAAATCGAACAACGAAATCGAACAACGAAATCGAACAACGAAATCGAACTTCGAAATCGAACAACGAAATCGAACAACGAAATCGAACAACGAAATCGAACAACGAAATCGAACAACGAAATCGAACAACAAAATCGAACAACGAAATCGAACAACGAAATCGAACAACGAAATCGAACAACGAAAACGAACGAAATCGAACGACGAAATGGAACAACGAAATCGAACAAGAAATCGAACAACGAAATCGAATAACGAATCAAACGAAATCGAACAACGAAATCGAACAACGAAATCGAACAACAAAATTGAACAACGAAATCGAACAACGAAATCGAACAACGAATTCGAACAACGAATTCGAACCACGAAATCGAACAACGAAATCGAATAACGAATCGAACAACGAAATCGAACAACCAAATCGAACAACGAATTAGAACAACTAAATAGAACAACGAAATCCAACTTCGAAATCGAACAGCGAAATCGAAATCGAACAACAAACTGAAACCACGAAATCGAACCACAAAATAGAACAACGAAATGGAACGACGCAATCGAACAACGAAATCGAACAACGAAATCGAACAACGAAATCGAACAACGAAATCGAACGAAATCGAACGACGAAATGGAACAACGAAATCGAACAAGAAATCGAACAACGAAATCGAATAACGAATCGAACGAAATCGAACCACAAAATAGAACAACGAAATGGAACGACGCAATCGAACAACGAAATCGAACCACGAAATCGAACAACGAAATCGAACAACGAAATCGAACAACGAAATCGAACTTCGAAATCGAACAACGAAATCGAACAACGAAATCGAACGAAATCGAACAACGAAATCGAACAACAAAATCGAACAACGAAATCGAACAACGAAATCGAACAACGAAATCGAACTTCGAAATCGAACAACGAAATCGAACAACGAAATCGAACAACGAAATCGAACAACGAAATCGAACAACAAAATTGAACAACGAAATCGAACAACGAAATCGAACAACGAATTCGAACAACGAATTCGAACCACGAAATCGAACAAAGAACAACGAAATCTAACAACGAACAACGAAATCTAACAACGAAATCGAACAACGAAATCGAACAACGAAATCGAACAACAAAATCGAACAACGAAATCGAACAACGAAATCGAACAACGAAATCGAACAACGAAATCGAACGAAATCGAACGACGAAATCGAACCACAAAATAGAACAACGAAATGGAACGACGCAATCGAACAACGAAATCGAACCACGAAATCGAACAACGAAATCGAACAACGAAATCGAACAACGAAATCGAACTTCGAAATCGAACAACGAAATCGAACAACGAAATCGAACGAAATCGAACAACGAAATCGAACAACAAAATCGAACAACGAAATCGAACAACGAAATCGAACAACGAAATCGAACTTCGAAATCGAACAACGAAATCGAACAACGAAATCCAACTTCGAAATCGAACAGCGAAATCGAAATCGAACAACAAACTGAAACCACGAAATCGAACCACAAAATAGAACAACGAAATGGAACGACGCAATCGAACAACGAAATCGAACCACGAAATCGAACAACGAAATCGAACAACGAAATCGAACAACGAAATCGAACTTCGAAATCGAACAACGAAATCGAACAACGAAATCGAACGAAATCGAACAACGAAATCGAACAACAAAATCGAACAACGAAATCGAACAACGAAATCGAACAACGAAATCGAACTTCGAAATCGAACAACGAAATCGAACAACGAAATCGAACAACGAAATCGAACTTCGAAATCGAACAACGAAATCGAACAACGAAATTGAACAACGAAATCGAACAACGAAATCGAACAACGAAATCGAACAACAAAATTGAACAACGAAATCGAACAACGAAATCGAACAACGAAATCGAACAACGAAATCGAACAACGAAATCGAACAACAAAATCGAACAACGAAATCGAACAACGAAATCGAACAACGAAATCGAACAACGAAATCGAACAACGAAATCGAACGACGAAATGGAACAACGAAATCGAACAAGAAATCGAACAACGAAATCGAATAACGAATCGAACAACGAAATCGAACAACGAAATCGAACAACGAAATCGAACAACGAATTAGAACAACGAAATAGAACAACGAAATCCAACTTCGAAATCGAACAGCGAAATCGAAATCGAACAACAAACTGAAACCACGAAATCGAACCACAAAATAGAACAACGAAATGGAACGACGCAATCGAACAACGAAATCGAACCACGAAATCGAACAACGAAATCGAACAACGAAATCGAACAACGAAATCGAACTTCGAAATCGAACAACGAAATCGAACAACGAAATCGAACAACGAAATCGAACAACGAAATCGAACAACAAAATCGAACAACGAAATCGAACAACGAAATCGAACAACAAATTCGAACAACGAATTCGAACCACGAAATCGAACAAAGAACAACGAAATCTAACAACGAAATCGAACAACGAAATCGAACAACTAAATCTAACAACGAACAACGAAATCGAACAACGAAATCGAACAACGAAATCGAACAACGAAATCGAACAACGAAATCGAACAACGAAATCGAACAACGACATCGAACAACGAAATCGAACAACGAAATCGAACAACGAAATCGAACAACGAAATCGAACAACGAAATCGAACAACGAAATCGAACAACGAAATCGAACAACGAAATCGAACAACGAAATCGAACAACGAAATCGAACAACGAAATCGAACAACGAAATCGAACAACGAAATCGAACAACGAAATCGAACAACGAAATCGAACAACGAAATCGAACAACGAAATCGAACAACGAAATCGAACAACGTAATCGAACAACGAAATCGAACAACGAAATCGAACAACGAAATCGAACAACGAAATCGAACAACGAAATCGAACAACGAAATCGAACAACGAAATCGAACAACGAAATCGAACTTCGAAATCGAACAACGAAATCGAACAACGAAATCGAACAACGAAATCGAACAACGAAATCGAACAACAAAATCGAACAACGAAATCGAACAACGAAATCGAACAACGAATTCGAACAACGAATTCGAACCACGAAATCGAACAAAGAACAACGAAATCTAACAACGAACAACGAATTCGAACAACGAATTCGAACAACGAATTCGAACCACGAAATCGAACAACGAAATCGAACGAAATCGAAAAACGAAATCGATCAACGAAATCGAACAATCAAATCGAACAAAGAAAATCGAACAACGAAATCGATCAACGAAATCGAACACGAATTCAAACAACGAAATCGAACAACGAAATCGAACAACGAAATCGAACTTCGAAATCGAACAACGAAATCGAACAACGAAATCGAACAACGAAATCGAACAACGAAATCGAACAACGAAATCGAACAACGAATTAGAACAACGAAATAGAACAACGAAATCCAACTTCGAAATCGAACAGCGAAATCGAAATCGAACAACAAACTGAAACCAAGAAATCGAACCACGAAATAGAACAACGAAATGGAACAACGCAATCGAACAACGAAATCGAACCACGAAATCATACAACAATATCGAACAACGAAAACGAACAAAGAAATCGAACAACGGAATCGGACAACGAAATCGAACAACGAAATCGAACAACGAAATCGAACAACGAAATCCAACAACGAAATCGAACTTCAAAATCGAACAACGAAATCGAACAACGAAATCGAACAACGAAATCGAACAACGAAATCGAACAACGAATTCGAACAACGAATTCGAACAACGAATTCGAACAACGACATCGAACAACGAAATCGAACAACGAAATCGAACAACGAAATCGAACAACGAAATCGAACAACGAAATCGAACAACAAAATCGAACAACGAAATCGAACAACGAAATCGAACAACGAATTCGAACAACGAATTCGAACAACGACATCGAACAACGAAATCGAACAACGAAATCGAACAACGAAATCGAACAACGAAATCGAACAACGAAATCGAACAACGAAATCGAACAACGAAATCGAATAACGAATCGAACAACGAAATCGAACAACGAAATCGAACAACGAAATCGAACAACGAATTAGAACAACGAAATAGAACAACGAAATCCAACTTCGAAATCGAACAGCGAAATCGAAATCGAACAACAAACTGAAACCACGAAATCGAACCACGAAATAGAACAACGAAATGGAACGACGCAATCAAACAACGAAATCGAACCACGAAATCATACATAATCGAACAACGAAAACGAACAAAGAAATCGAACAACGGAATCGGACAACGAAATCGAACAACGAAATCGAACAACGAAATCGAACAACGAAATCGAACAACGAAATCGAACAACGAAATCGAACTTCAAAATCGAACAACGAAATCGAACAACGAAATCGAACAACGAAATCGAACAACGAAATCGAACAACGAAATCGAACAACGAAATCGAACAACGTATTCGAACAACGAATTCGAACAACGAATTCGAACAACGACATCGAACAACGAAATCGAACAACGAAATCGAACAACGAAATCGAACAACGAAATCGAACAACGAAATCGAACAACGAAATCGAACAACGAAATCGAACAACGAAATCGAACAACGAAATCGAACAACGAAATCGAACAACGAAATCGAACAACGAAATCGAACAACGAAATCGAACTTCGAAATCGAACAACGAAATCGAACAACGAAATCGAACAACGAAATCGAACAACGAAATCGAACAACAAAATTGAACAACGAAATCGAACAACGAAATCGAACAACGAATTCGAACAACGAATTCGAACCACGAAATCGAACAAAGAACAACGAAATCTAACAACGAACAACGAAATCTAACAACGAACAACGAATTCGAACAACGAATTCGAACAACGAATTCGAACCACGAAATCGAACAACGAAATCGAACAACGAAATCGAAAAACGAAATCGATCAACGAAATCGAACAATCAAATCGAACAAAGAAAATCGAACAACGAAATCGAATTTCGAAATCGAACAACGAAATCGAACAACGAAATCGAACAACGAAATCGAACAACGAAATCGAACAACAAAATCGAACAACGAAATCGAACAACGAAATCGAACAACGAATTCGAACAACGAATTCGAACCACGAAATCGAACAAAGAACAACGAAATCTAACAACGAACAACGAATTCGAACAACGAATTCGAACAACGAATTCGAACCACGAAATCGAACAACGAAATCGAACGAAATCGAAAAACGAAATCGATCAACGAAATCGAACAATCAAATCGAACAAAGAAAATCGAACAACGAAATCGATCAACGAAATCGAACACGAATTCAAACAACGAAATCGAACAACGAAATCGAACAACGAAATCGAACAACGAAATCGAACTTCGAAATCGAACAACGAAATCGAACAACGAAATCGAACAACGAAATCGAACAACGAAATCGAACAACGAAATCGAACAACAAAATCGAACAACGAAATCGAACAACGAAATCGAACAACGAAATCGAACAACGAAATCGAACGAAATCGAACGACGAAATGGAACAACGAAATCGAACAAGAAATCGAACAACGAAATCGAATAACGAATCGAACAACGAAATCGAACAACGAAATCGAACAACGAAATCGAACAACAAAATTGAACAACGAAATCGAACAACGAAATCGAACAACGAATTCGAACAACGAATTCGAACCACGAAATCGAACAACGAAATCGAATAACGAATCGAACAACGAAATCGAACAACGAAATCGAACAACGAAATCGAACAACGAAATCGAACAACGAAATCGAACAACGAAATCGAACTTCGAAATCGAACAACGAAATCGAACAACGAAATTGAACAACGAAATCGAACAACGAAATCGAACAACGAAATCGAACAACAAAATTGAACAACGAAATCGAACAACGAAATCGAACAACGAAATCGAACAACGAAATCGAACAACGAAATCGAACAACAAAATCGAACAACGAAATCGAACAACGAAATCGAACAACGAAATCGAACAACGAAATCGAACAACGAAATCGAACGACGAAATGGAACAACGAAATCGAACAAGAAATCGAACAACGAAATCGAATAACGAATCGAACAACGAAATCGAACAACGAAATCGAACAACGAAATCGAACAACGAATTAGAACAACGAAATAGAACAACGAAATCCAACTTCGAAATCGAACAGCGAAATCGAAATCGAACAACAAACTGAAACCACGAAATCGAACCACAAAATAGAACAACGAAATGGAACGACGCAATCGAACAACGAAATCGAACCACGAAATCGAACAACGAAATCGAACAACGAAATCGAACAACGAAATCGAACTTCGAAATCGAACAACGAAATCGAACAACGAAATCGAACAACGAAATCGAACAACGAAATCGAACAACAAAATCGAACAACGAAATCGAACAACGAAATCGAACAACAAATTCGAACAACGAATTCGAACCACGAAATCGAACAAAGAACAACGAAATCTAACAACGAAATCGAACAACGAAATCGAACAACTAAATCTAACAACGAACAACGAAATCGAACAACGAAATCGAACAACGAAATCGAACAACGAAATCGAACAACGAAATCGAACAACGACATCGAACAACGAAATCGAACAACGAAATCGAACAACGAAATCGAACAACGAAATCGAACAACGAAATCGAACAACGAAATCGAACAACGAAATCGAACAACGAAATCGAACAACGAAATCGAACAACGAAATCGAACAACGAAATCGAACAACGAAATCGAACAACGAAATCGAACAACGAAATCGAACAACGAAATCGAACAACGAAATCGAACAACGAAATCGAACAACGAAATCGAACAACGAAATCGAACAACGAAATCGAACAACGTAATCGAACAACGAAATCGAACAACGAAATCGAACAACGAAATCGAACAACGAAATCGAACAACGAAATCGAACAACGAAATCGAACAACGAAATCGAACAACGAAATCGAACTTCGAAATCGAACAACGAAATCGAACAACGAAATCGAACAACGAAATCGAACAACGAAATCGAACAACAAAATCGAACAACGAAATCGAACAACGAAATCGAACAACGAATTCGAACAACGAATTCGAACCACGAAATCGAACAAAGAACAACGAAATCTAACAACGAACAACGAATTCGAACAACGAATTCGAACAACGAATTCGAACCACGAAATCGAACAACGAAATCGAACGAAATCGAAAAACGAAATCGATCAACGAAATCGAACAATCAAATCGAACAAAGAAAATCGAACAACGAAATCGATCAACGAAATCGAACACGAATTCAAACAACGAAATCGAACAACGAAATCGAACAACGAAATCGAACTTCGAAATCGAACAACGAAATCGAACAACGAAATCGAACAACGAAATCGAACAACGAAATCGAACAACGAAATCGAACAACGAATTAGAACAACGAAATAGAACAACGAAATCCAACTTCGAAATCGAACAGCGAAATCGAAATCGAACAACAAACTGAAACCAAGAAATCGAACCACGAAATAGAACAACGAAATGGAACAACGCAATCGAACAACGAAATCGAACCACGAAATCATACAACAATATCGAACAACGAAAACGAACAAAGAAATCGAACAACGGAATCGGACAACGAAATCGAACAACGAAATCGAACAACGAAATCGAACAACGAAATCCAACAACGAAATCGAACTTCAAAATCGAACAACGAAATCGAACAACGAAATCGAACAACGAAATCGAACAACGAAATCGAACAACGAATTCGAACAACGAATTCGAACAACGAATTCGAACAACGACATCGAACAACGAAATCGAACAACGAAATCGAACTTCGAAATCGAACAACGAAATCGAACAACGAAATCGAACGAAATCGAACAACGAAATCGAACAACAAAATCGAACAACGAAATCGAACAACGAAATCGAACAACGAAATCGAACTTCGAAATCGAACAACAAAATCGAACAACGAAATCGAACAACGAAATCGAACAACGAATTCGAACAACGAATTCGAACAACGACATCGAACAACGAAATCGAACAACGAAATCGAACAACGAAATCGAACAACGAAATCGAACAACGAAATCGAACAACGAAATCGAACAACGAAATCGAATAACGAATCGAACAACGAAATCGAACAACGAAATCGAACAACGAAATCGAACAACGAATTAGAACAACGAAATAGAACAACGAAATCCAACTTCGAAATCGAACAGCGAAATCGAAATCGAACAACAAACTGAAACCACGAAATCGAACCACGAAATAGAACAACGAAATGGAACGACGCAATCAAACAACGAAATCGAACCACGAAATCATACATAATCGAACAACGAAAACGAACAACGAAATCGAACAACGGAAACGGACAACGAGATCGAACAACGAAATCGAACAACGAAATCGAACAACGAAATCGAACAACGAAATCGAATAACGAATCGAACAACGAAATCGAACAACGAAATCGAACAACGAAATCGAACAACGAATTAGAACAACGAAATAGAACAACGAAATCCAACTTCGAAATCGAACAGCGAAATCGAAATCGAACAACAAACTGAAACCAAGAAATCGAACCACGAAATAGAACAACGAAATGGAACAACGCAATCGAACAACGAAATCGAACCACGAAATCATACAACAATATCGAACAACGAAAACGAACAAAGAAATCGAACAACGGAATCGGACAACGAAATCGAACAACGAAATCGAACAACGAAATCGAACAACGAAATCGAACAACGAAATCGAACAACGAAATCGAACTTCAAAATCGAACAACGAAATCGAACAACGAAATCGAACAACGAAATCGAACAACGAAATCGAACAACGAAATCGAACAACGAAATCGAACAACGTATTCGAACAACGAATTCGAACAACGAATTCGAACAACGACATCGAACAACGAAATCGAACAACGAAATCGAACAACGAAATCGAACAACGAAATCGAACAACGAAATCGAACAACGAAATCGAACAACGAAATCGAACAACGAAATCGAACAACGAAATCGAACAACGAAATCGAACAACGAAATCGAACAACGAAATCGAACAACGAAATCGAACTTCGAAATCGAACAACGAAATCGAACAACGAAATCGAACAACGAAATCGAACAACGAAATCGAACAACAAAATTGAACAACGAAATCGAACAACGAAATCGAACAACGAATTCGAACAACGAATTCGAACCACGAAATCGAACAAAGAACAACGAAATCTAACAACGAACAACGAAATCTAACAACGAACAACGAATTCGAACAACGAATTCGAACAACGAATTCGAACCACGAAATCGAACAACGAAATCGAACAACGAAATCGAAAAACGAAATCGATCAACGAAATCGAACAATCAAATCGAACAAAGAAAATCGAACAACGAAATCGAATTTCGAAATCGAACAACGAAATCGAACAACGAAATCGAACAACGAAATCGAACAACGAAATCGAACAACAAAATCGAACAACGAAATCGAACAACGAAATCGAACAACGAATTCGAACAACGAATTCGAACCACGAAATCGAACAAAGAACAACGAAATCTAACAACGAACAACGAATTCGAACAACGAATTCGAACAACGAATTCGAACCACGAAATCGAACAACGAAATCGAACGAAATCGAAAAACGAAATCGATCAACGAAATCGAACAATCAAATCGAACAAAGAAAATCGAACAACGAAATCGATCAACGAAATCGAACACGAATTCAAACAACGAAATCGAACAACGAAATCGAACAACGAAATCGAACAACGAAATCGAACTTCGAAATCGAACAACGAAATCGAACAACGAAATCGAACAACGAAATCGAACAACGAAATCGAACAACGAAATCGAACAACAAAATCGAACAACGAAATCGAACAACGAAATCGAACAACGAAATCGAACAACGAAATCGAACGAAATCGAACGACGAAATGGAACAACGAAATCGAACAAGAAATCGAACAACGAAATCGAATAACGAATCGAACAACGAAATCGAACAACGAAATCGAACAACGAAATCGAACAACAAAATTGAACAACGAAATCGAACAACGAAATCGAACAACGAATTCGAACAACGAATTCGAACCACGAAATCGAACAACGAAATCGAATAACGAATCGAACAACGAAATCGAACAACGAAATCGAACAACGAAATCGAACAACGAATTAAAACAACCAAATAGAACAACGAAATCCAACTTCGAAATCAAACAGCGAAATCGAAATCGAACAACAAACTGAAACCACGAAATCGAACCACAAAATAGAACAACGAAATGGAACGACGCAATCGAACAACGAAATCGAACCACGAAATCGAACAACGAAATCGAACAACGAAATCGAACAACGAAATCGAACTTCGAAATCGAACAACGAAATCGAACAACGAAATCGAACGAAATCGAACAACGAAATCGAACAACAAAATCGAACAACGAAATCGAACAACGAAATCGAACAACGAAATCGAACTTCGAAATCGAACAACGAAATCGAACAACGAAATCGAACAACGAAATCGAACAACGAAATCGAACAACAAAATTGAACAACGAAATCGAACAACGAAATCGAACAACGAATTCGAACAACGAATTCGAACCACGAAATCGAACAAAGAACAACGAAATCTAACAACGAACAACGAAATCTAACAACGAAATCGAACAACGAAATCGAACAACGAAATCGAACAACAAAATCGAACAACGAAATCGAACAACGAAATCGAACAACGAAATCGAACAACGAAATCGAACGAAATCGAACGACGAAATCGAACCACAAAATAGAACAACGAAATGGAACGACGCAATCGAACAACGAAATCGAACCACGAAATCGAACAACGAAATCGAACAACGAAATCGAACAACGAAATCGAACTTCGAAATCGAACAACGAAATCGAACAACGAAATCGAACGAAATCGAACAACGAAATCGAACAACAAAATCGAACAACGAAATCGAACAACGAAATCGAACAACGAAATCGAACTTCGAAATCGAACAACGAAATCGAACAACGAAATCCAACTTCGAAATCGAACAGCGAAATCGAAATCGAACAACAAACTGAAACCACGAAATCGAACCACAAAATAGAACAACGAAATGGAACGACGCAATCGAACAACGAAATCGAACCACGAAATCGAACAACGAAATCGAACAACGAAATCGAACAACGAAATCGAACTTCGAAATCGAACAACGAAATCGAACAACGAAATCGAACGAAATCGAACAACGAAATCGAACAACAAAATCGAACAACGAAATCGAACAACGAAATCGAACAACGAAATCGAACTTCGAAATCGAACAACGAAATCGAACAACGAAATCGAACAACGAAATCGAACTTCGAAATCGAACAACGAAATCGAACAACGAAATCGAACAACGAAATCGAACAACGAAATCGAACAACGAAATCGAACAACGAAATCGAACAACGAAATCGAACAACAAAATTGAACAACGAAATCGAACAACGAAATCGAACAACGAAATCGAACAACGAAATCGAACAACGAAATCGAACAACAAAATCGAACAACGAAATCGAACAACGAAATCGAACAACGAAATCGAACAACAAATTCGAACAACGAATTCGAACCACGAAATCGAACAAAGAACAACGAAATCTAACAACGAAATCGAACAACGAAATCGAACAACTAAATCTAACAACGAACAACGAAATCTAACAACGAAATCGAACAACGAAATCGAACAACGAAATCGAACAACGAAATCGAACAACGAAATCGAACAACGACATCGAACAACGAAATCGAACAACGAAATCGAACAACGAAATCGAACAACGAAATCGAACAACGAAATCGAACAACGAAATCGAACAACGAAATCGAACAACGAAATCGAACAACGAAATCGAACAACGAAATCGAACAACGAAATCGAACAACGAAATCGAACAACGAAATCGAACAACGAAATCGAACAACGAAATCGAACAACGAAATCGAACAACGTAATCGAACAACGAAATCGAACAACGAAATCGAACAACGAAATCGAACAACGAAATCGAACAACGAAATCGAACAACGAAATCGAACAACGAATCGAACTTCGAAATCGAACAACGAAATCGAACAACGAAATCGAACAACGAAATCGAACAACGAAATCGAACAACAAAATCGAACAGCGAAATCGAAATCGAACAACAAACTGAAACCACGAAATCGAACCACAAAATAGAACAACGAAATGGAACGACGCAATCGAACAACGAAATCGAACCACGAAATCGAACAACGAAATCGAACAACGAAATCGAACAACGAAATCGAACTTCGAAATCGAACAACGAAATCGAACAACGAAATCGAACGAAATCGAACAACGAAATCGAACAACAAAATCGAACAACGAAATCGAACAACGAAATCGAACAACGAAATAGAACAACGAATTCGAACCACGAAATCGAACAACGAAATCGAATAACGAATCGAACAACGAAATCGAACAACGAAATCGAACAACGAAATCGAACAACGAATTAGAACAACCAAATAGAACAACGAAATCCAACTTCGAAATCGAACAGCGAAATCGAAATCGAACAACAAACTGAAACCACGAAATCGAACCACAAAATAGAACAACGAAATGGAACGACGCAATCGAACAACGAAATCGAACCACGAAATCGAACAACGAAATCGAACAACGAAATCGAACAACGAAATCGAACTTCGAAATCGAACAACGAAATCGAACAACGAAATCGAACGAAATCGAACAACGAAATCGAACAACAAAATCGAACAACGAAATCGAACAACGAAATCGAACAACGAAATCGAACTTCGAAATCGAACAACGAAATCGAACAACGAAATCGAACAACGAAATCGAACAACGAAATCGAACAACAAAATTGAACAACGAAATCGAACAACGAAATCGAACAACGAATTCGAACAACGAATTCGAACCACGAAATCGAACAAAGAACAACGAAATCTAACAACGAACAACGAAATCTAACAACGAAATCGAACAACGAAATCGAACAACGAAATCGAACAACAAAATCGAACAACGAAATCGAACAACGAAATCGAACAACGAAATCGAACAACGAAATCGAACGAAATCGAACGACGAAATCGAACCACAAAATAGAACAACGAAATGGAACGACGCAATCGAACAACGAAATCGAACCACGAAATCGAACAACGAAATCGAACAACGAAATCGAACAACGAAATCGAACTTCGAAATCGAACAACGAAATCGAACAACGAAATCGAACGAAATCGAACAACGAAATCGAACAACAAAATCGAACAACGAAATCGAACAACGAAATCGAACAACGAAATCGAACTTCGAAATCGAACAACGAAATCGAACAACGAAATCCAACTTCGAAATCGAACAGCGAAATCGAAATCGAACAACAAACTGAAACCACGAAATCGAACCACAAAATAGAACAACGAAATGGAACGACGCAATCGAACAACGAAATCGAACCACGAAATCGAACAACGAAATCGAACAACGAAATCGAACAACGAAATCGAACTTCGAAATCGAACAACGAAATCGAACAACGAAATCGAACGCAATCGAACAACGAAATCGAACAACAAAATCGAACAACGAAATCGAACAACGAAATCGAACAACGAAATCGAACTTCGAAATCGAACAACGAAATCGAACAACGAAATCGAACAACGAAATCGAACTTCGAAATCGAACAACGAAATCGAACAACGAAATCGAACAACGAAATCGAACAACGAAATCGAACAACGAAATCGAACAACGAAATCGAACAACAAAATTGAACAACGAAATCGAACAACGAAATCGAACAACGAAATCGAACAACGAAATCGAACAACGAAATCGAACAACAAAATCGAACAACGAAATCGAACAACGAAATCGAACAACGAAATCGAACAACAAATTCGAACAACGAATTCGAACCACGAAATCGAACAAAGAACAACGAAATCTAACAACGAAATCGAACAACGAAATCGAACAACTAAATCTAACAACGAACAACGAAATCTAACAACGAAATCGAACAACGAAATCGAACAACGAAATCGAACAACGAAATCGAACAACGAAATCGAACAACGACATCGAACAACGAAATCGAACAACGAAATCGAACAACGAAATCGAACAACGAAATCGAACAACGAAATCGAACAACGAAATCGAACAACGAAATCGAACAACGAAATCGAACAACGAAATCGAACAACGAAATCGAACAACGAAATCGAACAACGAAATCGAACAACGAAATCGAACAACGAAATCGAACAACGAAATCGAACAACGAAATCGAACAACGAAATCGAACAACGTAATCGAACAACGAAATCGAACAACGAAATCGAACAACGAAATCGAACAACGAAATCGAACAACGAAATCGAACAACGAAATCGAACAACGAATCGAACTTCGAAATCGAACAACGAAATCGAACAACGAAATCGAACAACGAAATCGAACAACGAAATCGAACAACAAAATCGAACAACGAAATCGAACAACGAAATCGAACAACGAATTCGAACAACGAATTCGAACCACGAAATCGAACAAAGAACAACGAAATCTAACAACGAACAACGAATTCGAACAACGAATTCGAACAACGAATTCGAACCACGAAATCGAACAACGAAATCGAACGAAATCGAAAAACGAAATCGATCAACGAAATCGAACAATCAAATCGAACAAAGAAAATCGAACAACGAAATCGATCAACGAAATCGAACACGAATTCAAACAACGAAATCGAACAACGAAATCGAACAACGAAATCGAACAACGAAATCGAACTTCGAAATCGAACAACGAAATCGAACAACGAAATCGAACAACGAAATCGAACAACGAAATCGAACAACGAAATCGAACAACGAATTAGAACAACGAAATAGAACAACGAAATCCAACTTCGAAATCGAACAGCGAAATCGAAATCGAACAACAAACTGAAACCCAGAAATCGAACCACGAAATAGAACAACGAAATGGAACAACGCAATCGAACAACGAATTCGAACCACGAAATCATACAACAATATCGAACAACGAAAACGAACAAAGAAATCGAACAACGGAATCGGACAACGAAATCGAACAACGAAATCGAACAACGAAATCGAACAACGAAATCGAACAACGAAATCGAACTTCAAAATCGAACAACGAAATCGAACAACGAAATCGAACAACGAAATCGAACAACGAAATCGAACAACGAAATCGAACAACGAATTCGAACAACGAATTCGAACAACGAATTCGAACAACGACATCGAACAACGAAATCGAACAACGAAATCGAACAACGAAATCGAACAACGAAATCGAACAACGAAATCGAACAACAAAATCGAACAACGAAATCGAACAACGAAATCGAACAACGAATTCGAACAACGAATTCGAACAACGACATCGAACAACGAAATCGAACAACGAAATCGAACAACGAAATCGAACAACGAAATCGAACAACGAAATCGAACAACGAAATCGAACAACGAAATCGAATAACGAATCGAACAACGAAATCGAACAACGAAATCGAACAACGAAATCGAACAACGAATTAGAACAACGAAATAAGAACAACGAAATCCAACTTCGAAATCGAACAGCGAAATCGAAATCGAACAACAAACTGAAACCACGAAATCGAACCACGAAATAGAACAACGAAATGGAAAGACGCAATCAAACAACGAAATCGAACCACGAAATCATACAATATCGAACAACGAAAACGAACAACGAAATCGAACAACGGAAACGGACAACGAGATCGAACAACGAAATCGAACAACGAAATCGAACAACGAAATCGAACAACGAAATCGAATAACGAATCGAACAACGAAATCGAACAACGAAATCGAACAACGAAATCGAACAACGAATTAGAACAACGAAATAGAACAACGAAATCCAACTTCGAAATCGAACAGCGAAATCGAAATCGAACAACAAACTGAAACCAAGAAATCGAACCACGAAATAGAACAACGAAATGGAACAACGCAATCGAACAACGAAATCGAACCACGAAATCATACAACAATATCGAACAACGAAAACGAACAAAGAAATCGAACAACGGAATCGGACAACGAAATCGAACAACGAAATCGAACAACGAAATCGAACAACGAAATCGAACAACGAAATCGAACAACGAAATCGAACTTCAAAATCGAACAACGAAATCGAACAACGAAATCGAACAACGAAATCGAACAACGAAATCGAACAACGAAATCGAACAACGAAATCGAACAACGAAATCGAACAACGAATTCGAACAACGAATTCGAACAACGAATTCGAACAACGACATCGAACAACGAAATCGAACAACGAAATCGAACAACGAAATCGAACAACGAAATCGAACAACGAAATCGAACAACGAAATCGAACAACGAAATCGAACAACGAAATCGAACAACGAAATCGAACAACGAAATCGAACAACGAAATCGAACTTCGAAATCGAACAACGAAATCGAACAACGAAATCGAACAACGAAATCGAACAACGAAATCGAACAACAAAATTGAACAACGAAATCGAACAACGAAATCGAACAACGAATTCGAACAACGAATTCGAACCACGAAATCGAACAAAGAACAACGAAATCTAACAACGAACAACGAAATCTAACAACGAACAACGAATTCGAACAACGAATTCGAACAACGAATTCGAACCACGAAATCGAACAACGAAATCGAACAACGAAATCGAAAAACGAAATCGATCAACGAAATCGAACAATCAAATCGAACAAAGAAAATCGAACAACGAAATCGATCAACGAAATCAAACACGAATTCAAACAACGAAATCGAACAACGAAATCGAACAACGAAATCGAACAACGAAATCGAACTTCGAAATCGAACAACGAAATCGAACAACGAAATCGAACAACGAAATCGAACAACGAAATCGAACAACAAAATCGAACAACGAAATCGAACAACGAAATCGAACAACGAAATCGAACAACGAAATCGAACAACGAAATCGAACGACGAAATGGAACAACGAAATCGAACAAGAAATCGAACAACGAAATCGAATAACGAATCGAACAACGAAATCGAACAACGAAATCGAACAACGAAATCGAACAACGAATTAGAACAACGAAATAGAACAACGAAATCCAACTTCGAAATCGAACAGCGAAATCGAAATCGAACAACAAACTGAAACCACGAAATCGAACCACAAAATAGAACAACGAAATGGAACGACGCAATCGAACAACGAAATCGAACCACAAAATTGAACAACGAAATCGAACAACGAAATCGAACAACGAAATCGAACTTCGAAATCGAACAACGAAATCGAACAACGAAATCGAACAACGAAATCGAACAACGAAATCGAACAACAAAATCGAACAACGAAATCGGACAACGAAATCGAACAACGAATTCGAACAACGAATTCGAACCACGAAATCGAACAAAGAACAACGAAATCTAACAACGAAATCGAACAACGAAATCGAACAACTAAATCTAACAACGAACAACGAAATCTAACAACGAAATCGAACAACGAAATCGAACAACGAAATCGAACAACGAAATCGAACAACAAAATCGAACAACGAAATCGAACAACGAAATCGAACAACGAATTCGAACAACGAAATCGAACAACGAAATCTAACAACGAACAACGAAATCGAACAACGAAATCGAACAACGAAATCGAACAACGAAATGGAACAACGAAATCGAACAACGAAATCGAATAACGAATCGAACAACGAAATCGAACAACGAAATCGAACAACGAAATCGAACAACGAAATCGAACAACGAAATCGAACAACGAAATCGAACAACGAAATCGAACAACGAAATCGAACAACGAAATCGAACAACGAAATCGAACTTCGAAATCGAACAACGAAATCGAACAACGAAATCGAACAACGAAATCGAACAACGAAATCGAACAACAAAATTGAACAACGAAATCGAACAACGAAATCGAACAACGAATTCGAACAACGAATTCGAACCACGAAATCGAACAAAGAACAACGAAATCTAACAACGAACAACGAAATCTAACAACGAACAACGAATTCGAACAACGAATTCGAACAACGAATTCGAACCACGAAATCGAACAACGAAATCGAACAACGAAATCGAAAAACGAAATCGATCAACGAAATCGAACAATCAAATCGAACAAAGAAAATCGAACAACGAAATCGATCAACGAAATCGAACACGAATTCAAACAACGAAATCGAACAACGAAATCGAACAACGAAATCGAACAACGAAATCGAACTTCGAAATCGAACAACGAAATCGAACAACGAAATCGAACAACGAAATCGAACATCGAAATCGAACAACGAAATCGAACAACAAAATCGAACAACGAAATCGAACAACGAAATCGAACAACGAAATCGAACAACGAAATCGAACAACGAAATCGAACAACGAAATCCAACTTCGAAATCGAACAGCGAAATCGAAATCGAACAACAAACTGAAACCACGAAATCGAACCACAAAATAGAACAACGAAATGGAACGACGCAATCGAACAACGAAATCGAACCACGAAATCGAACAACGAAATCGAACAACGAAATCGAACAACGAAATCGAACAACGAAATCGAACAACGAAATCGAACAACGAAATCGAACAACGAAATCGAACAACGAAATCGAACAACGAAATCGAACAACGAAATCGAACAACGAAATCGAACAACGAAATCGAACAACGAAATCGAACAACGAAATCGAACAACGAAATCGAACAACGTAATCGAACAACGAAATCGAACAACGAAATCGAACAACGAAATCGAACAACGAAATCGAACAACGAAATCGAACAACGAAATCGAACAACGAAATCGAACAACGAAATCGAACTTCGAAATCGAACAACGAAATCGAACAACGAAATCGAACAACGAAATCGAACAACGAAATCGAACAACAAAATCGAACAACGAAATCGAACAACGAAATCGAACAACGAATTCGAACAACGAATTCGAACCACGAAATCGAACAAAGAACAACGAAATCTAACAACGAACAACGAATTCGAACAACGAATTCGAACAACGAATTCGAACCACGAAATCGAACAACGAAATCGAACGAAATCGAAAAACGAAATCGATCAACGAAATCGAACAATCAAATCGAACAAAGAAAATCGAACAACGAAATCGATCAACGAAATCGAACACGAATTCAAACAACGAAATCGAACAACGAAATCGAACAACGAAATCGAACTTCGAAATCGAACAACGAAATCGAACAACGAAATCGAACAACGAAATCGAACAACGAATTAGAACAACGAAATAGAACAACGAAATCCAACTTCGAAATCGAACAGCGAAATCGAAATCGAACAACAAACTGAAACCAAGAAATCGAACCACGAAATAGAACAACGAAATGGAACAACGCAATCGAACAACGAAATCGAACCACGAAATCATACAACAATATCGAACAACGAAAACGAACAAAGAAATCGAACAACGGAATCGGACAACGAAATCGAACAACGAAATCGAACAACGAAATCGAACAACGAAATCGAACAACGAAATCGAACTTCAAAATCGAACAACGAAATCGAACAACGAAATCGAACAACGAAATCGAACAACGAAATCGAACAACGAAATCGAACAACGAATTCGAACAACGAATTCGAACAACGAATTCGAACAACGACATCGAACAACGAAATCGAACAACGAAATCGAACAACGAAATCGAACAACGAAATCGAACAACGAAATCGAACAACAAAATCGAACAACGAAATCGAACAACGAAATCGAACAACGAATTCGAACAACTAATTCGAACAACGACATCGAACAACGAAATCGAACAACGAAATCGAACAACGAAATCGAACAACGAAATCGAACAACGAAATCGAACAACGAAATCGAACAACGAAATCGAATAACGAATCGAACAACGAAATCGAACAACGAAATCGAACAACGAAATCGAACAACGAATTAGAACAACGAAATAGAACAACGAAATCCAACTTCGAAATCGAATAGCGAAATCGAAATCGAACAACAAACTGAAACCACGAAATCGAACCACGAAATAGAACAACGAAATGGAACGACGCAATCAAACAACGAAATCGAACCACGAAATCATACAATATCGAACAACGAAAACGAACAACGAAATCGAACAACGGAAACGGACAACGAGATCGAACAACGAAATCGAACTACGAAATCGAACAACGAAATCGAACAACGAAATCGAATAACGAATCGAACAACGAAATCGAACAACGAAATCGAACAACGAAATCGAACAACGAATTAGAACAACGAAATAGAACAACGAAATCCAACTTCGAAATCGAACAGCGAAATCGAAATCGAACAACAAACTGAAACCAAGAAATCGAACCACGAAATAGAACAACGAAATGGAACAACGCAATCGAACAACGAAATCGAACCACGAAATCATACAACAATATTGAACAACGAAAACGAACAAAGAAATCGAACAACGGAATCGGACAACGAAATCGAACAACGAAATCGAACAACGAAATCGAACAACGAAATCGAACAACGAAATCGAACAACGAAATCGAACAACGAAATCGAACTTCAAAATCGAACAACGAAATCGAACAACGAAATCGAACAAAGAAATCGAACAACGAAATCGAACAACGAAATCGAACAACGAAATCGAACAACGAATTCGAACAACGAATTCGAACAACGAATTCGAACAACGACATCGAACAACGAAATCGAACAACGAAATCGAACAACGAAATCGAACAACGAAATCGAACAACGAAATCGAACAACGAAATCGAACAACGAAATCGAACAACGAAATCGAACAACGAAATCGAACTTCGAAATCGAACAACGAAATCGAACAACGAAATCGAACAACGAAATCGAACAACGAAATCGAACAACAAAATTGAACAACGAAATCGAACAACGAAATCGAACAACGAATTCGAACAACGAATTCGAACCACGAAATCGAACAAAGAACAACGAAATCTAACAACGAACAACGAAATCTAACAACGAACAACGAATTCGAACAACGAATTCGAACAACGAATTCGAACCACGAAATCGAACAACGAAATCGAACAACGAAATCGAAAAACGAAATCGATCAACGAAATCGAACAATCAAATCGAACAAAGAAAATCGAACAACGAAATCGTTCAACGAAATCAAACACGAATTCAAACAACGAAATCGAACAACGAAATCGAACAACGAAATCGAACAACGAAATCGAACTTCGAAATCGAACAACGAAATCGAACAACGAATTCGAACAACGAAATCGAACAACGAAATCGAACAACAAAATCGAACAACGAAATCGAACAACGAAATCGAACAACGAAATCGAACAACGAAATCGAACAACGAAATCGAACGACGAAATGGAACAACGAAATCGAACAAGAAATCGAACAACGAAATCGAATAACGAATCGAACAACGAAATCGAACAACGAAATCGAACAACGAAATCGAACAACGAATTAGAACAACGAAATAGAACAACGAAATCCAACTTCGAAATCGAACAGCGAAATCGAAATCGAACAACAAACTGAAACCACGAAATCGAACCACAAAATAGAACAACGAAATGGAACGACGCAATCGAACAACGAAATCGAACCACAAAATCGAACAACGAAATCGAACAACGAAATCGAACAACGAAATCGAACAACGAAATCGAACAACGAAATCGAACAACGAAATCGAACAACGAAATCGAACAACAAAATCGAACAACGAAATCGGACAACGAAATCGAACAACGAATTCGAACAACGAATTCGAACCACGAAATCGAACAAAGAACAACGAAATCTAACAACGAAATCGAACAACGAAATCGAACAACGAAATCGAACAACTAAATCTAACAACGAACAACGAAATCTAACAACGAAATCGAACAACGAAATCGAACAACGAAATCGAACAACGAAATCGAACAACAAAATCGAACAACGAAATCGAACAACGAAATCGAACAACGAATTCGAACAACGAAATCGAACAACGAAATCTAACAACGAACAACGAAATCGAACAACGAAATCGAACAACGAAATCGAACAACGAAATGGAACAACGAAATCGAACAACGAAATCGAATAACGAATCGAACAACGAAATCGAACAACGAAATCGAACAACGAAATCGAACAACGAAATCGAACAACGAAATCGAACAACGAAATCGAACAACGAAATCGAACAACGAAATCGAACAACGAAATCGAACAACGAAATCGAACTTCGAAATCGAACAACGAAATCGAACAACGAAATCGAACAACGAAATCGAACAACGAAATCGAACAACAAAATTGAACAACGAAATCGAACAACGAAATCGAACAACGAATTCGAACAACGAATTCGAACCACGAAATCGAACAAAGAACAACGAAATCTAACAACGAACAACGAAATCTAACAACGAACAACGAATTCGAACAACGAATTCGAACAACGAATTCGAACCACGAAATCGAACAACGAAATCGAACAACGAAATCGAAAAACGAAATCGATCAACGAAATCGAACAATCAAATCGAACAAAGTAAATCGAACAACGAAATCGATCAACGAAATCGAACACGAATTCAAACAACGAAATCGAACAACGAAATCGAACAACGAAATCGAACAACGAAATCGAACTTCGAAATCGAACAACGAAATCGAACAACGAAATCGAACAACGAAATCGAACATCGAAATCGAACAACGAAATCGAACAACAAAATCGAACAACGAAATCGAACAACGAAATCGAACAACGAAATCGAACAACGAAATCGAACAACGAAATCCAACTTCGAAATCGAACAGCGAAATCGAAATCGAACAACAAACTGAAACCACGAAATCGAACCACAAAATAGAACAACGAAATGGAACGACGCAATCGAACAACGAAATCGAACCACGAAATCGAACAACGAAATCGAACAACGAAATCGAACAACGAAATCGAACAACGAAATCGAACAACGAAATCGAACAACGAAATCGAACAACGAAATCGAACAACGAAATCGAACAACGAAATCGCACAACGAAATCGAACAACGAAATCGAACAACGAAATCGAACAACGAAATCGAACAACGAAATCGAACAACGAAATCGAACAACGAAATCGAACAACGTAATCGAACAACGAAATCGAACAACGAAATCGAACAACGAAATCGAACAACGAAATCGAACAACGAAATCGAACAACGAAATCGAACAACGAAATCGAACAACGAAATCGAACTTCGAAATCGAACAACGAAATCGAACAACGAAATCGAACAACGAAATCGAACAACGAAATCGAACAACAAAATCGAACAACGAAATCGAACAACGAAATCGAACAACGAATTCGAACAACGAATTCGAACCACGAAATCGAACAAAGAACAACGAAATCTAACAACGAACAACGAATTCGAACAACGAATTCGAACAACGAATTCGAACCACGAAATCGAACAACGAAATCGAACGAAATCGAAAAACGAAATCGATCAACGAAATCGAACAATCAAATCGAACAAAGAAAATCGAACAACGAAATCGATCAACGAAATCGAACACGAATTCAAACAACGAAATCGAACAACGAAATCGAACAACGAAATCGAACTTCGAAATCGAACAACGAAATCGAACAACGAAATCGAACAACGAAATCGAACAACGAAATCGAACAACGAATTAGAACAACGAAATAGAACAACGAAATCCAACTTCGAAATCGAACAGCGAAATCGAAATCGAACAACAAACTGAAACCAAGAAATCGAACCACGAAATAGAACAACGAAATGGAACAACGCAATCGAACAACGAAATCGAACCACGAAATCATACAACAATATCGAACAACGAAAACGAACAAAGAAATCGAACAACGGAATCGGACAACGAAATCGAACAACGAAATCGAACAACGAAATCGAACAACGAAATCGAACAACGAAATCGAACTTCAAAATCGAACAACGAAATCGAACAACGAAATCGAACAACGAAATCGAACAACGAAATCGAACAACGAAATCGAACAACGAATTCGAACAACGAATTCGAACAACGAATTCGAACAACGACATCGAACAACGAAATCGAACAACGAAATCGAACAACGAAATCGAACAACGAAATCGAACAACGAAATCGAACAACAAAATCGAACAACGAAATCGAACAACGAAATCGAACAACGAATTCGAACAACTAATTCGAACAACGACATCGAACAACGAAATCGAACAACGAAATCGAACAACGAAATCGAACAACGAAATCGAACAACGAAATCGAACAACGAAATCGAACAACGAAATCGAATAACGAATCGAACAACGAAATCGAACAACGAAATCGAACAACGAAATCGAACAACGAAATCGAACAACGAATTAGAACAACGAAATAGAACAACGAAATCCAACTTCGAAATCGAACAGCGAAATCGAAATCGAACAACAAACTGAAACCACGAAATCGAACCACGAAATAGAACAACGAAATGGAACGACGCAATCAAACAACGAAATCGAACCACGAAATCATACAATATCGAACAACGAAAACGAACAACGAAATCGAACAACGGAAACGGACAACGAGATCGAACAACGAAATCGAACAACGAAATCGAACAACGAAATCGAACAACGAAATCGAATAACGAATCGAACAACGAAATCGAACAACGAAATCGAACAACGAAATCGAACAACGAATTAGAACAACGAAATAGAACAACGAAATCCAACTTCGAAATCGAACAGCGAAATCGAAATCGAACAACAAACTGAAACCAAGAAATCGAACCACGAAATAGAACAACGAAATGGAACAACGCAATCGAACAACGAAATCGAACCACGAAATCATACAACAATATTGAACAACGAAAACGAACAAAGAAATCGAACAACGGAATCGGACAACGAAATCGAACAACGAAATCGAACAACGAAATCGAACAACGAAATCGAACAACGAAATCGAACAACGAAATCGAACAACGAAATCGAACTTCAAAATCGAACAACGAAATCGAACAACGAAATCGAACAAAGAAATCGAACAACGAAATCGAACAACGAAATCGAACAACGAAATCGAACAACGAATTCGAACAACGAATTCGAACAACGAATTCGAACAACGACATCGAACAACGAAATCGAACAACGAAATCGAACAACGAAATCGAACAACGAAATCGAACCACGAAATCGAACAACGAAATCGAACAACGAAATCGAACAACGAAATCGAACAACGAAATCGAACAACGAAATCGAACAACGAAATCGAACTTCGAAATCGAACAACGAAATCGAACAACGAAATCGAACAACGAAATCGAACAACGAAATCGAACAACAAAATTGAACAACGAAATCGAACAACGAAATCGAACAACGAATTCGAACAACGAATTCGAACCACGAAATCGAACAAAGAACAACGAAATCTAACAACGAACAACGAAATCTAACAACGAACAACGAATTCGAACAACGAATTCGAACAACGAATTCGAACCACGAAATCGAACAACGAAATCGAACAACGAAATCGAAAAACGAAATCGATCAACGAAATCGAACAATCAAATCGAACAAAGAAAATCGAACAACGAAATCGATCAACGAAATCGAACACGAATTCAAACAACGAAATCGAACAACGAAATCGAACAACGAAATCGAACAACGAAATCGAACTTCGAAATCGAACAACGAAATCGAACAACGAAATCGAACAACGAAATCGAACAACGAAATCGAACAACAAAATCGAACAACGAAATCGAACAACGAAATCGAACAACGAAATCGAACAACGAAATCGAACAACGAAATCGAACGACGAAATGGAACAACGAAATCGAACAAGAAATCGAACAACGAAATCGAATAACGAATCGAACAACGAAATCGAACAACGAAATCGAACAACGAAATCGAACGACGAATTAGAACAACGAAATAGAACAACGAAATCCAACTTCGAAATCGAACAGCGAAATCGAAATCGAACAACAAACTGAAACCACGAAATCGAACCACAAAATAGAACAACGAAATGGAACGACGCAATCGAACAACGAAATCGAACCACGAAATCGAACAACGAAATCGAACAACGAAATCGAACAACGAAATCGAACTTCGAAATCGAACAACGAAATCGAACAACGAAATCGAACAACGAAATCGAACAACGAAATCGAACAACAAAATCGAACAACGAAATCGAACAACGAAATCGAACAACGAATTCGAACAACGAATTCGAACCACGAAATCGAACAAAGAACAACGAAATCTAACAACGAAATCGAACAACGAAATCGAACAACGAAAGCGAACAACTAAATCTAACAACGAACAACGAAATCTAACAACGAAATCGAACAACGAAATCGAACAACGAAATCGAACAACGAAATCGAACAACAAAATCGAACAACGAAATCGAACAACGAAATCGAACAACGAATTCGAACAACGAAATCGAACAACGAAATCTAACAACGAACAACGAAATCGAACAACGAAATCGAACAACGAAATGGAACAACGAAATCGAACAACGAAATCGAATAACGAATCGAACAACGAAATCGAACAACGAAATCGAACAACGAAATCGAACAACGAAATCGAACAACGAAATCGAACAACGAAATCGAACAACGAAATCGAACAACGAAATCGAACAACGAAATCGAACTTCGAAATCGAACAACGAAATCGAACAACGAAATCGAACAACGAAATCGAACAACGAAATCGAACAACAAAATTGAACAACGAAATCGAACAACGAAATCGAACAACGAATTCGAACAACGAATTCGAACCACGAAATCGAACAAAGAACAACGAAATCTAACAACGAACAACGAAATCTAACAACGAACAACGAATTCGAACAACGAATTCGAACAACGAATTCGAACCACGAAATCGAACAACGAAATCGAACAACGAAATCGAAAAACGAAATCGATCACCGAAATCGAACAATCAAATCGAACAAAGAAAATCGAACAACGAAATCGATCAACGAAATCGAACACGAATTCAAACAACGAAATCGAACAACGAAATCGAACAACGAAATCGAACAACGAAATCGAACTTCGAAATCGAACAACGAAATCGAACAACGAAATCGAACAACGAAATCGAACAACGAAATCGAACAACGAAATCGAACAACAAAATCGAACAACGAAATCGAACAACGAAATCGAACAACGAAATCGAACAACGAAATCGAACAACGAAATCGAACAACGAAATCGAACGACGAAATGGAACAACGAAATCGAACAAGAAATCGAACAACGAAATCGAATAACGAATCGAACAACGAAATCGAACAACGAAATCGAACAACGAAATCGAACAACGAATTCGAACCACGAAATCGAACAAAGAACAACGAAATCTAACAACGAACAACGAATTCGAACAACGAATTCGAACCACGAAATCGAACAAAGAACAACGAAATCTAACAACGAACAACGAATTCGAACAACGAATTCGAACAACGAATTCGAACCACAAAATCGAACAACGAAATCGAACGAAATCGAAAAACGAAATCGATCAACGAAATCGAACAATCAAATCGAACAAAGAAAATCGAACAACGAAATCGATCAACGAAATCGAACACGAATTCAAACAACGAAATCGAACAACGAAATCGAACAACGAAATCGAACTTCGAAATCGAACAACGAAATCGAACAACGAAATCGAACAACGAAATCGAACAACGAAATCGAACAACGAAATCGAACAACAAAATCGAACAACGAAATCGAACAACGAAATCGAACAACGAAACCGAACAACGAAATCGAACGAAATCGAACGACGAAATGGAACAACGAAATCGAACAAGAAATCGAACAACGAAATCGAATAACGAATCGAACAACGAAATCGAACAACGAAATCGAACAACGAAATCGAACAACAAAATTGAACAACGAAATCGAACAACGAAATCGAACAACGAATTCGAACAACGAATTCGAACCACGAAATCGAACAACGAAATCGAATAACGAATCGAACAACGAAATCGAACAACGAAATCGAACAACGAATTAGAACAACCAAATAGAACAACGAAATCCAACTTCGAAATCGAACAGCGAAATCGAAATCGAACAACAAACTGAAACCACGAAATCGAACCACAAAATAGAACAACGAAATGGAACGACGCAATCGAACAACGAAATCGAACCACGAAATCGAACAACGAAATCGAACAACGAAATCGAACAACGAAATCGAACTTCGAAATCGAACAACGAAATCGAACAACGAAATCGAACGAAATCGAACAACGAAATCGAACAACAAAATCGAACAACGAAATCGAACAACGAAATCGAACAACGAAATCGAACTTCGAAATCGAACAACGAAATCGAACAACGAAATCGAACAACGAAATCGAACAACGAAATCGAACAACAAAATTGAACAACGAAATCGAACAACGAAATCGAACAACGAATTCGAACAACGAATTCGAACCACGAAATCGAACAAAGAACAACGAAATCTAACAACGAACAACGAAATCTAACAACGAAATCGAACAACGAAATCGAACAACGAAATCGAACAACAAAATCGAACAACGAAATCGAACAACGAAATCGAACAACGAAATCGAACAACGAAATCGAACGAAATCGAACGACGAAATCGAACCACAAAATAGAACAACGAAATGGAACGACGCAATCGAACAACGAAATCGAACCACGAAATCGAACAACGAAATCGAACAACGAAATCGAACAACGAAATCGAACTTCGAAATCGAACAACGAAATCGAACAACGAAATCGAACGAAATCGAACAACGAAATCGAACAACAAAATCGAACAACGAAATCGAACAACGAAATCGAACAACGAAATCGAACTTCGAAATCGAACAACGAAATCGAACAACGAAATCCAACTTCGAAATCGAACAGCGAAATCGAAATCGAACAACAAACTGAAACCACGAAATCGAACCACAAAATAGAACAACGAAATGGAACGACGCAATCGAACAACGAAATCGAACCACGAAATCGAACAACGAAATCGAACAACGAAATCGAACAACGAAATCGAACAATCAAATCGAACAAAGAAAATCGAACAACGAAATCGATCAACGAAATCGAACACGAATTCAAACAACGAAATCGAACAACGAAATCGAACAACGAAATCGAACAACGAAATCGAACTTCGAAATCGAACAACGAAATCGAACAACGAAATCGAACAACGAAATCGAACAACGAAATCGAACAACGAAATCGAACAACGAATTAGAACAACGAAATAGAACAACGAAATCCAACTTCGAAATCGAACAGCGAAATCGAAATCGAACAACAAACTGAAACCCAGAAATCGAACCACGAAATAGAACAACGAAATGGAACAACGCAATCGAACAACGAATTCGAACCACGAAATCATACAACAATATCGAACAACGAAAACGAACAAAGAAATCGAACAACGGAATCGGACAACGAAATCGAACAACGAAATCGAACAACGAAATCGAACAACGAAATCGAACAACGAAATCGAACTTCAAAATCGAACAACGAAATCGAACAACGAAATCGAACAACGAAATCGAACAACGAAATCGAACAACGAAATCGAACAACGAATTCGAACAACGAATTCGAACAACGAATTCGAACAACGACATCGAACAACGAAATCGAACAACGAAATCGAACAACGAAATCGAACAACGAAATCGAACAACGAAATCGAACAACAAAATCGAACAACGAAATCGAACAACGAAATCGAACAACGAATTCGAACAACGAATTCGAACAACGACATCGAACAACGAAATCGAACAACGAAATCGAACAACGAAATCGAACAACGAAATCGAACAACGAAATCGAACAACGAAATCGAACAACGAAATCGAATAACGAATCGAACAACGAAATCGAACAACGAAATCGAACAACGAAATCGAACAACGAATTAGAACAACGAAATAAGAACAACGAAATCCAACTTCGAAATCGAACAGCGAAATCGAAATCGAACAACAAACTGAAACCACGAAATCGAACCACGAAATAGAACAACGAAATGGAACGACGCAATCAAACAACGAAATAGAACCACGAAATCATACAATATCGAACAACGAAAACGAACAACGAAATCGAACAACGGAAACGGACAACGAGATCGAACAACGAAATCGAACAACGAAATCGAACAACGAAATCGAACAACGAAATCGAATAACGAATCGAACAACGAAATCGAACAACGAAATCGAACAACGAAATCGAACAACGAATTAGAACAACGAAATAGAACAACGAAATCCAACTTCGAAATCGAACAGCGAAATCGAAATCGAACAACAAACTGAAACCAAGAAATCGAACCACGAAATAGAACAACGAAATGGAACAACGCAATCGAACAACGAAATCGAACCACGAAATCATACAACAATATCGAACAACGAAAACGAACAAAGAAATCGAACAACGGAATCGGACAACGAAATCGAACAACGAAATCGAACAACGAAATCGAACAACGAAATCGAACAACGAAATCGAACAACGAAATCGAACTTCAAAATCGAACAACGAAATCGAACAACGAAATCGAACAACGAAATCGAACAACGAAATCGAACAACGAAATCGAACAACGAAATCGAACAACGAAATCGAACAACGAATTCGAACAACGAATTCGAACAACGAATTCGAACAACGACATCGAACAACGAAATCGAACAACGAAATCGAACAACGAAATCGAACAACGAAATCGAACAACGAAATCGAACAACGAAATCGAACAACGAAATCGAACAACGAAATCGAACAACGAAATCGAACAACGAAATCGAACAACGAAATCGAACTTCGAAATCGAACAACGAAATCGAACAACGAAATCGAACAACGAAATCGAACAACGAAATCGAACAACGAAATCGAACAACAAAATTGAACAACGAAATCGAACAACGAAATCGAACAACGAATTCGAACAACGAATTCGAACCACGAAATCGAACAAAGAACAACGAAATCTAACAACGAACAACGAAATCTAACAACGAACAACGAATTCGAACAACGAATTCGAACAACGAATTCGAACCACGAAATCGAACAACGAAATCGAACAACGAAATCGAAAAACGAAATCGATCAACGAAATCGAACAATCAAATCGAACAAAGAAAATCGAACAACGAAATCGATCAACGAAATCAAACACGAATTCAAACAACGAAATCGAACAACGAAATCGAACAACGAAATCGAACAACGAAATCGAACTTCGAAATCGAACAACGAAATCGAACAACGAAATCGAACAACGAAATCGAACAACGAAATCGAACAACAAAATCGAACAACGAAATCGAACAACGAAATCGAACAACGAAATCGAACAACGAAATCGAACAACGAAATCGAACGACGAAATGGAACAACGAAATCGAACAAGAAATCGAACAACGAAATCGAATAACGAATCGAACAACGAAATCGAACAACGAAATCGAACAACGAAATCGAACAACGAATTAGAACAACGAAATAGAACAACGAAATCCAACTTCGAAATCGAACAGCGAAATCGAAATCGAACAACAAACTGAAACCACGAAATCGAACCACAAAATAGAACAACGAAATGGAACGACGCAATCGAACAACGAAATCGAACCACAAAATCGAACAACGAAATCGAACAACGAAATCGAACAACGAAATCGAACTTCGAAATCGAACAACGAAATCGAACAACGAAATCGAACAACGAAATCGAACAACGAAATCGAACAACAAAATCGAACAACGAAATCGGACAACGAAATCGAACAACGAATTCGAACAACGAATTCGAACCACGAAATCGAACAAAGAACAACGAAATCTAACAACGAAATCGAACAACGAAATCGAACAACGAAATCGAACAACTAAATCTAACAACGAACAACGAAATCTAACAACGAAATCGAACAACGAAATCGAACAACGAAATCGAACAACGAAATCGAACAACAAAATCGAACAACGAAATCGAACAACGAAATCGAACAACGAATTCGAACAACGAAATCGAACAACGAAATCTAACAACGAACAACGAAATCGAACAACGAAATCGAACAACGAAATCGAACAACGAAATGGAACAACGAAATCGAACAACGAAATCGAATAACGAATCGAACAACGAAATCGAACAACGAAATCGAACAACGAAATCGAACAACGAAATCGAACAACGAAATCGAACAACGAAATCGAACAACGAAATCGAACAACGAAATCGAACAACGAAATCGAACAACGAAATCGAACTTCGAAATCGAACAACGAAATCGAACAACGAAATCGAACAACGAAATCGAACAACGAAATCGAACAACAAAATTGAACAACGAAATCGAACAACGAAATCGAACAACGAATTCGAACAACGAATTCGAACCACGAAATCGAACAAAGAACAACGAAATCTAACAACGAACAACGAAATCTAACAACGAACAACGAATTCGAACAACGAATTCGAACAACGAATTCGAACCACGAAATCGAACAACGAAATCGAACAACGAAATCGAAAAACGAAATCGATCAACGAAATCGAACAATCAAATCGAACAAAGAAAATCGAACAACGAAATCGATCAACGAAATCGAACACGAATTCAAACAACGAAATCGAACAACGAAATCGAACAACGAAATCGAACAACGAAATCGAACTTCGAAATCGAACAACGAAATCGAACAACGAAATCGAACAACGAAATCGAACATCGAAATCGAACAACGAAATCGAACAACAAAATCGAACAACGAAATCGAACAACGAAATCGAACAACGAAATCGAACAACGAAATCGAACAACGAAATCCAACTTCGAAATCGAACAGCGAAATCGAAATCGAACAACAAACTGAAACCACGAAATCGAACCACAAAATAGAACAACGAAATGGAACGACGCAATCGAACAACGAAATCGAACCACGAAATCGAACAACGAAATCGAACAACGAAATCGAACAACGAAATCGAACAACGAAATCGAACAACGAAATCGAACAACGAAATCGAACAACGAAATCGAACAACGAAATCGAACAACGAAATCGAACAACGAAATCGAACAACGAAATCGAACAACGAAATCGAACAACGAAATCGAACAACGAAATCGAACAACGAAATCGAACAACGAAATCGAACAACGTAATCGAACAACGAAATCGAACAACGAAATCGAACAACGAAATCGAACAACGAAATCGAACAACGAAATCGAACAACGAAATCGAACAACGAAATCGAACAACGAAATCGAACTTCGAAATCGAACAACGAAATCGAACAACGAAATCGAACAACGAAATCGAACAACGAAATCGAACAACAAAATCGAACAACGAAATCGAACAACGAAATCGAACAACGAATTCGAACAACGAATTCGAACCACGAAATCGAACAAAGAACAACGAAATCTAACAACGAACAACGAATTCGAACAACGAATTCGAACAACGAATTCGAACCACGAAATCGAACAACGAAATCGAACGAAATCGAAAAACGAAATCGATCAACGAAATCGAACAATCAAATCGAACAAAGAAAATCGAACAACGAAATCGATCAACGAAATCGAACACGAATTCAAACAACGAAATCGAACAACGAAATCGAACAACGAAATCGAACTTCGAAATCGAACAACGAAATCGAACAACGAAATCGAACAACGAAATCGAACAACGAAATCGAACAACGAATTAGAACAACGAAATAGAACAACGAAATCCAACTTCGAAATCGAACAGCGAAATCGAAATCGAACAACAAACTGAAACCAAGAAATCGAACCACGAAATAGAACAACGAAATGGAACAACGCAATCGAACAACGAAATCGAACCACGAAATCATACAACAATATCGAACAACGAAAACGAACAAAGAAATCGAACAACGGAATCGGACAACGAAATCGAACAACGAAATCGAACAACGAAATCGAACAACGAAATCGAACAACGAAATCGAACTTCAAAATCGAACAACGAAATCGAACAACGAAATCGAACAACGAAATCGAACAACGAAATCGAACAACGAAATCGAACAACGAATTCGAACAACTAATTCGAACAACGACATCGAACAACGAAATCGAACAACGAAATCGAACAACGAAATCGAACAACGAAATCGAACAACGAAATCGAACAACGAAATCGAACAACGAAATCGAATAACGAATCGAACAACGAAATCGAACAACGAAATCGAACAACGAAATCGAACAATGAATTAGAACAACGAAATAGAACAACGAAATCCAACTTCGAAATCGAACAGCGAAATCGAAATCGAACAACAAACTGAAACCACGAAATCGAACCACGAAATAGAACAACGAAATGGAACGACGCAATCAAACAACGAAATCGAACCACGAAATCATACAATATCGAACAACGAAAACGAACAACGAAATCGAACAACGGAAACGGACAACGAGATCGAACAACGAAATCGAACAACGAAATCGAACAACGAAATCGAACAACGAAATCGAATAACGAATCGAACAACGAAATCGAACAACGAAATCGAACAACGAAATCGAACAACGAATTAGAACAACGAAATAGAACAACGAAATCCAACTTCGAAATCGAACAGCGAAATCGAAATCGAACAACAAACTGAAACCAAGAAATCGAACCACGAAATAGAACAACGAAATGGAACAACGCAATCGAACAACGAAATCGAACCACGAAATCATACAACAATATCGAACAACGAAAACGAACAAAGAAATCGAACAACGGAATCGGACAACGAAATCGAACAACGAAATCGAACAACGAAATCGAACAACGAAATCGAACAACGAAATCGAACTTCAAAATCGAACAACGAAATCGAACAACGAAATCGAACAAAGAAATCGAACAACGAAATCGAACAACGAAATCGAACAACGAAATCGAACAACGAATTCGAACAACGAATTCGAACAACGAATTCGAACAACGACATCGAACAACGAAATCGAACAACGAAATCGAACAACGAAATCGAACAACGAAATCGAACCACGAAATCGAACAACGAAATCGAACAACGAAATCGAACAACGAAATCGAACAACGAAATCGAACAACGAAATCGAACAACGAAATCGAACTTCGAAATCGAACAACGAAATCGAACAACGAAATCGAACAACGAAATCGAACAACGAAATCGAACAACAAAATTGAACAACGAAATCGAACAACGAAATCGAACAACGAATTCGAACAACGAATTCGAACCACGAAATCGAACAAAGAACAACGAAATCTAACAACGAACAACGAAATCTAACAACGAACAACGAATTCGAACAACGAATTCGAACAACGAATTCGAACCACGAAATCGAACAACGAAATCGAACAACGAAATCGAACAACGAAATCGAAAAACGAAATCGATCAACGAAATCGAACAATCAAATCGAACAAAGAAAATCGAACAACGAAATCGATCAACGAAATCGAACACGAATTCAAACAACGAAATCGAACAACGAAATCGAACCACGAAATCGAACAACGAAATCGAACAACGAAATCGAACAACGAAATCGAACTTCGAAATCGAACAACGAAATCGAACAACGAAATCGAACGAAATCGAACAACGAAATCGAACAACAAAATCGAACAACGAAATCGAACAACGAAATCGAACAACGAAATCGAACTTCGAAATCGAACAACGAAATCGAACAACGAAATCGAACAACGAAATCGAACTTCGAAATCGAACAACGAAATCGAACAACGAAATCGAACAACGAAATCGAACAACGAAATCGAACAACGAAATCGAACAACGAAATCGAACAACGAAATCGAACAACAAAATTGAACAACGAAATCGAACAACGAAATCGAACAACG